>OX352772.1:272953939-273353935 GCA_947095535.1 Poecilobothrus nobilitatus
TTAAATATATTAATAATAATATTAAAAAATGTATAAAATAAATTATTAATCATAATATTTAATCTGTAAATGACAGACATTTAAAACCCTTTTACTCAATGATTTACCAACCAAATTTCATTTTTTTCTTATTAAATGATAAATATTCAGTACAGCCATCTTACACGATTAATATTTTTCCAAAATTTTCTGATTTTCATTAATAATTTTCCATTTTTATACAAAACCCATGTAAAGTATATACATAAGTATCATATAGTATGTATAATATATACCTATAATATACATAATCAAAAACGACGCTCTTTTATTCCGTTGAATTTTAAATTTTGCTTTTTTGTTTTTGCTTTTTGTTGTTTTTCTAAATACCTAAATAAAATTTTAAAATATAGTTTGTATGGTAGGAAATAAAAATTTCACAATATAACTGAATATAAACATTGAGATTTTAGTGAAGGGTTTGGTGCAGTGGTAGAGTGGCCGATTCGTAAACTTCGAAGTTTTGAGGTTTGCAAGTTCGATGCAATTCAATTTTGTTTTTTTTTTGGTTGTTTTTCGGATATTTTCATATCATCATATCATAATTTTTAATCTGTAAATGACAGACATTTAAAACCCTTTTACTCAATGATTTACCAACCAACTTTCATTTTTTTTCTTTTTAAATGATAAATATTCAGTACAGCCATCTTATAAGATTAATATTTTTCCAAAATTTTCTGATTTTCATTAATAATTTTCCATTTTTATAAAAAACCTATGTAAAGTAATACATATGTATCATATAGTATGTATAAACTATACCTATAATATACATATTCAAAAACGACGCTCTTTTATTCCGTTGAATTTTAAATTTTGCTTTTTTGTTTTTTTTCTAAATACATAAATAAAATTTTAAAATATAGTTTGTATGGTAGGAAATAAAAATTTCACAATGTAACTGAATATAAACATTGAGATTTTAGGGCAGGGTTTGGTGCAGTGGTAGAGTGGCCGATTCGTAAACTTCGAAGTTTTGAGGTTTGCAAGTTCAATGTAATTCTATTTTTTTTTTGTTTTGGTTGTTTTTCTGATATTTTCATATCATCATATCATCATATCATAATATTTAATCTGTAAATGACAGACATTTAAAACCCTTTTACTCAATGATTTACCAACCAACTTTCATTTTTTTGTTTTTAAATGATAAATATTCAGTACAGCCATTTTACAAGATTAATATTTTTCCAAAAATTTTCTGATTTTCATTAATAATTTTCCATTTTTATAAAAAACCGATGTAAAGTATATACATATATATCATATAGTATGTATAATCTATGCCTATAGTATACATATTCAAAAACGACGGTCTATTATTCCGTTGAATTTGCAATTTTGCTTTTTTGTTTTTGTTTTTTGTTTTTTTCTAAATACATAAATAAAATTTTAAAATATAGTTTTTATGGTAGGAAATAAAAATTTCACAATACATATAACTGAATATAAACATTGAGATTCTAGTGAAGGGTTTGGTGCAGTGGTAGAGTGGCCGATTCGTAAACTTCGAAGTTGTGAGGTTTGCAAGTTCGATGCAATTCTATATTTTTTTTTTTGGTTGTTTTTCTGATATTTTCGTATCATCATATCATCATATCATAATATTTAATCTGTAAATGACAGACATTTAAAACCCTTTTACTCAATAATTTACCAACCAACTTCCATTTTTTTCTTTTTAAATGATAAATAGTATGTATAATCTATACCTATAATATACATATTCAAAAACGACGCTCTTTTATTCCGTTGCATTTTAAATTTTGCTTTTTTGTTTTTGCTTTTTGTTTTTTTCTAAATACATAAATAAAATTTTAAAAAATAATTTGTATGGTAGGAAATAAAAATTTCACAATATAACTGAATATAAACATTGAGATTTTAGGGCAGGGTTTGGTGCAGTGGTAGAGTGGCTGATTCGTAAACTTCGAAGTTTTGAGGTTTGCAAGTTCGATGCAATTCTATTTTTTTTTGGTTGTTTTTCTGATATTTTCATATCATCATATCATAATATTTAATCTGTAAATGACAGACATTTAAAACCCTTTTACTCAATGATTTACCAACCAACTTTCATTTTTTTCTTTTTAAATGATAAATATTCAGTACAGCCATTTTACAAGATTAATATTTTTCCAAAAATTTTCTGATTTTCATTAATAATTTTCCATTTTTATAAAAAACCGATGTAAAGTATATACATATGTATCATATAGTATGTATAATCTATACCTATAGTATACATATTCAAAAACGACGGTCTATTATTCCGTTGAATTTGCAATTTTGCTTTTTTGTTTTTGTTTTTTGTTTTTTTCTAAATACATAAATAAAATTTTAAAATATAGTTTGTATGGTAGGAAATAAAAATTTCACAATACATATAACTGAATATAAACATTGAGATTCTAGTGAAGGGTTTGGTGCAGTGGTAGAGTGGCCGATTCGTAAACTTCGAAGTTGTGAGGTTTGCAAGTTCGATGCAATTCTATATTTTTTTTTTTGGTTATTTTTCTGATATTTTCGTATCATCATATCATCATATCATAATATTTAATCTGTAAATGACAGACATTTAAAACCCTTTTACTCAATGATTTACCAACCAACTTTCATTTTTTTCTTTTTAAATGATAAATAGTATGTATAATCTATACCTATAAAAACGACGCTATATAATTCAAAAACGACGCTCTTTTATTCCGTTGCATTATAAATTTTGCTTTTTTGTTTTTGCTTTTTGTTTTTTTCTAAATACATAAATAAAATTTTAAAAAATAATTTGTATGGTAGGAAATAAAAATTTCACAATATAACTGAATATAAACATTGAGATTTTAGGGCAGGGTTTGTTGCAGTGGTAGAGTGGCTGATTCGTAAACTTCGAAGTTTTGAGGTTTGCAAGTTAGATGCAATTCTATTTTTTTTTGGTTGTTTTTCTGATATTTTCATATCATCATATCATCATATCATAATATTTAATCTGTAAATGACAGACATTTAAAACCCTTTTACTCAATGATTTACCAACCAATTTTCTTTTTTTTCTTTTTAAATGATAAATATTCAGTACAGCCATTTTACAAGATTAATATTTTTTCCAAAATTTTCTGATTTTCATTAATAATTTTCCATTTTTATAAAAAACCGATGTAAAGTATATACAGATGTATCATATAGTATGTATAATCTATACCTATAGTATACATATTCAAAAACGACGGTCTATTATTCCGTTGAATTTGCAATTTTGCTTTTTTGTTTTTGTTTTTTGTTTTTTTCTAAATACATAAATAAAATTTTAAAATATAGTTTGTATGGTAGGAAATAAAAATTTCACAATACATATAACTGAATATAAACATTGAGATTCTAGTGAAGGGTTTGGTGCAGTGGTAGAGTGGCCGATTCGTAAACTTCGAAGTTGTGAGGTTTGCAAGTTCGATGCAATTCTATATTTTTTTTTTTGGTTGTTTTTCTGATATTTTCGTATCATCATATCATAATATTTAATCTGTAAATGACAGACATTTAAAACCCTTTTACTCAATGATTTACCAACCAACTTTCATTTTTTTCTTTTTAAATGATAAATAGTATGTATAATCTATACCTATAATATACATATTCAAAAACGACGCTCTTTTATTCCGTTGCATTTTAAATTTTGCTTTTTTGTTTTTGCTTTTTGTTTTTTTCTAAATACATAAATAAAATTTTAAAATATAGTTTGTATGGTAGGAAATAAAAATTTCACAATATAACTGAATATAAACATTGAGATTTTAGTGAAGGGTTTGGTGCAGTGGTAGAGTGGCCGATTCGTGAAGTTTTGAGGTTTGCAAGTTCGATGTAATTCTATTTTTTTTTTGTTTTGGTTGTTTTTCTGATATTTTTATATCATCATATCATAATATTTAATCTGTAAATGACAGACATTTAAAACCCTTTTACTCAATGATTTACCAACCAACTTTCATTTTTTTCTTTTTAAATGATAAATATTCAGTACAGACATCTTACAAGATTAATATTTTTCCAAAATATTCTGATTTACATTAATAATTTTCCATTTTTATAAAAAACCCATGTAAAGTATATACATATGTATCATATCGTATGTATAAACTATGCCTATAGTATACATATTCAAAAACGACGGTCTATTATTCCGTTGAATTTGCAATTTTGCTTTTTTGTTTTTGTTTTTTGTTTTTTTCTAAATACATAAATAAAATTTTAAAAAATAGTTTGTATGGTAGGAAATAAAAATTTCACAATATAACTGAATATAAACATTGAGATTTTAGTGAAGGGTTTGGTGCAGTAGTAGAGTGGCCGATTCGTAAACTTCGAAATTTTGATGCAAGTTCGATGCAATTCAATTTTGTTTTTTTTTTGGTTGTTTTTCTGATATTTTCATATCATCATATTTGCTTTTTGTTTTTTTTCTAAATACATAAATAAAATTTTAAAATATAGTTTGTATGGTAGGAAATAAAAATTTCAGAATATAACTGAATATAAACATTGAGATTTTAGTGAAGGGTTTGGTGCAGTGGTAGAGTGGCCGATTCATAAACTTCGAAGTTTTGAGGTTTGCAACTTCGATGTAATTCAATTTTTTTTTTTGTTTTGGTTGTTTTTCTGATATTTTCATATCATCATATCATAATATTTAATCTGTAAATGACAGACATTTAAAACCCTTTTACTCAATGATTTACCAACACATTTGCATTTTTTTTCTTTTTAAATGATAAATATTCAGTACAGCCATCTTACAAGATTAATATTTTTCCAAAATATTCTGATTTTCATTAATAATTTTCCATTTTTATAAAAAACCCATGTAAAGTATATACATATGTATCATATAGTATGTATAAACTATACCTATAATATACATATTCAAAACCGACTCTCTTTCATTGCGTTGAATTTTAAATTTTGCTTTTTTGTTTTTGCTTTTTGTTTTTTTCTAAATACATAAATAAAATTTTAAAATATAGTTTATATGGTAGGAAATAAAAATTTCACAATATAACTGAATATAAACATTGAGATTTTAGTGCAGGGTTTGGTGCAGTGGTAGAGTGGCCGATTCGTAAACTTCGAAGTTTTGAGTTTTGCAAGTTCGATGCAATTCTATTTTTTTTTTTTTTTTGGTTGTTTTTCTGATATTTTCATATCATCATATCATCATATCATAATATTTAATCTGTAAATGACAGACATTTAAAACCCTGTTACTCAATGATTTACCAACCAACTTTCATTTTTTTCTTTTTAAATGATAAATATTCAGTACATCCATTTTACAAGATTAATATTTTTCCACAATTTTCTGATTTTCATTAATAATTTTCCATTTTTATAAAAAACCCATGTAAAGTATATACATATGTATAATATAGTATATATAATCTATACCTATAATATACATATTCAAAAACGACGCTCTTTTATTCCGTTGAGTTTTCAATTTTGCTTTTTTGTTTTTGCTTTTTATTTTTTTTCTAAATACATAAATAAAATTTTAAAATATAGTTTGTATGGTAGGAAATAAAAATTTCACAATATAACAGAATATAAACATTGAGATTTTAGTGAAGGGTTTGGTGCAGTCGTAGAGTGGCCGATTCGTAAACTTCGAAGTTTTGAGGTTTGCAAGTTAGATGCAATTCTATTTTTTTTTTTTTTTGGTTGTTTTTCTGATATTTTGATATCATCATATCATAATATTTAATCTGTAAATGACAGACATTTAAAACCCTTTTACTCAATGATTTACCAACCAACTTTCATTTTTTTCTTTTTAAATGATAAATATTCAGTACAGCCATTTTACAAGATTAATATTTTTCCACAATTTTCTGATTTTCATTAATAATTTTCCATTTTTATAAAAAACCCATGTAAAGTATATACATATGTATCATATAGTATGTATAATCTATACCTATAATATACATATTCAAAAACGACGCTCTATTATTCCGTTGAATTTTAACTTTCTGTTAATTTAATTTGTTTTTTTTCTAAATACATAAATAAAATTTTAAAATATAGTTTGTATGATAGGAAATAAAAATTTCACAATATAACTGAATATAAACATTGAGATTTTAGTGAAGGGTGTGGTGCAGTCGTAGAGTGGCCGATTCGTAAACTTTGAAGTTTTGAGGTTTGCAAGTTCGATGTAATTCTATTTTTTTTTTGTTTTGGTTGTTTTTCTGATATTTTCATATTATCATATCATAATATTTAATCTGTAAATGACAGACATTTAAAACCCTTTTTCTCAATGATTTACCAACCAACTTTCATTTTTTTCTTTTTAAATGATAAATATTCAGTACAGCCATCTTATAAGATTAATATTTTTCCAAAATATTCTGATTTTCATTAATAATTTTCCATTTTTATAAAAAAACCGATGTAAAGTATATACATATGTATCATATAGTATGTATAAACTATACCTATAATATACATATTCAAAAACGACGATCTTTTATTCCGTTGAATTTTAAATTTTGCTTTTTTGTTTTTGGTTTTTGTTTTTTTCTAAATACATAAATAAAATTTTAAAATATAGTTTGTATGGTAGGAAATAAAAATTTCACAAGATAACTGAATATAAACATTGAGATAGATTTTAGTGCAGGGTTTGGTGCAGTGGTAGAGTGGCCGATTCGTAAACTTCGAAGTTTTGAGGTTTGCAAGTTCGATGTAATTCTATTTTTTTTTTTGTTTTGGTTGTTTTTCTGATATTTTCATATCATCATATCATAATATTTAATCTGTAAATGACAGACATTTAAAACCCTTTTACTGAATGATTTACCAACCAACTTTCATTTTTTTCTTTTTAAATGATAAATATTCAGTACAGCCATCTTATAAGATTAATATTTTTCCAAAATATTCTGATTTTCATTAATAATTTTCCATTTTTATAAAAAACCCATGTAAAGTATATACATATGTATCATATAGTATGTATAATCTATACCTATAATATACATATTCAAAAACGACGCTTTTTTATTCCGTTGAATTTTAAATTTTGCTTTTTTGTTTTTGCGTTTTGTTTTTTTTCTAAATACATAAATAAAATTTTAAAATATAGTTTGTATGGTAGGAAATAAAAATTTCACAATATAACTGAATATAAAAATTGAGATTTTAGTGAAGGGTTTGGTGCAGTGGTAGATTGGCCGATGCGTAAACTTCGAAGTTTTGAGGTTTGCAAGTTCGAAGCAATTCTATTTTTTTTTTTTTTTTATTGTTTTTCTGATATTTTCATATCATTATATCATAATATTTAATCTGTAAATGACAGACACTTAAAACCCTTTTACTTAATCATTTACCAACCAACTTTCATTTTTTTTCTTTTTAAATAATAAATATTCAGTACAGCCATCTTACAAGATTAATATTTTCCCAAAATTTTCTGATTTTCATTAATAATTTTCCATTTTTATACAAAACCCATGTAAAGTACATATATACATATGTATCATATAGTATGTATAATCTATAGTCTATACCTAGAATATAACTATTCAAAAAAGACGCTCTTTGATTCCGTTAAATTTTTCTTTCATTTTTTCTTTTCGAGTAGAAATTTTAAAATATGGGTTGTATGGTAGGAGTAGGAATTTCACAATATAACTGAATATAAACCATCAGATTTGAGTTTAGGTTTTAGTACAGCGGTAGATGCGGGGTTATTAATAGTTGCTTTTTAATATTGCAAGTTTGATTCAGTTCTGTTTTTTTTTTATATTTTAAACGAAATAAATTCTTACATATCATAATGTCATCATAAAATTTAATCTGTATTGATAGACATTTAAAACCCTTTTACGCAATGATTTACCATCTTAGGCTTCTTATAATATATATATAATAGGTATATATTGAGTTTCCAATACTTAATAAATCAAGGGCAACTTCTAAACGATAATAATAACCGTTTTTTTACAAAAAATATCATTTGCAAAGAAATTTTAAATTCATAAAGGCTTTAATTATTGAAAATTGTATTTTTACATTTTAAATAAAATCATAAAAAAACTGTACTGGATATACTGTATTGTAATTGCTAATTAAAACACCTCAAATTTCGAGGGACGGGCGAATACTAGTTAATTATTAATTATAAAAAAAAAAATTTTACGTTTAAAAATACAGCAACATTTTAATCTAATGTCGTATCTATAATTTAATTTTACAGTATAATAAAATATTTAAAATTGTTGTAACAAAAAATAAAATGATAAAATAGAAATATTAAAAATATTTTGTATTCTTATTCAAATTAAATGGAACCATTAAAAAAAAAAATATTCAATAAGTAATTATTGTAATGGAGAAGCGACGGACATGCCAAAAATGGCAAAATTAAATAGACAAAAAGAAAAATAGAATAGTTAATAGGAAAAAAAAGTGCACTATTTATGATTCCATAAGCAACATTGAATGAATTTGTAACATTGAATGCAATTAAAATTAGAATAAAAGCAACATTGAATAAAAGCAACAACAATAAATTCAATTGAAATAAAAGCAACATTAAAAAAAAAAATTAAATAGCCGAGCTTTCCCTACGACTGTCCCTACGAATCTAAAGTACACGTAAAAAGTTAACTTTAATTTTAAACAACATTTATACAATTATACCACACAAACTACTCAATCACCGCCAGAAATGTGTTACATTGTTAAATAACATAATATGTATTATGTTATTGTATGTATTGTTGAATGTACATAATATTTTTTGATTACATAGTTGTAAAACCTACATAAGTATTAAAATTTTTTTTTTTCAGATTTACCTAAAATTAACTTTGTTTTTTACTGGCTTTTTCGCATCAACATTTTTTCAATTATGGTTGAAAATGATGATATTGAAAGTTTTAGTCAAACTTTTAGTCAATTCAATTTAAGCGGTGAAATTTTCCAAGTAAACTCACAAAGTGTTGATCCAACAATTTTTGACCAATGCACTCCTGATTTAGAATTTCTTTGCGAAACTATCGAAACTAATTCAAATCAAATAAATAATTCAGAAACGGAAAATTTAATTGGATTTTTAAAAGGAGAATCGATAACTGAAAGGGTAAGTGTTTTAATCAATATTCTTATGCTTATGTGACTAAAAATACTTAATCATGGAAATTGATAAAAAATTTGAGCATATAAATATTTTAGTTGACATTAAGAAAAATTTAATACATAGTTTTCTTAAAACTGAACTTTTTATTAATTATTTATTTAGAATTTACAAATAAGTCTTATAAAATACAAACTTTACCTACATTACCTTTACATTCCTCCATCGGCGATTATCTTTATTCTTGGAACTTGAATTCTCCGACCATTATCCATCTGTGTATTGCTTATTTATTATTTCGTTCTTGCTTATGAATTACGCAAGAACTTCATTTGATTTTATATTGTTTATAAATTGTAAATAATATGCTAATGCGGTTTCTGACAGGTATCAGAATGTCATTTATTGTGCAGTGACAGAAAACAGGAGGTTTCGTTAAAAAATTGTTTGGTACTTTTGGTAATTGGAAATTCTACATAACAGCAGCAAGAAGAATAAATTTTGTACATAAGAAAGTTAATGAACATATAAATAGCCATATGATTCTCATAGGTTTATAGTATATACATATATAAATAAATTGCGGTTCTTAGGGGCTGTTCACAAATTACGTAACGGCCTAGGGGGGAGGAGGATCTGAAAATTTGTTAAGAATTGTTACGATGGGGAGGGTGATTGTTTTTAAAAATGTTACGTAACCAAATTTCTTCCTTGCTATAAAAAAAATTTTACACTAAATATATTTTCTATATAAATTTTCAATCTACAAAAATGTACCCAAAAAATTTATATGTATTTACAAAAAGAAAATTGCATTTTATTTTAAATTTTAGAAGAAAGAAGCTTAAGAAGAAAGTTTTGTGAAATATTTATATGTTTTTGCCGCCCCCCGTTTAGGAGCTTTAAGGTGTCAAAAACTAAAAATTCTATATTTTTAAACACCTGTAACTTGCGAACCTGTCCAAATTTTTTTGAAGTAATATACAAAAATTAAAGCTCCAACATTATATTTTTGTTTGTGTCAATAATTTTTCTTAATAATATAGGTTTGCCTTAAAATTGACAAAAGTGTGACTTGATTTTTCCCAATTTTTCTAACAAATTATTTTAACGATTTCGTTTACATTTTCTATTATTATAAATTTATTTTATTCAAAATAACTACTTAATATTTATATACTCTTTACGAAAAACTAATTTTGGAAATGCGCTTTTATGAAAATCCTTGGCTTTTTCATTACATGTTTATTTTTATTTTAGTTTAGTTAGTTTTGTTTATTTTAATAAAAAATTTAAATCAGGAATATTTAAAAATTGTTTTAATTTTTGTTACTTTATTCCTCTTGTGGGACAGGGGTCCTCGGAATTTGTTACGATCTGTTACTAGGGGGAGGGGACGGGTTAAAAAGCGGCAAAAAGAGCGTTACGTAGTTTGTGAACAGCCCCTTAGCACATTTCTAAAAAAATTTTGAAAAAATGTGCTTATTAGTTTCACTCTGTCCGTCCGTCCGTCTGTTTACAAAACTTCTACACCGTTAAAGATAGAGAAAAACAGGATAGGTCTCATGAAAAAAATAATTTTGTGGAACAACTTTTTCATGTAGCCCCATCCATTACGGAGCTATAGCCCCTTAAAATTTGAAAAAGCCTTATTTTCAAATGCATATATCTTATGTTATGCTTTAGATTTTTTCAATCGGAAAACGTCATTCGACAGGTATTTTTAACTTTGTAAATTAATATCAAAATTATACAATTTTTTTAAATTTAGTATTTAAATTTACCGTTATGTGAAAACCAAATTTTGCATGATTTTTCTACTTTCATAACTCCGGCACGCTTTTAGATAGAGGCTTTAAATTTTGAGGCAAGAAAGAACATAGAATTAGTATAAGTTTGCTCAGAACATTTTTTTGGGTCACCCCCTGTTTATGAGCTGTTAGGGCTCAAAAATTGAAAATTTGCTATTTTTAAACATCTATAACTTAGGTACCTGCACATATTTTCTTCGAAAAGATATAAAAATTAAAGCTACAATAATATATTTTAACGTGTGTTAAAGATTTATTTTAGTTATATAGGGTTCCAGAGTTACAGCTCTTCAAAATTGCGAAAAAGCCCCATTTTCAGATGTAAATATCTCAGGCTCTGCAATCTAAAACCGCCAGAAGACCGGAAATTTTATTATCTACATAAAACAATATCAAAATTATGCAATATTTTGTAATTTACTATTTAAATTTACCGTTATGTGAAAACCTTATTTTGCATGAAATTTCCTTTTTCATAACTCCGGCACGCCTTTAGATAGGAACCTGAAATTTTGAGACAAGAAAGAATTAGTATAGGTTTCCTTAGAAATTTTTTTTGTACCGCCCCCTGTTTAAGAGGTATTAGGGCTGAAAAATTGAAAATTTGCTATTTTTAGGCACCTGTAATTTAAGCACCTGTACAAATTTTTCCTCAGAAAGACATAAAAATTAAAGCTCCAGTAATATATTTTTACGTGTGCTAACGTTTTTTTTTTTAAATATATAGGGTTCCAGACTTACAGCCCCTCAAAATTCCAAAAAAGTCCTATTTTCACATATTTTCTTATTACAAAAAATTTCTTAAATTTTATTTCTAAAATTTTCAAATTTTTGTGCAAGTCACAATTCTAAACAGTTTGTATTATGTTTTGGAAATGTGCGCTTTTAAAAACCGTTGGTTTACATTCTACCTTGTTTTTTCTTATGATCGGTCAAGTTAAGATATTGTTATGGTTTTTTCATTCTGGTGCGATACTTAAAGAAAGACGGTCAATCTTCTTATACTCATAAATCGAAATAATTAAAAATTTAAAAAAGAATATAAATGATTTTATTAAGGTGTTGTTATAAACTATTAAAATACAATAACTGAATACGAACTAATTTGAAATCAGTGATTAAGAAATAAACATTGAATTAATTAGATTACTGAATTAGAGTGAATTAATACCAAGAAATACCAATAGAATAAATAATAAAATATTCTATGATAAATGAAAAAAATAAAATATAAAGAAAATAAAATTACAAAGAGAAATATTAAATACTAAATTAAAATATTATATTAAATAATAAAGGTATTAATTGTGCAACTAATTACGAAAGGTTGATCGAGTTCATTAATACGTTAAATAAATCAACGTATGAATTTCCTGTTTATTTAAAGTACAGTTATTAATTAAGAATATTGGAAAGAGTTACATTATCTACTTATTGAATATAACACTTCCCCCCTGAGATGTTTCCGTCTCGGAAAATTTTATACTATCTGTCTGTTTTTGCTTCTTTTAGATTAATTACATTAGTGTTACATTAGTGTTTTGTTTTTAAAAATCTTGAATAAAATTAATGTTAATATGGTAGTTGTAATTAAAAAAAAAATAAATGATAAAGTATAAGTTGTTACGTTGAATTTAAACATTCAATGAACTCGATCATAACCTACATTAATTTTTAGAAGGCCTGGACATTGAGAGAGGAAAGCTAAATAGTAGTCCTTTTTTTCAAAAAAAATACACGTAGTCTTATGGAAAAAAATAGTAGTCCTCCTAGAAATCTGGAAATACCACAAAAACTACAGATTTTTTTTAATTTCGTCCTAAGGGAGCAATAAAGTTCCATCTTTTTTACGTTTTTTAGTAAAAAGAAATTTTTAAAAAATTTAAATTTTCATTCATAAATATGCATTTTAAAAAACTACTACGTTCTTCCAACTACTTTTCAACAAAAAAAAGCTTCTTAAAAACTTTTTAAAAGAGCATTAATTTGGTACATTACTGAGCAAAAAAAAATGTTGAAAACTAATTTTTATTGCAATATTGATTTGCTTTAATAAATATTGTAAATTTTTTAGAATGCATATAAAATTAAGTGGAAAAAATAAACTATATAATTATTTTTACAATAAGTTAATTTATTTTAACTTATTTAAAATTTTTATTACTATAATAAAATAAATTAATATTATAAGTTATTCGCCTTTTCCTTTGAGGTAGGGGATATGGCGATTATTTTTAAAGTGGTATCGCCTGAAGACTAGGCCTTAAAATAATAAAAAAAAATATATTAATATATACAAATAATATATAAATAATTTTTTAACTAAATAATATGATATATTTAAAATAAAATTTAATAAAAACAAAAAATAAAACAAAATAAAAAATTTAATAAAACAAAATTGTTTAACAAAACAAAAATTAATTAAACATAAAAATATTAATTATAATTTACAACAAAACAATATTAAAAAAAGTAAAAAACAGAAAAAATATCACAAAAATCAACATTTTCCGACCCGGATAGTAATAATAGATCTTGAGTGGGCAAAAATGAAAAATGATATGACGTATCCCAACTATATATAGGTACTATATATAAAACTATATATAGTTTCATATCAAAAATGTTAATTTAGTCAATAATACTATTTCATTTTTTGCGTTTTTCAATATCATTCAATATTTTAAAATTGTTTTATTTCTGTATTACCTATCAAATAGGTAACTTAGATCGTTATTAATTATTATTATAAATTTAAAATCACATTTAAAGTAATTATTTTCTATTAACATATATAAAATAATATTATTTTGGCCTTTATATAATTTCCAGTATTTTAAATTTATTTTTTTACTAACATTTAAAACTAAATTAGAGAAATTTAAAATTATATTATCACCGCGTAAGTTTTTATCATTCGTTTCTATTAAATTTACCAAGTAATTGGTGAATATACTTGGAACTGCATCTGGTATTAAACGCGGACTTTTATCATTATTTAATTTAAAACACAATTCTGAAAAATGCAATTTACATATGGAACCTATAAGCTGTTGGTTGCCAGTCTGATCTTTGTACAAAGCTCTTTTAAGCTTCTCAAAGGCTCTTTATCCGAAAATTTAAAAGTAGCTACAGATATCGAGCTATTATTATAATTGGATTTACACCCAACAACCGAATATTTTCCACCCACTTTATTTAAGGAAATTATTTAAAAAGGCAATATTAGGCACTAAATAATTGAATTAATTTTTTTAAATAGGTATTCATACAATAAAATCTTTTAAAAATAATAATTCAATTCAAAAATTTAACTCTACAAAAATGACATAAAGATAAAACTTCAAACTTTATTTTTATATAAATTTTATAATTTTTTAATATAATTAAAAATATAAAAACTTAGTTTGAACTAAAATATATTTTTCAAATTTGCAGTATAATTTATTAGAAAGCTTTTAAATTATTAGGTTATGATCACTAATTTATTATAATTGTGTACTCTCATAATTTTTTGAGAGTATTAAATGGCGACGATATGAAATGCTAGAGAAAAACTAAACATTTTATTTTGTTGAAAATATTTTTAACATATTTTAACATATTTCGAGTTGAAAAATTTCCAAATTTTATTTTAATATACAATTTGGCATGTTTGGGTAAATATTTCATATCGAAAACTCGAAAAGAAAATTGTTAAAAATAGGCATTTTTCTTAAACAAAAACAAAAACAGAAAAGAACAAAAAAATCTTTATGAAATGTCATTTTTGGAAGCTTTTTCTCACAATACATTTACAATTTGCACAAACACATTTAAGTATTTCGATGTCCCGGCCTTCTAAAAATTAATGTAGGTTATGACTCGATATTTTCTCTATTGTTAATATTTTGTATGTGTAAATTTTCTAGTGATACATTTTTTACTATTCTTTTTAAATTCAAATTTGATTGAGGCATAGTGACTTTCAAATTTTTCAATTTTGTTTTAAATTTAAAATTTCCAATTGTTATCTCGCGATTTGAAAACGAAATTAAATTGTTTCCTTTAAGAGCAATTTCTCGATTTGCATTAATGTCTTTTAAATAAGTTAATTCTATGTTTTTAGTAATTATTATACCTTTATCAACTTCTTGAATAGTTTTTTCTAATTTTACAATAAAGTTACAAGTATTATTTGTTTGTAAGATATTATATTATTTTATTTTATTAGATATATATTTGTTTGATTGATTCTTATGAGGTTTTAAATCATTTTTCGTTTTTACATTGTTATTATGTTCAAATACAAAATTATCGTTTAGGATTATTTTTTGGTTTTTCCAATCGAGTTATTCATTTTTTAAATTGGGGAATGGAATAATAAAAGCATTTAAAAAATTTTCTATACGAAATTGAGGTATTAAAATGGCAAATATTATGGTGTCTTCCCCTTTTAAAATTGTGGTAATTCTAAGGAATTGTAATGTGTATGTGTTATTTTTTTGTTTCATGTAATTCGTTAAACGTTAAACCTACTTATTAATCTATATATTAAGTTAAGTTCAAGGTAGTGATATTGTGTATGTATTATTAAAAATTATTTATGCTGAATAGCAAATTCAGTAAGAGTTTAAAATTAATTACTTTTAATAATTTTTTTTTTGAACTGGTCAGTAGGTCAAGGTCACCCGGAATTAGGTCAAGGTCACGCAGAAGTAGGTCAAGGTCACCCGGAAGTAGGTCAAGGTCACCCGGAAGTAGGTCAAGGTCACCCGGAAGTAGGAAGGTTGATGTCATAAAAATAGGTCAGACAGGCGGCCAAGTCTAGTTGTTTATAAAGATTGTATACTTGTTTTAAGTAATAGGCAAACATGGAAATAGTAAGAAAAAATTGCTTTTTATTTCTTGCAATTTTGAGATGTTTTTGCTTGCATTTTTGATATGTTTGCATTTATTTCTTGTTTTCTTTTTCTTTCGTTTTTTTTTATGACAAGTATTTAAAGAAGAGGAAGGAAAAACCATTAATTAATTGTTATGTAAGAATGTTGAAAAAAAAAAAGCGTGGTACATGTTTACTTATTGACGTATACTTGGCTTAAGAAATAGGCGCATATGAAAGTAGGAAGAAAAAATGGTTGATAAATGTAAAAAGAAAAAAAAAACAAAAAAGTTTAAACGTACAAGATACAACAAGGTACAACGCATCTTTAAAATTCATAAAGAAAAAGTCCAAACCTGTTTTTCTGTCTACATAATGATGGAGAAAGAACCAATTTTTTTTTTCACTTTGTCGTGTAAGATATTTTTTTTTTGTAAGAATGTTGAAAAAATTTAAGTTATGGAAATACTTAAATAAAGTTATAGATTAATATGTTGCTTAGGTTCATTGTATGTTGCATAATCTGCAAAGAATAAAAAAAGAAAAAAAATCCAAGTCATCAGTTAATTGCATTTGGTACCTATTTTGAAAACAAGAATATAAAAATAAAACAGATTTATTTATATTATATATAAATAAATATTAATATCAAGTAATATTATATCAAGTATATTTTTATAGAAATCTGAGTTGAAAAATTTTTTACGATGATGATGTTAAGATTGCAGAAATAGTGAAATCCAATTTTTCTATACGTCTTTGATTATATACGTCTGTCTGTATATAAATTTGAAAAATCTTAATTTAATATATTTTTTTCTAAGAGATGCATATAGACATTAAAACAATTTTTTACAGCACATCTGAAACCGGTGTTTGTATAGTGTATAGGACATGTTGATTTAAAATTTTCAATCTTTGATAATGACTGTAAGTCTCTGCTTAGATCTTCTATTTTAACACTGTCAATGTACTTTTCAAGAAAATGTTTTTTTTGCTCTCCTTTAACATAAATTTTTTCAGTTGATTCTAAATAGTATTTTAATATAGGTTTTATGTCTAAATATTCAATTAAACCGCTATTCCATTTAAGTCCATTTATTTTATTTTCGCAATACTGGTTATTATAATTTCTCTCTGGACTAAGTTCTTCTGCAGGGTATGGTGGTTTGAAGTGATATACAGTAGGAATTAAACTTCCTTTTTTTAGTATAGCCAGTTCTTTTAGGAAATATTGCTTTTCATTTCCTTTTAAAAATTGTAGATCAACTACGAAAATTTGATTATCCATGTTGAAGGTTTACGGAAGAATGTTCATTAGAATTACTAAATTTACATTTATATTCACTTTGGAAAAAACTTTTCCTATAAATATAGGTTACCAATGTTAGTTTTTAACTAATACAAATATGCTGTTTCACCCACTTACTATGATGGTTGCGGGACCATCATGCTGTGGTAAAACCACTTTTATTCATAATTTAATAAAATATAAAAAAGAAAATATACAACCACATATTAATAGAATTATTTGGCGTAATCCAGACAAAAATGCCGTTCCAAAATATATCAAAGATGTAGAATATAGTAATACTATTCCAGATTTTAATGATAATCAAAAACCTTTGTTAATTATTATCGATGATATGATGTTAAATTCTCATGATAAGTATGTATGTGATTTATTTACTAGAGAATCACATCATAGAAATTTATCAGTAATATTTGTAACACAAAATGTTTTTCACCAGGGTAAAATTTCAAGAGATATTTCACTTAACTGTAAATATCTAGTACTTTTCAAAAATCCAAGAGATAAATCGCAGATATTACCTCTAGCTCGCCAAATATATCCCAATCAAATCAAAGCATTTGAAAAAGTATATAATGTGACGTCAGTCCTATACGGCTATATATTAATAGACCTTACTCAAGACGTTGATGACATATTTCGATTAAGAAGTGATACATTTGGAAAAGGTTTGTGTTATTGTACGAGAGATCAATTAGAACAATTTGGGGAAGAATATGAAACGTTTGAAGACCAATCGTCATATATTGCACCTATTAAAAACCTCTTAAACTAAAGGTGTAGAAAGTAATTATAAAATTAAAGTAATTATTAAAAACCGTGACCCTGAAGTAATTAAAACAATTTGTGAAATAGCATTAAATATTTTAAAAGGTAATTGTAATCTGAGTAAAAAAGCAACAACACAATTACGAAAGTATAAAAAGATCACTCATTTGCCGTAAAAAATCTATAAATAGCAAAAGAAAAATTATTATTCAACGTAGTGAATTTTTACCTACACTTCTTGGTGCAGTACTATCAGGGATAATCGAAAATTTTATAAAGTGAATAATACAACATTTAACAAAATGATAATTCTAAAACCCTAGATTTATGAGAAAATGAAGCAAAATGCAGACGCTGAACTCAATGAGTTGGATAAAATTATGAAAAAAATATTGATAAATAAACATCTTACGGACACTCAAAAATGGTATTTATACAGACAAAATTTATTTAAAATAAGAAACAAAAAACGAGAACTTCCTAGAAATAAAGAGGAAAGAGTAAAAATTACGGAAACAAAAGGTACTCAAACTCGTGCAAAACCAATTTATATAGATGCAGAATCTCAGTCGCATTTTCCTGAATATAAAAATGTTGGAACACAAGTTGTACCTGAAAAAGAAGTATATGAAAAAGAAGCTGATGACGAAGTATTTGATGATGAAATTCAAGAAAATATTTTAACAAAAGCATTGTCAGCCGCTTCAGTTGGAGAACGTCTTAGAAAAAGAAAATCAATTGGAAATCAAAATGTACAAATTTTTGAAACTGATACAGGAGACATTATAACTGTTCCTTTAGATAGCCCAAGCCCACCAACGAAAAAAGAAAAAACTATAAATAGCAAAGAGTTGAATAATTCATTAAGACGTGTTTTAAGGTCAGCTATAACAGGTAATACTCAAACAGAACTTAATTTTCCAATTCGTAAGAAGAAATCCGCAAGCTCATGGACATACAAGTAAATGATGAATTTTATGTCACTTTACTTAGTGATTCATCTATGAACTATTATCCAGAAAATTCATTATCACCTTTTACAAATAAAATGAATAAATACATGTGTGATTCAAGGTGAAAATTTCAGAAATCTATTTTAATGATTTCGTTCCAAATGTGTATGGTGAAGAATGGGAAAAAAGTACTCAAATATTTATTAAAGGTATGCAGAAAGATATGATAGGAGTTGGAACATAATATATTTCATACATAGAAAAACAAATGATATGTGACTGGAAAGTTTTTCTACTACCAACACTAATTCAAAATATACGACCACTTAATAGGTTTACAAGAAAAGAAGTTGAACGACAGTTGATTTGGACAATTTTTAATTTTATAAACAATGATGTTAATTATGTACAACCAGCAAAAGCTGAGGAGATGCCTAAAAATATAAGTTACACTACAATATGTGTTACTAGACCTAAAATAGATATAAAAATAAGAGCAAATTACACTTACATCCTGGAAGGACTTTTGACAACATGTTTCAATCAAGTATCTTCGAAAGTTACAGAATTTAAAAAATATAAACCACGTGTAATAGCAGCTTTCAAAACTTTTATAGATAGTGTACAATTTATTCCAATTATTAAACCAGATATGTTTTTTATATACGCAGATATAATTGAACCGCAAAAAATAGGTGATAAAGATGTAAGATATTTAAGATCTGTTAACATACAAAATTCTTTCACTAATACTGTAAAAGAATTCAGTAACATTCAATATTGCAAAGTGGAGAAATGATTTAATAACATTTCATTATTTTTGTGTGATAAATATGGATACAAAATAACTTTTCCAATAGTTCAATTCCAGGAAAAATTGTATTACATTTTAAGAAAGTATAAATAAAAGCGATTTTACAAAACTATATATTATTTTATTCATTAGGAGAGAGTATACTACAAGTATTATTTAATTCAATCTGGTAGAGGACTTGATGATGTTGGCCCTTTAAAGAAAACGAAAAGCTATAAAAAGACCATTAAATGAAATCTGAGTTGTATATTTTTTAAACCCAACCCATTCAGTCTAGCATTTCACGATCTGAAGAAGTTTCCTACAATCCTATTGCTTCTTTAGACAATCCTTCAACTATTGAATTTGTTTCACTGGGTCATGGCGATACATATAGAGATTTGTCTTCTACATATTTGAGATTAAAAGTACAGATCTTAAAGAAAGATGGAACGCAATGGAATAATGATACAAATGCTGAAGGAAGAATAATCATACAACCAAGTGTAGTTAATAACATTTTACATTCTTTAATAAAACAATGTAATGTTCAACTAAATGGCAAAAATATAACATCTGATGGAAATTATCACTATAGAGCTTATATTTAATCTTTATTAAATTATGGTACAGATGCTGCTGCAACTCATTTAGAATGTGCAGGATGGATTTTAGATAAAGCAAATATAGCTAAATCTGATAATAGTGGTTCAAAAGAGCGGCAAAAATTGTATCATAATAGCAATGTAGTGGACAACTTAGTTGATTTTCTTCAAGCTGTAATGATACACAATAAAAATGCTGAATCAAATGTACGGGAATATATTATTAAATATATAAAAACGTGTCAAGAAAAACATGTTATGAAATTGCACGAAGAAATATATATTCCAACAAAACGTCGTAGCGTTCAATGCAATTAATCTACATTGTTTTTTGAAATACCTGTACTACTAGAAAATAAAATTTCTACCGTTTTAAACAAAAACAACAAAAAATGAAAAAAATTTTAAATTTTATTTAATTTGTTTTTTATTATGAATTATTTGCACAAATATTCTTATATATTATTTCTAAAAAGTTCTGCAAAATAGTCAGGATCTCCTTCTTGATTATTTATTTCCCAAATTTGTTGCTCCACTATATCTTCATCTAAGACTTGAAACGATAGTATGAATTCTTCAGTTACCATTAATTCCTCCTCATCTACGGTGGATGTAATTTCATTAACTTGGACCTCATTTACTATACTGACTATTGCAGTTTCTTCAGTAAATGGAAATGTTGTTGAATCAGCTGCCATTTTAATTAAATATCTTACCAAAATTGAATTGAAAATGATTTGCCAATAAAATTGAACTGCGTTATATACTGTAGCACCCAGTCAAACTTCAAGTTTTCAGAGTATATAAATAAAGAAATGTAAAATTGGATTTTTAAATCTAGTTAGATGGTGTATAAACTATGTCAAAATTTCAAATAGTAAAAGAAATACATATAGATCTATATAGAAATATATACAGAAAAAAATATTACAAGGTAGCAAGTAGAGATTCTTATTCTGGTTTCAAAATTTTATGAAATACCTGTATTTTTACGAAAAAAAAAAATATTAAATAAATCAATTTTGTCAATTTCAATTTCAAAATCAATTTAGGTACATATAAACCTGAATCTGAAAAAATAAAGCAACTAAATAAAAGAAATTTATACCTTTTTTAAATTTTATTTTTATTTATTAATAATAATAAAAACTTATAACTACACACCAATTTACATTATTTATTGGTAATTTGCATATATTTTACGAAAAGACTCAGATATATCTACAATACTTAAATTTAAATTTTTATCTTTATATACAAAATGTTCTTTTTCTTTTATTTCTTTTACAAAATCAGAATTATCAAAAATATCATTATATTTTCGAGGTACAAATATAATTAAATTTCGGGTCTGAAAAACCCACTTAAGACCATAAATGGTCTTAATTTGCTTTATATTTAATATATGATATAGAGCATCTTGCTCCATATCTTTTGTTTTTAAGAAACTTTTTCTAGTTTCTATATTTTTCTTATTAAAAGGTTCTTTGAAGCTTTTTTTAGCTGGTGGTTCTTCTTCTTGAAGAAGAATGATTTCTTCTTGTTGTTGTTGGAATTGTTGATGTTGTTGCTGTTGCTGTTGTGGTTGTTGTTGTTGTTGATGATGATTGTAATGATGTTGTTGTTGATGTGTCTGCGATTCTTGCTGACTTCTTATTCTTTTTATTTTAATTGAAGCCAACTTCTGCGTTGGCTCTATTTGTTGAGCGTAGGCAAAAATCTCTGCTGTGTTTTCCAGGTGATCACACTTTATTTATACTAAATTTTTCTTCTAAATAATTGTATTATCATTGTTTAGAAATCAAAATTCTTAAGAAAACTAGTTAAAAACCAAAAGTTGTAAAGTAAGTTGTTTATTAATGTAATAAATTCTAATTGATTATAATAAAACTATAATTTTTTTAAATAGCATTTTTTACAACATTGTTGCATTTAACAGTGTTGTAAAATTAAGAAAATATCTTTTACATAAATTCTAATTATACTTTTTTATGAAAGAATATTATTTTTTATTTACCTATTCCTAAATTATTTATATTAGTATAATAAAAATATTTTTCTAATATTTTTCTATTTTTATTTTTTCTATTAGCAATTTTTACAACATTGTTGCATTTAACAGTGTTCTAAAGTTAAGAAAAGATGTTTTACATAAATTCTAATTATACTTTTTTATGAAAGAATATTATTTTTTATTTACCTATTCCTAAATTATTTCCTCTAAAGTTAAGAAAAAGTTTTTTACATAAATTCTAATTATACTTTTTTATGAAAGAATATCATATTTACTTAACCATTGATTATGACTATTAATAATGCCTAAATATTTTACATATACTTATTGACTTTTCGTTTTAAAATTTTTTCAATTAAATAAGCATTGGGGTCTTAGACACTAGTTACTTCCTGTTCATAGAAGCCACCATGAACTAATTTATTTTTATAATCTTTTAAACTATATGTAATATCGGGTCTGTCTTGTTTTTGAAAGCTATTTTAAAAACTTCAGTTGAATAGTTAGGTTCATATCTTAGTGATTTATTTTATGCTTTTCATCAAATTTTGGAATTTTTTGTTGAAAAATTCTTTTCCCTAGTCAGAATGAATATTTTTCCCCTCCCTTTTAAAAATCTTTTCTATACTTTTAACTACGTCATTCATCTTCGAAAATATATCGATAATAGTTAAGAGTAACTTGTATCCATTATTCACTTTTTGATAGGCCGACATATCTACAAGATCAATTTCCCATGTATCATTTAACCCTCTTTGAGATACGTCTTCGAAATCTACGTCTAACTGGACGATGAATTTCAGATACTATTTGTGCTTTTGACATTATTATTGAAAAGTTAAACTGCAACTGTAAATTTGAATAAAATCAGTATATAATACAAAATTTTTACAATATATTAACAATAATTTTTAAATTTTTTTCTTTTTGAAGCCATAAGGAACTGAAGTATAATCATTTGCAAAAACTCGTTTTGTGGAATTTATTCGATATGTCTTTCTTTGATTTTATCGTCCTTCTGTATTCATTTTTATTTCTTTTTTTTAATTTCCGATTTTTTATTTTATTAAGACAACCAACCGCGAATGTTTCCAATCTTAAAATTTTCACTCTATTAACCATTTTTTATCTTTTTACACAATTTATACATAATATCTTGCTTGTTATTTGAAAAAATTATTTCAAACATATAAACAAATCTGTTTTATTTTTTTTTATTTTTGCACTACTATGTACCACTATAAGTATCAAAAGCAATTAACTTATTTTGAATCGCTTTTTATTGTTTTTTTTGTTTTCCAACATTCTTACATAATAATATCTTATACGGTCTTGTTTTCCAACATTCTTACATAATGATAACATCTTATACGGTCTTATACTTATCTTTAAATACTTCATAGAAAAAAAAAAAAAAAACAACAAGAAATAAACTCTTCTCAAAATTGCATCAATTTTGTCAAGGTTGAATCTTTATGTAAGATTTAAAAAACCAGTTTTCACTTTTTCTTTTAAATTTTAAAAATAGTTGCAAAATTTTAAAGAAATGTGGTTACACTTATTTTGTTCTGTTTTCATTTTTCTCTTTAAATTTTATAAAGCATTTATTCTTATTATTTTCATATGCGCCTATTACTTAAGCCAAGTATACATCAATAAGTAAACATGTACCACGTTAGATATTTTTTTTCAACATTCTTATAACAATTAATTAGTGGTTTTTCCTTCCTTTTCTTTAAATACTTGTCATAAAAGAAAACGAAAGAAAAAGAAAACAAGAAATAAATGCAAACATATCAAAAATGCAAGCAAAAACATCTCAAAATTGCAAGCAAAAATAAAAAGCAATTTTTTCCTACTATTTCCATGTTTACCTATTACTTAAAACAAGTATACAATCTTTATAAACAACTAGACTTGGCCGCCTGTCTGACCTATTTTTATGACGTCAACCTACTTCCTGTCTGACCTAATTACGGTTTGACCTACTTCCGGGTGACCATGACCTACTTCCGGGTGACCATGACCTACTTCCGGGTGACCATGACCTACTTCCGGGTGACCTTGACCTACTTCCGGTTGACCTTCACCTACTGACCTGTCTGGTGCCTACCAAGACAAGTGCCTACCTATCTACTGTAGTTTAAATAATAAATAATAACAACAGTAGGTAACCCTGCACTGCACTTTGGGATGGGAAAAAATCAACCCATATTGTACGACATGCTGATCTACATTTTGATTGATGGGTTTAATGTAGGTCATGCTTGGTTAGTAAGTCAAGAACTTGTTTTCATTGTTTTGGTTTTAAGTTAGGTTGTATGTGTGGGTTGTTAACTTATAGTTCCAAATGGTTTATAGTAGGAAGTGAAGGTTGTTGATATTGTGTAAGTTGGCAGGCAGGGTTAATGAACTGAACAATTGATTTTATGTATCTTGGTTAATCTAAGCCAAACATTTGTTTTGGTTGAGGTTTTAAGTTAGGTTGTATGTGTGGGTTGTTAACGTATAAGTTCCAAATGGTTGTATAGTAGGAAGTCAAGTGTTAGCAATTTAAAGTAGGTCAGCTCTTAATAAACAAAATTGTATACCTAGTTTAAATACAGGCGCATATATAAAAGTGGTAAGAAAATTTCTTATATGAAAATAAAAAACAGAAAATGTTTTTTTATTTTTAAATCTACAGAGCATCTTTAAAATTGAAAAGAAAAAGTGTAAACCTGTTTTTGTTTGTTTTGCTAGTATCAAGAAAAAAAGTAAAGTAAAATATGCTTTTTGTTTTTTGCTTACATAAAAATGTGGTCTTCTGAATAGATACATATTTGCGTTTTTCTACTCTAAAAATTTGTAGAAGAAAAGATAAAACGAAAGTCATTAATTAACTGACTCCATGCCTTGTAAGATATTTTTTTTATTTTTTAAGTAAGAATCTTCAAAAAATATGAATAAAGAGAAAACAAACAGGGAATCAAAAATATGCAACTGATCAAAAATATGCAAACATAAGATAAAAATAAAAGACATTTATTTTTATGTTTAAAATCTTTTATTATTATATTTTTATTTAAAACTAAGTTGAAACATTTTCTTACGATGATCAGATGTTAAAATTGTGGAAATAGTGATACAAACTTTTTCTATACGTCTTTGATATCTGCTTTTATCACGTGCGTATTCTTCCCAATGACCTTTCCGTGCTGATCTGTAAGCCTACTCCCATACATGCATAACGTGAATTTCTTGTTTAATGTTGAAGTTAACTGTTTTAGTTTTGTTATTTAAATTCATATCGTGCAAGTATGAAAATTGAAAGTCTTAATCTAACGTTTTTTCCTTTCAAAGATACATATATACATTATAACAATTTTGAATTGTTATAATGTATATATGTATAGCATTATACATATACTTATAGCACATCTGAAATTGTTGTTTGATAAGTATATAGGACAATTTGATTTTAAGTTATCAATCTTTTGCAATGACGGCAAGTTTCTGCTTGGATCTTCTGTTTTAACACTGTCAATGTACTTTCGAAGGCAAAACCGGGTGATAGAGTTTTTCTGAAGGAAGTATCAATGTCTTTATTAATCCTTCAGTATTATTTAAATTTATTTTATTGCACTCAATTTGTCCAACATGAACTTTTGGATGACCCACTGGAAATTTTCTGTATTTACACACCCAAGGATATAGTGAGCATATATCTATATACATTATTTTCTCACCAGGTGCACATTTGTAATATGTTCTTGTGTTTCCTGTTCTACCGCCATAGAACGCGTCACGTGGTTTTAGTGGTATCAAACTTTCGTTCTCCAATTTTGAGAAAAATGCTTCGTATTCTTTTGATCTCATTTCGTTTCGAAATTCACACTCCCATTTTTCAATTACTTGATAACCTAAAGATCGTAATTTATTGACTTTGGATAATGTAGCTTCATAACGTGTTTCATATTTTTTATCATTATTATTTTTGAAACATTTTGGATGGCCATAGTAATAACAGCCATAAAACTCAAATATTTGTTTTGTGTCTGTGCAATATCCGTCAACACGAAGACCAAAAATTACTTTTTCTTTTCCGTTACCACTATGCTGAATTTTTATTTTTCTTTGTTTTTCTTCCCACATTAACCATTTTATGGCAATGATTGACTGGTTTTTTGATAAGCGATATTCTTGTTGAGGTATAAGTCCAATTGTATACGATTTTAAAAAATTCCTTCTAAAAACCAAATTACACGCTGAAGCATGTAATTGTAGTGGCCAATTGTAGTGGCCTCTAAAAATGGCTCAACCTACATTCTTCCAAAAATAGTTGTCTGAATTTAATACAGGCTGCTGTCAAAATTTTTACGTCATTCATACAATATTCTACAAGTTCATTTTGGAGGTTAAAAAACTTGTTTTTATTTTCTTCGTACCATTCAAGAAATGGTTTTCTTACTTTCGAAGAAAAAGTTTTTTTTTGTTCTCCTTTAACATAAATTTTTACAACTGACTCCAAATAGTGTTTTAATATACATATTACATCTAAATATTCAACTAAACCGTTATTCCATTTAAGTCCATTTATTTTACTTTCGTAATACTGTTTATTATATTTCATATCCTGACTAAGTTCCGCGGTACGGTGCTTTGAAGTGATACACAGTTGGAATTAAACTTCCTTTTTCAAGTATGGCTTAATTAAACTTCCTTTTTCAAATATTGCTTTTCATTTCCTTGTAAAAATTGTACGTCAACTATGAGAACTTGTTTAACCATATCGAAGGTTTATGAAAGAATGTTCCATAGAATAACTAAATTTACCATTATATTCACTTCGGGAAAACAGCTTTTCATATAAATATAGGTTAGCAGAGTTAGTTTTTAACTAATACAATTATGCTGTTTCTCTCGTTTCGTGGTAAAACCACTTTTATTTATGTGGTAAAATCACTAATACAACTATGCTATTTTTCTCGTAGTAAAACCACTTTTATTCATAATTTAATAAAATATAAAAAAGAAAATATACAACCACATATTAATAGAATAATTTGGTGTAATCCAGACAAAAATGCCGTTCCAAAATATGTCAAGGATATGGAATATAGTAATACTATTCCAGATTTTAATGATAATCAAAAACCTTTGTTAGTTATTATCGATGATATGATGTTAAATTTTCATGATAAGTATGTATGTGATTTATTTACTAGAGGAGCACATCATAGAAATTTATCTGTAATACTTGTAACGCAAAATGTTTTTCACCAGGGTAAATTTTCAAGAGATATTTCACTCAAATAATAAAGTACTAAATATTTAATACTTTTCAAAAATCCAGAAGATAAATCGCAGATATTACCTCTAGCTCGTCAAATATATCCCAATCAAATTAAAGCATTTGAAAAAGTATATAATGATATGATGTCAGTCCCATATGGCTATATATTAATAGATCTTACTCAAGACGTTAATGATATATTTCGATTAAGAAGTGATATATTTGGGAAAGGTTTGTGTTATTGTACGAGAGATCAATTAGAACAATTTGGGGAGAAATATGAAACGTTTGAAGACCAATCGACATATATTGGACCTATTAAAAACCTCTAAACCAAAATTCCAGAAAGTAATTATAAAACACTGTGACCCTGAAGTAATAAAAACATTTTGCGAAATCTCTTTAAATATTTTAAAAGGTAATTGTAATCTGAGTAAAAAAGCAACAACCCAATTACGAAAGTATAAAAAAGAATTAAGATCACTTATTTGCCGGGAAAAATCTATAAATAGCAAAAGAAAAATTATTATTCAACGTGGTGGATTTTTACCTACACTTCTTGGTGCAATACTATCAGTAATAATCGGAAATTTTATAAAATTAATAATACAACATTTAATAAAATTATAATTTTAAAACCTGAGATTTATGAGAAAATGAAGCAAAATGCGGACGTTGAACTTAATGAGTTGGAAAAAAATATGAAAAAAATATTGTTAAATAAACATCTCACGGACACTCAAAAATGGTATTTATACAGACAAAATCTATTTAAAATAAGAAACAAAAAACGACAACTTCCTAGACATAAAGAGGAGAAAATAAAAACTGCGGAAACAAAAGGTACTCAAACTCGTGCAAAACCAATGTATATAGATGTGGAAACTCAATCGCATTTTCCTGAATATAAGAATGTTGGAATAAAAGTTGTTCCTGAAGAAGAAGAAGTATATGAAAAAGAAGCTGATGACGAAGTATTTGATGATGAAATTCAGGAAAATATTTTAACAAAAGTATTGTCAGCTGCTTCAGTTGGAGAACGTCTTAGAAAAAGAAAATCAATTAGAAATCAAAATGTACAAATTTTTGAAACTGATACAGGAGATATTATAACTGTTCCTTTAGATAGCCCAAGCCCACCAACGAAAAAAGAAAAAACTATAAATAGCAAAGAGTTGAATAATTCGTCAAGACGTGTTTTAAGGTCAGCAGTAGGTAATACTCAAACAGAACTTAATTTCCCAATTCGTAAGAAAAAATCGGCAAGCTCGTGGACAACATACAAGTAAATGATGAATTTTATGTCACTTTACTCAGTGATTCATCTATGAACTATTATTCAGAAAATTCATTATCATATTTTACAAATAAAATCAATAAATACATGTGTGATTCAAGGTGGAAAGTCGGTATTTCAGGAATGTATGTTAATGATTTCGTTCCAAATGTGTATGGTGAAGAACGGGAAAAAAGTACTCAAATATTTATTAAAGGTATGCAGAAAGATATGATAGGAGTTGGAACATCATATATTCCATACATAGAAAAACAAATGATATGCGACTGGAAAGTTTTTCTACTACCAATACTAATTCAAAATATACGCCCACTTAATAGGTTTATAAGAAAAGAAGTTGAACGACAGTTGATTTGGGGAATTTTTAATTTTATAAACGATGAAGTTCATTATACACAACCAACAAAAGCTGAGGAGATGCCTACAAATTTAAGTTACACCACAATATGTGTTACTAAGCCTAAAATAGATATAAAAATAAGAGCAAATTACGCTTATACCCTCGAAGGACTTTTGACAACATGTTTCAATCAAGTATCTTTTAAAGTTACAGATTTTAAAAATATAAATCACGTGTAATAGAAGCTTTCAAAACTTTTATAGATAGTGTACAATTGATTCCCATTTGTAAACCAGATATGTTTTTTATATACACAGACATAATTAAACCGCAAAAAATAGGTGATAAAGATGTAAGGTGTTTAAGATCTGTTAACATACAAAATTCTTTCACTGATACTGTAACATATCAGTGAAACAGTATGTTACAGTATCATACTGTAACATACATACTGTAAAAGAATTCAGTAATATTCAATATTGCAATGTGGAGAAATCATTTAATAACATTTCATTACTTTTATGTGATAAATATGGATACAAAATAAACTTTTCCAATAGTTCAATTCCAACAAAAATTGTATGACATTTTAAAAAAGTATAAATAAAAGCGATTTTACAAAACTATATATTATTTTATTTCATTCATTATGGATAGAGTATACTATAAGTATTATTTAATTCAATCTGGTAGAGGACTTGATGATATCGGCCCTTTATTACATTCAACCGTACCTTTTCAAAGAGGTCGTGGATTGGGAAGCTTTTTTAGGAGACTTTTTAGATATTTGAAACCATTATTTACTTCAGGCGCTGTTATTTTGAAAAAAGAGGTTATTAAATCTGGTATCAATGCTTTATCTGATATTGCATCTGGTGCAAATGTAAAAGAAGTTATGCAAGATCGTAGTAAAGAGATTGTTAAAAATGTACGACGTGATGCCGTACGAAAACTAAATGAAATGTATGGTTCTGGTAAAAGAAAACGAAAAGCTATAAAAGCTATAAAAAGACCATTCATTAAAAATTTAAACTATTTTACGTCAAAACAACGCAAAGATAATAACAAAAAGAAACAAAAAGATATTTTTAATTAATTATGATTGAGTGTATGAAATCTGAGTTGGATATTTTTAAAACCCAACCCATTCAGTCTAGCATTTTACGATCTGAAGAAGTTTCCTACAATCCTATTGCTTCTTTAGACAACCCTTCAACTATTGAATTTGTTTCACTGGGTCATGGCGATACATATAGAGATTTGTCTTCTACATATTTGAGATTAAAAGTACAGATCTTAAAAAAGATGGAACGCAATGGAATAATGATAAAAATGCTGAAGGAAGAATAATAATACAACCAAGTGTAGTTAATAACATTTTACATTCTTTAATAAAACAATGTAATGTTCAATTAAATGGTAAAAATATAACACCGTCTGATGGAAATTATCACTATAGAGCTTATATTGAATCTTTATTAAATTATGGTACAGATGCTGCTGCAACTCATTTAGAATGTGCAGGATGGATTTTAGATAAAGCAAATATAGCTAAATCTGATAATAATGGTTCAAAAGAGCGCCAAAAATTGTATCATAATAACAGAGTAGTGGAACTTAGGGGTAAACTAAACGTAGATATCTTTAGTCAACCTACTATACTTATCAAAAATGTTGAAATTCGTATAGTTTTAACACTTCAAAAACCAGATTTTCATCTGACGATCCTGATGAATCACAATTAAAAATTATAGAAGCCACGCTATTTATGAGGCTTGTTACCGTTAATCCAAGCATACTGTTAGGACAAAATGCTGTTCTTGGGAAATTCGATGCTAAATATAATTATAAACGTGTTGAAAAAGTTTTACAATTCAAATGAATAGCTCATCAATATCACTTGATAATGTTTTTATTGGACAGTTGGTCCATAAAAGGTCATCAGGTCAAGATAAAGGTCATCAAATAACAAAGTCTATATTTAGTAATGGATTTTTTATACTTGCTTTTAATTTAACTCAAGATGCACCTGGAAATGAAGTATGTCAACGTTTACTGAACCAGGGTACAGTTAGAATTGAGGCAAGGCTATCAAAACCACTTACATCTGCACTAACTGCTATTGTTTATGGAGAATTTGATGCAAGTATACAAATTGATAAAAATCTAAATATATTCACAAATCTATAAATATAATATTGAAACATGAATTTGAATATTCAACAAGATGTCATCGTCCTGTGCACTTGTGGACGTAAAGTTTTGTTGTGACGATAAAAATACTTTAATTTGTAAAAGGTATTTCTTTACTTGGAATTAAAGATCCTTGCAAAAAATTTGTAAAAGAGTTTTCTTACAAATTTCCAACCAAAGAAATTATAAATGAAAATTTTGAAAATTACTCTTTTGGAACTGTACATAATGATAAAATTGATAAAGAATTAAGACAGGTGCTAGATAAATTTGATGTTATGAATTACATTAATGAATTACATTATGAATTACATTAATGAAATAAGTAGAGTGTAAGATTTGAGTCAGTTTAAGTTATGAACGCTTTAGAAATAACTAGTGTTTTAAAATGTAACAAATATTTTAAGGGAGTTTTTGCTATAGACAAAATTCCAAAAAAAATAGATAAACCAACTATTTTAATTGTAAACATTGACAAGATAAAAGATCCGGGAACACATTGATTTGCCTTTTATATTTCAAAGCATGGTTGCACAGAATATTGTGATTCGTATGGTGGAGTTCCAGATAAACCGGAAATTTTGAAATATTTCAAAAATCAGTGTGTAGTTTTTAATGATAGGCAGATACAGTGTGTTCTTTCATATATATGTAGGCAATACTGTTGCGTTTATGACTGGTGTAGATGTTTTGGTTTAAGTATGAAAACTTTTTTGAATGAATTTTTCAAAGATAATAGGAAACGGCAATCTGATTATTAATATGTTTTACAACTTATTTGGAAATTTAAATTTTTCACAATCTTGTGTTACCTTAGCAATATAATTAATATTAAAAAGCTTTAGTTAAAACGTAGTTGATACAGAATATGTTGTAGCGACTTGCATTTTTCATCGTATTTGGAAAAATACTATTTATACTATACCAGCTATTTTAAAATATGATTGGGGTAAGTTCCATCACCAATTTTATGAAAGGTACTCGAAACAATCAATAAGGAATACAAAATTATGTTTACTATATGGGTTAAGCGGATATCTTAGTATTAACAAGTAGGAAGCTCACATATTTTACAACTTAATTGATTTTCTTCAAGCTGTACACAATAAAAATGCTGAATCAAATGTACGGGAATATGTTATTAAATATATCAAACGTGTCAAGAAAACATGTTATGAAAATGAAGAAATATTCATTCCAATACAACGTTATAGCGTTCAATGCAATTTGTTTTTTGAAATACCTGTACTACTAGAGAATGAAGTTTGTAATATTTTAGTCAAGAACAACAATAAATGAAAAATCTGTAAAATTTATTTTTTTTTGTTTTTATTTTTTTTAAAACGTAAACTCTTAAAAAACCAAGAAATGATCGTGAATGCTTCTTTTCAGTTGAAGAATATTAGGAAGATATTTTTAATTATTTCCGTGAAGTTGAAAAACGAAGCAGACCAAAACCAAGTTATATGAAACGCCAACCAGATATTAATTATTCAATGCGTACCATTTTTGTAGATTGGTTAGTTCAAGTATCTAAAGAATATAAATTACATACAGAAACATTATTTTTGGCTTTATCATACATTGATCGTTTTTTAAGTTGCATGTATGTTGTTACAGCCAAATTACAGTTACTTGGAACTGCAGCAATGTTTATTGCCGCCAAATATGAAGAAATTTATCCACCAGATGTTGTGAATTCGTTTTATTAACTGATGATACATATACGAAAACGCAAGTTTTACGTATGGAACAAATTTTATTTAAAATTTTAGGGTTCGATCTATGTGCTCTAACAAGTTATTTCTTCATTAATACTTATGCTGTTTTATATATTTAGTATGACAGATAAAGTTAAATTTTTGGCTACATAATTATCTGAATTAGCTTTATTAGAAGCTGATCCTTATTTGAAATACCTCCCTTCACAAATTTCATCTGCTTCTGTTGCATTAGCCAGATTCATTTTGGACTTGCCTATGTGGGATAGCGAATTGAAAAAAATTACAAGCTACAATTTGATGGATTTTTGAAATTATTGTAAATCTATTGTGTAGTCATAATACAACAAAAACAGTATAACAACAGGCTATTCAGGAAAGATATATATTACCTAAAAATTTTGAAGAAGCCAAACTTGAACCAGTTGATATAAATGCAAATAATATTGATGAAATATTAATAGAACAATTAGAATTAATAAAGAATAATTAAAGCTTTCGTAAAGAATTGAATACAGAAAATGTATGTAGTACAAATTCGAAGAATGAAAGTGTTAGAAAAATGATTTCATAGTTAAATTTTTAAATTACATACAATATACTTCTAGTATTTGAAGTATTTGTTAGTATTTGTAATAAACAATTAACGTATAAAATTTAAAAAAAAAAAAATTAAGAACAAGTTCATTGTTTTGCTTTAGGGCTTAAGCATTGACATTTTCTACTTATATTTTTTAGTACATTCTATTTTGAAAATAATTTCTTTTTACTTTTCAAACGAAAAATACGAAATGTATTAGCTAACATACACATAAATATAATTACACATACATAATTTCCTTTTAATTTAATATATATTTGCATTGTTTGATTGTTTTATTATTACTTTGGTATTGTGTTTGTAACCACCAAAAGAAAGCGAGTTAGATATGGACATGTATATATATTCTGAATCAAGATCACCTCCTGATTCGATTTAACGATGTCCGTCCATCCGTTCGCACGATAACTCAAAAACTAATAAAGCTATCTTGATGCAATTTATATAGTAGGTTACTAATTACGAAAGGAAGGCTAAGTTCGAATCTGGACAAAATCGGTTCATGGGTTCGGATTCTGGAAGCTTCCGAATGATTCCGGAGCAAACGAGATTATCTCCAAAACCAACAAAGATAGAATCTTTAAATTTAGTACAATGATGTTCCTTCCCGTTCGTTTTATGTCTCTGAAATTTAAGTGGCGTTGGTCCATGGGTTTGGATTTTGGAAGCTTCCGAACGAGCACCAGAGCAAATGAGATTATCTCCAAAACCAATAAAGATATAACCTTCAAATTTGACAGAGTGGTGTTGTTTCATGTTTTATTTAAGTCTCTAAAATTTGAGAGAATTTGGTCCATGGGTTCGGATTTTGGAAGCTTCCGAACGAGCCCCAGAGCAAACGAGATTATCTCCAAAACCAACTAAGATATAACCCTTAAATTTGGCAGAGTGGTGTTCTTTCATGTTTTATTTAAGTCTCTGAAATTTGAGAAAATTTGGTTCATGGGTTCGGATCTCGGAAGCTTCCGCACGAGCCCCAGAGCAAACGAGTATATCTCCACAATCAACAAAGATAGAACCTTTATTTTTAGTACAAGAGTGTGCTGTTATGTTTCCTTTTCTATAAAATTGGGAACTGACATTTGAAAGAATTTGAACCAGGGATTCGTATATTGGAAGCTTCCGAACGAGCTTCAGAGCAAACGAGATTATCTCCAAAACTAACAAAGATAGAACCTTTAAATTTTTTACAATGATGTTCCTTCCCGTTTGATTTATCTCTCTAAAATTTGAGAGAATTTGGTCCATGGGTTCGGATTTGGGAACTGACATTTGAAAGAATTTGAACCAGGGATTCGTATATTGGAAGCTTCCGAACGAGCCCCAGAGCAAACAAGATTATCTCCAAAACCAACTAAGATATAACCTTTAAATTTGGCAGAGTGGTGTTCTTTCATGTTTTATTTACGTCTCTGAAATTTGAGAGGATTTGGTTCGTGGGTTTCTTATCTTGGAAGTTTCCGAACGAGCGCCAGAGCAAACGAGTATATCTCCACAACCAACAAAGATAAAACCTTAATTTTTAGTACAAGAGTGTGCTGTTATGTTTCCTTTTCTATAAAATTCGAAACTGACATTTGAAAGAATTTGAACCATGGATTCGTATTTTGAACAAATGATATTATCTCCAACAGCAACAAAAATATAACCTTTACATTAGGCAGAATGGTGTTCCTTCATGTTTGATTTATGTTTCTGAAATATGTGATGATTTGGTCCATGGGTTCGGATTTTGGAAGCTTCCGAACGAGCCCCAGAGCAAACGAGATTATCTCCAAAAACCAACTAAGATATAACCTTTAAATTTGGCAGAGTGGTGTTCTTTCATGTTTTATTTAAGTCTCTGAAATTTGAGAAGATTTGGTTCATGGGTTCGGATCTTGGAAGCTTCCGAACGAGCCCCAGAGCAAACGAGTATATCTCCACAATCAACAAAGATAGAACCTTTATTTTTAGTACAAGAGTGTGCTGTTATGTTTCCTTTTGTATAAAATTGGAAATTGACATTTGAAAGAATTTGAACCATGGATTCGTATTTTGGAAGCTTCCGAACGAGCCCCAGAGCAAACGAGATTATTTCCAAAACCAACAAAGATAGAACCTTTAAATTTTTTACAATGATGTTCCTTCCCGTTTGATTTATCTCTCTGAAATTTAAAAGGATATGGTCCATGGGTTTGGATTTTGAAAGCTTCCGAACGAGCTGCAGAGCAAATAAGATTATCTCTAAAAACAACAAAGATCTAACCTTTAAATTTGGCAGAATGGTGTTCTTTCATGTTTAATTTAGGTCTCCGAAATTTGAGAGGATTTGGTCCTTGGGTTCGGATTTTGGAAGCTTCCGAACGAGCCTCGGAGCAAATGATATTATCTCCAAAAGGAACAAATATATAACCTTTAAATTAGGCAGAATGGGGTTCCTTCATGTTTGATTTATGTTTCACAAATTTGTGAGGATTTGGTCCATGGGCTCAAATTTTGGAAGCTTCCGGACGAGCCCCAGAGCAAACGAGTATATCTCCATAACCAACAAAGATAGAACTTTTATTTTTAGTACAAAGGTGTTCTGTTATGTTTCCTTTTCTGTAAAATTGGAAACTGACATTTGAAAGAATTTGAACCATGGGTTCGTATTTTGGAAACTTCCGGACGAGCACAAGAGCACCGAGCATATCTCCAAAACCAGCAAAAGTAGAACCTTTAAATTTATTACAATGGTGTTCTGGCATGTTTTCTTTATGTTCCTGAGATGGATTCGATGAATTGAAGTGGCAATTCTAGTACCTGATACACACCTCCCAAGGACTGACAATCTTCGAAATTAATAAAGATAGAAACTTAAATTTTTTTACAAAGGTGTCAAGCATATCCCAAGGGGATGCCTCTTTTACGTCCCTGAAATTCAAGTTGAATAAGACAGAAAAGGGAAGAAGTTCAAGCAGCTGCCAAAAAAACTTATAGATTTTTAATTTAATTCGAATTATTCAGGTGTAGGGTATTAATAAGTCGGTTGCATCGACGTACTGTTACATTTACTTGTTTATGTTATGTAAAAGAATTAATTTCGAATTACTTTATGTAGGTAAAACTAAATTTTAAAATGTATTAAATATATATAAAAAAAAAAAAAAAAAAAAAGCATAACTTCCTCTAGAAAAAAAAGACATTTTTTAAGGTTTGTTTTTTAGTTTTAAAGACGTTAATAAAAACAATATATCAATTTTTTAATTATACAATTATTTTTAAGAAATTCGCTTGTAGTTTGTATCAAAAGAAAAATCATTTTTGATTATGCAATACTTATAGATACATATACTTTTATACAAATATTCTTATATGTTACTTTAGGCTATAAATTATTTCTAAAAAACTCTGCAAAATAGTCAGAATCTCCTTCTTTGATATTTATTTCCCAAATTTGTTGCTCCTCTGTATCATCATCTAAGATACGATGAAATGAATTCTTCAGTTTCCATTAATTTCAAACCATTAACTAGTTAAGTAACCTGTCATTATAAAACAAAACTAGAGGTATATCTTCCAAAGTTGTCTCAGACGACTTAAAGGCATTCCGCAGTCATTGTAATAGTAATTATTACAATCACTTACAAGTTTCGAATGATAATTATAATAAATTTTTTCGTGCCAGTAAATAATTTAAATAAGATCTCTACATCTTTTATAGATTCTTCAATTTTGATAAATTTATCAATATATTATCAAAATGTCAGAGGTCTTAGAACAAGTCAAGTCTTACTTAATTCAATAAATTTAAACTTCGACGTATTTGCATTAACTGAAGCTTAGCTAAATTCTTCTATTAACAATCTTGAGCTTTTCAATAGCTCATATTCTGTTTTTAGAAAAGATAGATATGCTGAATCTAATGTATCTAATAGTTACATTCCTAAAGGGGGAGCTGTATTGATTGCCGTCAAAAACTCTTTTGATGAAAATGAATTTCCTATTTCTAACGCAGACGGTTTTGAAATAATAGGTGCGAATATAAAATTTTCAAACAAAAATGTAAATATTGTTAACATATACATTCCACCTTCTTCGAATTTAAATATTTTGTATTTTGTAATATTCGAATTTAAATATATATATTACTCTTTTAAATGTAATAGATTCGATTTGCTGTAATTCAGGTCCTAATGCTGAGTTAATTTTATGTGGAGATTTTAATCTCCCTAATATAACGTGGATTAATCATGACGAAGAATCTTTTTTGATTCCTGATTCTTCGATGAGTGAAACTGATTCGCAATTTATTGATGGCTTAAATACCAACAATTTACAACAGGTTTCCTACCATCGTAATTTTAAAGATAAACAATTAGATTTAATATTTACCTCTGATTGGTATAATATGACTTTCTGTGACTCGATGTTATTACTTGTTGCGTTGGACCCTTATCACCCTTCAATAAGTTTTACCTATTGTTTAAATAATTCCGTAAATCTTGAAGCAGCAGATTCTTATAGTTTTAATTTCAATAAAACCAACTTTTCCGGACTAATAAATTTCTTAAATACCTATAACTTCACGTCCATATTTAATAATATAGACCTAAATCAAATGACAATTAGGTTTAATGAAATTATGTTCGAAGGTTTTACTCAATTCGTTGCTATTTCAAAAAGAAAGATCTTCCAAATCTGGCTCACCATAGTTCACAAAGAAGCTTAGATCTCTCAGAAATAAGAAAAACAAAGCCTGGCGTAAATATCTCAAATCAAAAGATATTAATGACTATAACAATTTTGTCATATTTTTTGATAATTTTAAAACGTCATCCGATATTCTTTACAACAATTACATTAACTAAATGGCAACTAAACTAAAATCTGATCCGAAAAATTTTTCGAAATTCATAAATTCTAAACGTAATTGTGATGATTACCCTACATTTATGAATTTCAATTTTCTTTCAAGTAGTGATCCTTTAGTTATTTCGAAACATTTTCGTGAGTTTTTCAGCACTTCATATAGTGCTTCTTCCGTTTCGCCAAAAAAAAATTATTTCTCCTTATCGACAGTTGTCAAAAAACGTCTCTCAATGACATAAATATAAATGAAGAAATAGTTTCCAAATATGTAAATAAACTCGGTGATAATACTTTTCCTGGCCCTGATGTTATACCGGAAATAATTCTAAGCAAGTGTTCTAAAATTCTCACTACGCCTTTAACATTACTCTTCAAAAACACATAAAATTCCGGATTTTTCCCTGCTTTTTGGAAAATGTCTCATATCAGACCAATTCACAAAAAGAATGCTAAAAATGAAATTACTAACTATCGTGCAATAGCCAAATCATCTTATATTCCAAAATTATTTGAACTAATTATAACAGATTCAGTTTATATTCACTGTTCTAATCTGTTAATAGATAACCAACATGGGTTTGTAAAACAAAAATCTACTGTGACAAACCTAGTTGAAACAACGTCCCTTATCCTCAATAACATGGAAGAAGGTTTTTAAACAGATGTTCTAAGACACTATAAAGGAGTGAAAACGAGCACGATTCCTCTATGAGTGTGTTGGACTTTAACCCACTAAACACCACCTCCCTTTTTTGACCAAACAATAGGTTATACGACCTTTAGTACTACTGTGCTGCCTAGTCATAGGAAGTTGAGTTAAGGAATGAAAATGGATTTCAAATTGGCAGACATATTGTGAACAAAGTTGTAAATATTCACCTTGCACATTGTAAATGTAATCATCACCAATTCTGGGGAACACATGAGGTGCGAGATGGTTCGACATTCGCGATGTTCGTACTACAAACAAATTTCCATAAGTCGAATTATGCCAACTACATAGGGGTGGACAGCAGAGGCTCTCCTTGTTTTCTTTGGAATGCTTTGAGAGGAGGCATCAAACTTTTAATCTCGTTAGAGCAAGAACCCAACCCTATAAGGTATCTATAAAACAGGGTAAGTGTTCCTGTTGGGCGCAGTAGACCGAGTGGAGAGAGCGTAGAGATGACATTGGGATCATTTATTAGGCGAAATGCCCTATTTTGCACTTTATCGAGAAATCCCAATGCCGTTTTGGAGGCTCCTGTACAAATATGTGCGTTGTACTCCATTGTCGGTCTTATATATGTTTTATAGATATTTTGGAGATCAGAAGATGAAAAGAAGGCTTTACTACGATACAGGAAACCCATATACCTAGATGCATCTTTGGCTATACCAAAAATATGATTGAACCAACTTAATTTTTGATTTAGCTCCATGTCCAAGATGTTGAGCATCCCGTAAAACTTCCCCTTGAAAAGTTAAAGTTGGGATTGAAGTGTTTCATTTCCAAGAGACTAAACAGCACTGAGTTTTCTTAGAGTTCAAATCGCCTCTATTGATCTTGCCTCAATTAAAAATTTTGTCCAAGTTGAGATTAAGCTCAAGCGAAGCAGGATATTTACTGTCGTTGCCTTCATAAGAAGCAACAAGCGTGCTGTCGTCTGCAAAACTATATATTGGATTGAAGGTTATACTTAAAAGATCGTTTATAAATATTAGGAAAAGTGTCGGAGAGAGAACAGATCCTTCAGGGACACCAGTATTAATTTTGAATTGGTCTGAAGGATAACTATCGACCAGGACACGAATCGAACGATTCGAAAGAAAATCTCCAATCCATTTTACAAATACACCACCAAGGCCCATTGCTTTGCATTTAGCAATTAAAGCATCATGCCAAAATCGGTCAAAAGCTTTAGAAATATCCAAAGCGACTACATCGGACTCCCCTGAATGATGGAGGCTGATGTTGAGCCTTTCACAGAGGCATGCCATGAGATCACCTGTTGACCGATGGGTTCGGAACCCATATTGATGATCATGAATTAATCCTTTCTTATGTAGATATTTCAGAAGCTTTCTATTTATTAAATTTTCCATTATTTCGAGGAGGACCGAAGTGATAACAATAGGGCGGTAGTTTTAGGAATCGCTTTTTTCTCCCTTTTTGGGGATGGGATCTATGGCGCTGTCTTCCACTGGGTAGGATATCTACCCGAAGATAGAGATAAATGAAGAGATTGCGCAATGGTTTCACAATAGTAGAAAAGGTATTTTTTAAAACTGTGGCAGCTTTAAAATTTTTAAGAACTGTACGAGTTCTGAAAGAAATTCTACCTAAGGAGCAGTTAACCTCGGGAAGAATGCATGGTCTTTGTGTTGCAGGGGCAATGTTGAATTGGAGGCGAAATTTTTCGCAAATAAATTTGCTTTTTCTTTGGGATCGGATACATTTCGTCATTGTTATCAACTAAAGGCGGGAACGAAGAACCGCCACTTTTACCGTTAAGGCTCTTAGCAAAGGTCCAAAAGGATTTGCTATTTTTAGGAAAATGCAAAAGTTGTCTTCTCAACCGTCTGTTGTGCAAGAACTTTTGCTTGTTGATAAGTGTCCTACACCAGTTTCTAACCACGATATAGCTCGCCCTATTAGCTTCAGTCCTATCACTCTTGTAGATTTGAAAAGCTTCCCCCTTAAACCAAGGGGGGTGGCCTTTCAATACTTTTCATAGAGTGAGGTATGTAAGCTCTCATCCCTATAAGAATTATTTCACTAATCGCATTGGTTGCAAAGTCAACATTTCTGTTGCTAAAACACAAAGACCAATCAAAAGCTTTAAAAAATTCATTTAAACCTTCCCAGTTAGCATTTCTATAACGCCATTCTATTTTTTTTGGGACAGGTCTTTGCCTGGTCTGAGTGCTAAGCTCGAAGCTAGTATTAATCAAGCATTGGTCGGAACAGCCAAGAGGACAGCTAACTGAGAACTTGTATTTCTTAGGATGTGTGGTCAGAAACAGGTCCAGGAGATGACCAACTTGGTCTACACAGTTGGGAATTCTAGTGGGATTTTGGACAAGTTGAGTAAGATGGAATAATGAAGCGAAAAGCTCAACTTGTTTCCCAATTAAGTTTTGACTGGGAGAATTGTCATTGGAGTAGTGGAGCCAGTTTCTATTATGGATATTGAAATCACCAGCCACAACAATTTCAGATCGTGCATTTAATACCAAAATTTCATTAATCTGGTTGGTGAGATTTTCAACCTCCGAAATAGACTCCAGTTCACTAGAGTTTGGAGACCTGTATAAGTAACATAAATGAATGACGTGCCTAGCAACAATAATTTTCATCCAAATTGTAGTGGAACATTTGGTTGGAACACTTATATTTGTGGAGAACGCTGTAAGCGACATAATTTCTAACATAAAGATCGATCCCCCTATGTGGCACAAAATCAACCACCTGGGTCTCACATAATGCTAATATTGCTGGTTTTACTGAATTAAAATGGCCTTGGACAGCAAGAAAATTCGACTGCAGACCACGAACATTGTAAAAATTTACGCTAAAATTGGCAATGATTAATAGCAACAATGGGTTTGAAAATATATAAATAATATAATCAGAAAAAAAAAATAAATAAATAAACACGAAAACCAAAAGATTTAAGTATTTAAAGAATTGGACAAACGAAGAGTAAATTAAAAAAATAATTTGATTTTAATATTGAGTGCAATGATCAATAAATAATCACTAACTAGCACTTAATTACCAATTAATTAATATTAAAAGATAAACAATCAATATTAACAATAATAAAAAATATAATCATTGGTGCAGCGGTTGACGCACCGCTTCTCATTCATAAGGGAATGAGAGGTCTCGGGTTCGATTCCCCGCTGGGTACAATAATTATAATGTAAACAAAAAAAAAATTCATATATCGCAATATATAAATACTTAATATATCACATAATATCTCGTACACCCCACATTGCTACCTGAAAACAGGGGTTATAGCTTCTATTTTTCTTTTTATACCCGTACGATAGGATCGGGTATAATAAAATTATTCCTCCGTTTGTAACACCTTGAAATAAGCGAGCTAGATATACCTTCAAAGGTATGGATCGGATCAGAAAAAAATTCTAAGACGTTTGAGCCATGTCCGTCCGTCCGTCCGTCCGTCAGCACGCTAACTCAAAAACTAAGAAAGCTAGAATCTTGAAATTTACACAAAATATTTTGGGAGTGATTTGTAGGTTCCCTATTTTTTTTGGTTGAGTTTGGACCAAAACTTAACTTTTAGATCGAACACCTAACTTTTAGATCCCCACATTTTTTTTGAAATAGAGCTATAAAATTTTAACTGCTGATAGATCTCACAAAAATATTAATTTTATTTTTAATAACTTTTTTTTGTAGCCCCACCCGTTACGGAGCTACAGCTCCCCAAAGGTTCAAAAAAGCTCTATATTTAAATTGTTATAGCACAAGTTGTATAAGGTATATCTTCATTTTGAAAACGCCAAACGATTACTATTTTTATTAGCTTTAAAAGTATATATACAATAAATATATATTTGTGGCATACGGTGTCTTAATTTACCGTTATGTGAAACTCAAATTTTGCAAAATCCTTTAACCCTTCTATCTTCTAAACGGTTTAAGTTGGAAACTTGAAATTTTGACAGAAGTTAGATCTTTGAAAATAAGTATGAGTCACTTCAGAATTTTTTTTGTATCACCCCCCGTTTAGGAGCTGTAAGGGGTCAAAAACTGAAAATTTCCTATTTTTAAACACCTGTAACTTGAACACCTGTTAAAAAAAAGTAATATACAAAAATTAAAGCTTCAACATTATACTCTTATTTCTGTTAACAACTTTTTTTAATAATATAGGGTTACTTTATAATTGACGAAAGTGTTACTTGATTTTTTCAAATTTTCTAACAAATTTCTTTAACGATTTTTTTGCATTTTGTTTTACTCGATAATTTGAAATTGTTGAGGATATAATGCGTAGTACAAAAAAATGTAAATAAATAAACAACATAACGGTTGCTTGAAGAATTTTTTATTTATATGATATTGTTATACATACATACTTATATAATATCATGTTTATTTACATATCGTATATGTCACTGATGAATGAATGATAAGAGTATATATGTATATTATATAGCGCCGTATTTACATACATATATGTATTTTATTTTACTTATAAGAAATTATTCTGTCAATGGAATATTTAAATATAATATAATATAATATTTAAAATTATATTTACTATTTTGTACTAAGTAAATTTAATATACATTTACCGCTTAGTATTAAATGGTACTATAGAATATTTGAAAAAGTTTTGGATTGGTAATCGTTATGTGGAAGGTTAGAATCTGCTTTTGAAGAATGTATAAACAGTTTGAATATATGTACAACCCATAGTTCTAGAAATTATAAAATTCGCCCAAATTATTTTAAAATACTAAAATATTAAAGAAATAATATTGTAAGCAGAGTGACAGGCTATGAACATACTAACGGTTCGTACGGGTGGGTATCTAAGAGTTGACAAAGGCAACTGTATTCTTCCTCGTTTTATTAAAAAAAAAATAGAACAATTATAATAAAAATAATTATGCTGTGTTAGATTATAAGGTAGAAGGAATTATACCAAATTGTATATATATTCCAAGTGTGCTAAATTTATATATAATTACCAATTACTAACAAAAAAAAACAAAAAATAAAAATAAGTTAAGTTTAAGCACAGACTAAATATATTACACAGACGAACAGTTTCATATAAAAATTTTAAGTCTTTTTAGCAGCCAGCAGGAACATTTTTTTGGAGCCAGTATTTTAGATATTTAAATAGCAAAAACAAAAATTTATTCTTTTGTATTTTCTATTTTTGTAATTTAAATATTGTAAAATACTTAGTCTAGCTCCATAAACTGCTTAGCCTGGCTCCAAAAAAAAACTAAAAAGTTTTATATGAAACTGATTGTCTATATAGTTTATTTAGTCTGTGGTTTAAGGTACAACAAAAAAAGAATAAGTTAAGTTTAATTAGTTAATATTAAAAAAAAAATGTATGAAGTTAATTTTAAGTTTTAACAAAAAATGCAACAAAATTTTAATGTATATAAATAATATAGAATAGAAAAAAAAAATTATGCATATTACCTACTTCCAATAGACAGCAAACAAACAAAGAAAAAAAAAAATGTATATTATATCAAAAATTTACTAAAAAATTTAAAATTGCTGAGAAATAAAATAAAAATATTAAAAATATAACGAAAAAGAAAAACAATATTCAACAAATAATTATTGTATTGGTTAAGCGACGGCCATGACAGAAATGGCGAAAAATAAAGAAAGAAAAAAAAATAATAGGAGAAAAAAAGTGCACTTATCTTATTTATGGTTCCAGATCCGAGGTTATAATACACACAAAAAGAAATTAAAATTTTGATAATGAAATATAGCAAAATAAAAAAAAAAAAATTAAAAACTCTATAAAGACAACCTTTCTCTTCGAGTATCAAACTGGTTGAAACTGCCACATATTATATTACCTGAAACTAAAAAATATGGCTTCCCAGAGTTTTTCCTTAAGTGAATATATTCTTATTTGTGTGATCGCTCCTATAGTGTTAATGTAAATAAATGCGCATTGTTATCTTATACACGTCGTTCTAGTCCTATTTATTTCAACTATAACTTATATGGTATTAGTTTACCTAAAATTACCTCAATAAAAGACTTAGGTGTGTATTTTGATTCCCAACTTAGCTTTAAAATTCATTATAATAATATTATAAATAAAGCTAATTCATTATTAGGGTTTGTTAAACGTTCTTCTAAGGAATTTTCAGATCCCTATGTTCTTAAATTATTGTACACTTGTCTTGTAAGACCGAACCTGGAATATGCTAGTCAGGTTTGGTCTCCATTTTATATGGTACACATTGATAGCATCGAGGCAGTACAGAAAAACTTTCTTAGATTTGCCTTACGCCACTTGCCATGGTCAAATCCTATTATTTTGCCACCATATGAACAAAGGCTAAAGTTAATTGATTTGTGTACTTTAAGTTTTAGACGTGAGGTTTCTGATGTTATTTTCATTTCAGAGATTGTCAAGGGTTATGTTAAATCTACTTTAATTTCTAGTAAAATTAATGTTAGAAATCTTCAACGCCTTCGCTCTTGCAATTTGTTTAAAACCTATAATCATAGGACTAATTATGGCAAATTTGAACTTATTAATACGATGCTTATTATAGCTAACAAAATAAACTTAATATTGACTTTACACTTTCAAAACATTCCCAAAAACAAAAATTATACAATCGCTGTTAATATTAGGATTTTTTTTTTTTGTTTTCTTGTTGCACTGTAAAGTATATACCTATATGATTTTTAATTTTAGTCTTAGTTCTATGTTTAATTATACTTAACAATTATGTAATTTTTATTATGACTTTTATTGTCTTATTTACATAATTTACTAGATATTATATTATAAATTTTATGTAAACTGTTTGTGCTAAGCAGTATAAATAAAAATAAAAAATAAAATAAAAAATAATTCCTCTTCATCTACAGTAGATGTAATTTCATCAACTTGAATCTCATTTTGTGTACTGACTATTGCAGTTCCCTCAGTAAATGGAAATGCTGTTGAATCAGGTTCCATTTTTTGTAAAATATCTTAGCAAAATTGAACCATAAATGATTTGCCAATAAAATTGAACCGCGTTATATACTGTAGAACATAGTCAAAATTCAAAATTTTCAAAGTATTTAAAAAATGAAATGTAAAATTGAGTTTTTAAAACTAGTTAGATGGTGTAAAAATCATGTAATCATCTCAAATTGTAAAAGAAATATATAGACCAGCTAGAAAAAATTATCTTAGATGGAAAGTCAAGCAGAAAGGAGGAAATAATACGCAAATTGATCTAGTGGAAATGATTCCTTAAGCAAAATTCAACAAAGGTTTTAAATATATGTAAACCGTTATTTTCTAAATATACTTATGCCGAACCAATTGAAACTAAAATCGGTAGTAATGTTTTAAAAGCTTTAAAGAAAATTAAAGAATAATTCTTTACAAGGTAAAGAATTTTTCAATTCGATATTCCAAAATGTTGTTGTAAAGAAGGGTATTAATCACTATCATACTTACTCTGAAATGAAAGCATCTATTATAGAACGCTTTAATCGAACTTTGAAAAATTTAATGTGGAAAATATTTAGTTTACAAGGTAACTACAAATGGATTAATTCATTGCAGTCTTTATTAAAAACCTATAATTTCACTAAATATAGAACAACTAAAATACCACCTGAAAAAACTTCTAAGAAAAACGAAAAATTTATTTTAAAAAATGTTTACATGCAACCTAAAATTTCTCTAAAAGCTAAATATAAAGTTGGAGACTATGTTAGAATAAGAAAATACAAAAAAACTTTTGAAAAAGGCTATCAACCGAATTGGTCTACTGAAATTATAAAAGTGAACAGTACCTATCTAATCATATATCAGATGATTGATTATAAAAATGATTCAATATGTGGTGGATTTTATGAGGAGGAACTAACATCTGTTAAACACCCAAACGTATATCTTGTCGAGAAAATTTTAAAGAAAAAAGGCAATAAAGTTTTTGTTAAATGTTTGAATTTGACAAAAAACATAACACATGGATGAATTCAACAATATTGTTTACGAGGAAATAAGTATTTTTTTCGATTTCCTCACGGATATTTATGCCGCAACTTTTTGTATTTTATATAGCCCACTTGGCTATATATATTTTATATAGCCAACTTGGCTCCATATATTTTATGGCTTCATTTTTTCAAAGGTTTTAAATAATTCCACCAGTTTTCTTTTTTTGGTGGAATTTGATGTGGTTTCGTGATATGCATAATAAATAAATGTTGATAAGATGAATGTTCTTGTTATTGTTGCTGGTCATGATAAAGCGGCATTTTCGCCATCTTCTTCTTTTTTGTAGGAATTTGAACCTGACTGCTTGTTTCAAACTAAACTGATATTTTTATAAAATTTCGATGTATTTATATACAAATTTCGAGTAATGTTAAAACAAAATAAAAACTTTAGAACTAGTTACACTCTTGCAAATATTTTCTAAGTGGAATGGGTAAAATCTATCAAAAATGTCATTTGATTACGATGTTGCTAATATTTTCCATGCAGAAAAGGGTAATTTATTAAATTGCCGTTTGGTTAAAATGTTGTAATACTGTTTTCTATTTAAAATACGTATAAGGTGAGAATCTAATTATTAAAGAAATATAATTTATTATAGTGTCATTTGATTACAATTTGTATCTTTAAGATAAGTTTTAAGTTAAATTTTAGTTTGAAAATTACAATGTCGCATAGAGTTTTCTATTTACATCTTAAGATAGGATTAAGATGGGATTCTAGTTAAAAGAACTAAAATTTATTAAAGCGTTATTTTAATTTAAGAGAATGAATCTGCATTGAAAATTTAATATTATTCTGTGCAGATAATTTAAATTAATAACTTAAATTTATTCAAGCATTTAACATCTGAAATTCGTATCAAGAAAATGTCAAAAAAAATTATTTTACTAAGGTTTCTTACCGAAACTATAACGTCTTACATAATAGAAAGCGAGAATTCGACATTTGTTAAAAGGTTTAATATGAACGGTCATAAAGTAAAATTTGTAATTAAATCCGTACCTGAAAATAGAGAACCAATTAGCTGGATTAAGAATGCTATACATCAAATAATCAGGATTGCTGTGAAAGATGTGAATTCCACTGATAAGATTGTGTTAACATTTTGTGGAGAGAGCTTTGAACATCAAGGTCCTACGTATCTCAGTTTTAGATCCGTTCACGAACTTAAATTTAGCGACGTTTGGGATGTAATTTCTAATGTTTTTCAAAGTAATTCTGAAGGTAGTTATTTATAATACATTTTTTGTTTCATTTATTATAAACTATTTTTATTTTACGTCTATGGGCTTAAGTACAGACACTTTTTGTTTAACAGTTACCAGTGTTAGATTACCTACTGGTAGAGGTACAAATAATAAATATTCAAATTATAAAGAGGAATCCTTAAAAAGGAAAGGAATAATAACAATAAAAAACAGCGATAATTTATGTCTACCACGTGCACTTGTTGTTTCAATAGCTAAAAGTAAAAAAATTTATTGAATATGAAAAAATTCGAAAAAATATAGGAAAACTTGAAACTTCAACAGCTTTAAAATTATTAAAAACATCAAAAATTACAATTCCATCTAAACACAAAATTGTTCTATATAAATAAGGAACAAGGGGTGCAGCAGTAATACTTGAAGGATTTAATAATGGAAAAAAAATTAACTAATAACATCGCACAACAGCTGATTTTTGCACAGCATTTTATTGTGAAGAATGTCATATTCCGTATTCTAAGAAAAATGAACATAGGTGTTCGAAAAGTTGTCCTTGCTGTCAAAACTCACCAGCTTGTTCAATTAATGTGAAAAATATTTTATGTATGCAGTGCAATCGCGCATTTTGTGGTCAATCATGTTTTGAAAATCATAAAGCTTCCAATTCAAAAAATAGAAGCATCTGTGAAAAAGTTAGGAAATGCAAATATTGTTTTAAAGTTCATAAAAGTTGTAGAACTCCTATATGTGGAGAATATTTTTATAAAATTTGCGATAATCATGTTCCTGAAAACCATAAATGCTTTATTTAGCAAGACAAAACAAAAGAAAATTTTGAAAACTGCATTTACGTGTTTTATGATTAAGACACAAGACAAGAAGAAATTAACTTTACAAAAATAAAAGAAGGTGTTCCAAGTTTATGTGTGGCTCAACTGAGATTCTTTAAATGTATAAACATTGATTCTCTATACTTCTATAGAAAATGGAAATTAAGGGAGAGAATTTTTGAAATGAAAAATGTGATAGAGGATTTCAAGCAATTTATTTTAAAATTAAAAAAGGAATTCAAAAAGATTGTCATAATTGCTCATAATGGAAAGGCGTTTGACCATCAGTTTATTCTGAATTATATAATCAATAAAACTGTTCTTTAACTGTTCTTTAACCAAAGTTAATTATGCGAGGTACAAAAATTATTGTTATGATAATTGATAATATTAAATTTATTGATTCTATGAACTATGTACTTTCGAAATTAAAATTTGGTAAATTTACCAAAACCTTTTAATTTATCGATTAATTTTAAAAAGGGTTATTTTCCACATCTATTTAATAAATTGGAAAATGAAAATTAAATTGGCTCACTTCCAGCAATTAAATACTATAACTCTAGTACAATGAAAGCAGATGAGAGTAATGAATTTTTAATGTGAATTTTAATGTGAATAATAATGAATTTTAAACTCAGAATTTAACATATTAATATTAATGAATTTTAAACTCAGAATTTAACATATTTCTCCACAGAGAAAGATATTTTAGAATACTGTAAAAATGATGTTGAAATTCATGCTTTAGTTAGATTTCTGGTTTTCAGAAATTTTTTTTGAACGTCCGTCCGAAAACCGTCAACACGAGGACCAAAAATAACTTTTTCTTTTCCATTACCACTGTGCTGAAATTTTTTTTTCTTTTTTTTTCTTCCCACATTAACCATTTTATGGCAATGATTGACTGGTTTTTTGATAAGTGATATCCTTGTTTAGATATAAGTCCAATTGTATACGGTTTTAAAAAATTCCTTCTAAAAATCAATTACACGCTGAAGCAATTGTAGTGGCCTCTAAAAATGGCTCAACCTAACATTCCTCCAAAAATAGTTGTCTGAATTTAATACAGGCTGTTGTCCAAATGTTGACGTCATTCATACAATATTCTATAAGTTCATTTTGGAGGTTAAAAGATTTGTTTTTATTTTCTTCATACCATTCAAGAAATTGTTTTCTTTATAACTTCTTGTGGCGTCTAAATTAAGTTTCTTTTGTGTATTTTATGAATATCGTTAAGTAATTTAGATTTGTACTTTTGCAATTTTTTAAGTTTTATGGAAGTGTATCTGATCATAAAATTTTATTCTTTGGCTACCGGTATTGTTTCCTTCATAGTTGGTGTTATTATTTTGTTTATATTGCTTAATTGAAGGTCTATTTTAGCTATATTAATATTACTTGTATCTATTATGTGTTCGTTTGCTATATTGTATTCTTTGTCAAAATTGTAATCCAGTTTTCTTTTAAATTTGTTCCAATTGGTTTTATGGAACAAATATTTTTTTCTGGATGGCGTTTGATTTTCGGTGGGAAATTTTTCATTCAATACCGATAAGTGGGATAGATAGCTTTTTGGTCACTATCATATGGTGATATCAATAATCTATCATGCGCAGATTCTATTCTTACATCTATTAAAGCTAAATCTAAATAGGAGTTACATCTGGGATAAGTTGGTAAATCTGGTGTTAACAAATTACATTTATACTATATCCAGTTATATAATGCAACGCCACGGTTGTTATTATTATCATTGTGCCAAGAGATATGTTTTGCATTGAAATCTCCGGCTATAACATAATAATGATTAATATTAGCCAAATCTAAAATCTCAAATATTTTGTGAAACTCTTCTATAAATTTATTTTGATTTCTGTGGGAAGCATATAGTGAAATTAAAAATATTTTATGATTTTTAAATTAACTTTTATAACACATAACTCAATAAATTGAAATGTGTCGAAATTTTCCTTATTAATTGTATTGTATTGTACTGTATACTGTTTTTTATACAAATTGCTGTACCCCCCATTCCTTGGTTACAATGATCTTGTCGTACTATTTTGTAGCCGTTTAAATGGAGGTAATGTTCATTTTGTAATTTAGTTTCACAAAGGCAGAGAATATCTTCTGTGAAATGCATAAGAGAAAATCTTTTGTTATAAGAGACAAGCGAGTTGGCATTAATTGAAATTATTTTCAAATCAATCTTATTTGTTGTAAATGACATATTTATCAATAAATGGGGACGTTAAACATTTCGTATAAATATTTAATATCATTAGTATTTTTTTTTTTTGTATGTTTCAATTGTGTTGATTTTTTGTAAGATTATTTAAATTTTATAGTATACTATTATCATTATTATTATTTTTAGTATTATTATTGGTAGAAGTAGAATTACTTATATTATTGTTAGTATTCGCTATAACATTTGCATACGAAAAATTTTTATTAATGAAAGTATTATACATTTCATACCTATTTCTAATTTTTTCTTTAGCTATCTTCATTCCTTTTTTTTTTTTGTTGTTGCTTTTTGGGCTCCGGGCAATTTCTATAGAAGGCTGGGTGACCATGCTGCTTGCATACGCAGAACAAAACATTTCTCTCATCTTCCTTTTTTATTCTGTATTCTCCGGGAGTGTGATTTTCTCCACATTTAACACATCGAAATTGCATGTTGCAATTCGCTGCAAAGTGGGAAAATTAGACATCTGAGACATTTATTTGTTTTTTATTTAACTAAATTTTCGCAATAAAATATTGTGTTATCAATAGCTCTTTTTTTTTTTATTTCATTTATTTTATTTCCGCTGTTGCTTAGACAATAAAATATTATAATATTTTGTTGTTCTCGATAGATTTTTTCGTTTTCAATCTGCTGACTGATTGATATCATCTTTTTCAAACGTTTTTAGAGAAGTTAACATTTCTTCTTCTTTGTAATTTCCGTCTAAACCTTTTCATAAGAGGCTGATTTTTTTCTCCGGTTTCGGCGTGAATGTATAAAAATTTGTGTGAGATGTTTTCAGTATTTCCAATATGCATTTATAGTCAATGATGTTATATACTTAGGCATATAATTTTATGACTATAAATTATATGCCTAATATATAGTCATATAATTTATAGTCATATAGTTTCAGAATTTTTTTTTATTAAAAAATTGTTAATTTTTATTGTTTATTTTAATAATTCAATTTCTGTATTAAAAACACTAATTTGTGGCATTTTTTTATTACTATTATTATTGTTATTATTATTGATGTTATAGTTGTTGTTTTTATTATTCTTGTTATTGTTAATATTATTGTTTATATTTTGGTTTACATTATTGTTGCTATTATTGTTATTAGTTTTATTGTTTATATTTTGTTTATTCATAGCATTTTTTTGCGATAGAACTTTTATAAATTTCTCGAAATCGTCTTTGTCGTTTTCATCTTCATGGTTTTGATAGACTTCTTAGTTATTTTGAGAAACGTCATCTAGTTCCATTAGCGCACTATACGAATTGTTTATATTTGATTTTTTTTCAACAAGTGTTTCTATTTTTATAGCCGTACGATAAGTATCGGGTATAATAAAATTACTCCTCCGTTTGCACCTCGAAATAAGCGAACTAGATATACCTTCAAAGGTATGGATCAGATCAGAATCAAATTCTGAGTCGATTAAGCCATGTCCGTCCGTCCGTCAGCACGCTAACTCAAAAACTAAGAAAGCTAGAATCTTGAAATTTATACAAAATATTCTGGGAGCAATTTGTGGGTTCCCTATTTATTTGTTTTGGTTGAGTTCCGACCAAAATTTGGGGTACCTCCCGAACAACTAACTTTTAGATCTTCACAATTTTTTTGAAATAGAGCCATGAAATTTTAACTGCAGATAGATATCATAAGAATATTAATTTTATGAATATATTAATTTTTCTGTAGCGACACCCGTTAAGGAGCTACAGCCCCCAAAGTTCGAAAAACCTTTATATTTAAATTGTTATAACACAAGCTCTATAAGGTATATCTTCAATCTGAAAATTCCAAACGATAGATGCTATTATGAGCATTACAAACATGTATATAATAAATATATACTTGTGCTATACTGTATTTTAATTTACCGTTATGCGAAACTGAATTATTGCAAAATGCTTTAACCCTTATATCTTCTAAACGATTTTAGTTGTTTACAGAAGTTAGATCTTTGAAAATAAGTATGAGTCATGTCAGAAATTTTTTTTTGTATCACTCCCCGTTTAGGAGCTGTAAGGTGTCAAAAACGAAAAATTTCCTATTTTTAAACACCTGTAATTTGAACACCTGTTAAAATTTTTTTGAAGTAATACATAAAAATTAAAGCTGGAACATCATACTTTTATTTCTGTTAACAACTTTTTTTAATAATATAGCGTTACTTTATAATTGACGAAAGTGCTATTTGATTTTTTCAAATTTTCTGACAAATTTTTTAACGAATTTTTTGCATTTTGTTTTACTCGATAATTTGGAATTGTTGAGGATATAATGCGTAGTACAAAAAAACGTAAATAAATAAACAACATAACGGTAGCTTGAAGAAGTTTTATTTATATGATATTGATATACATACATACTTATATAATATCATGTTTATTTACATATCGTATATGTCACTGATGAATGAATGATAAGAGTATAGATGTATATTATATAGTGCCGTATTTACATACATATATGTATTTTATTGTACTTATAAGAAATTATTCTATAAATGGAAATATTTTTAAAGACATATTGCAATGTAATGCGATATACTTATAACAATATAAATATAATATGTACGCATTAATATAATATAATATTTAAAATTATATTTACTATTTTGTAATTTAATATACATTTAACGCTTAGTATTAAATGGTAGTATAGAATATTTGAAAAGAATGTATAAACATATAGTTTGAATATATGTACAACCCATAGTTCTAGAAATTATAAATCACCCAAATTATTTTAAAATACTAAAATATTAAAAAAATAATATTGTTAGCAGAGTGACAGGCTGTGAACATACTAACGCTTCGCACGGGTATCTAAGAGTTGACAAAGTCAACTGTATTCTTTCTCGTTTTTACAATTAATTCATTTTTATCTTTTGATAATATTTTCTGCAATTGTTTTTCCAAATTTTTTAATTATAGTTTTAACATTTTAATTGTTTAATTTTTTATTATCCATGGTGGCATTTTTTTTTGATTTAGTTTTATTTATTAGTAAAGCAAACTTATTATTTACTTGTTTTTTAAGTCATTTTGTTCAGATTGCATTAAGCAATCGATTAATAGAAGGTAAAAAAGAAAAAAAAAGTAAATTTTTATTTAATTTTTCTTTTATATTTGATTTATTATAGTATTTACTAAGCACTGAAAATAAAAAAAATATTATTTTATAATTTAAGTTATTTTTTTTTTGTTGTTTTGTTTTTTTTTATGATTGTTTAATATTAATTATATCATTATTAGTTTTAGAAATATTGTTTTTAAACGTTTTTATTGACCGAAATCTTAGAGCGAACTCCATCACATAGAAATTTGTGAAACTCCATTTGTGACTTGTGCTGTGTACAATTGTGCTTACTGTCTTTTTTAAATATTTCAATGAATTTCAATTTTTTTTTTATAAGAAAAATAAAAAAATTTTGAACAAAAATATTTTGCATTTTATATTTTTAGCAAAAAAAATTACGAATATTAAGCAATTTAAATGCTTGGTAGGGTTGATGGAAAAAAATCCTACCATAACAAAAGGATATACTGGTTTTATCCTGAATTAGCAAGAATATAATGATTCCTGGAAAAATTTTGCCAGTCAATTAAATAAGCCTGCTATTGGAGATGGGATTCGATTTAATTTATTCTTGTACCACCTAAACTTTCGTCATCAGAATCTGAATCTGATGCAAAATATAAAGACTACATTTTCATATATTTTGTATTTTAAAACCCAACTTTTTATTAAATTTTAAATACCTTTTTTTGTGTACCTAGACTTCGTTGATGTTATATTTTGTTTACTATCAAATGTTTGTTTAAACTTATTTTACACTTTGACATTTTACCTAAAATATACTTTATAACCTACAAAATTGAATATCCATCTATTGTAAAACAAAGAAATTCAAATTTTGTAAATACTGCCAGTTTGACATAATTATCACATCACAAGTTTAACATGATAGAAAATTTGAAGGAATGAGAAGGAACTGTGCATTTCATTTCTTGCTACGAAGTGTAAATTACGGTTGTCTGTCGATAAAGATAAAATTTATTATTTTCTGATTCAATCCGATTCTTTTTTGCAACAACTGTTAAACTTTCACTAACAATAAACCCCCCCCAATAAACAAATTATTGAAACCCTGATTTTGTAAATACATTTAGAACTTTTACTAATTAATTATTTTACACATATAATACATGTACTCTTATACTTTTTTCCAGTCACATCTACAATTTTTCATACAATCTAAACAAGTTTTATTTTATTTTTTATTGAACAAAACCAAAACAACGTCATTACAAAAAAATTCTTAAATTAATGCTTAAAATATTTATAAAATATTTAAAATTATACAAAGCAATGACTTAGAACTGAGCTTTTAATAATTTAAAACTAAAAAAAAGTTAATTTATTGTTGTTATTTTTATTTAAACTACATTTTCAAATTCATTTTACATACATATGAATCACTCAGATCAAAAAAAAAGTATTCCAAAAAAAAAATGAATATGATATCTGTACATGATGAACAAACAATTTTTTTTTTTATTTTTTTTTTTAACAGAGATAGGCAGTAAAAAAATAAACTGGTATAAATAAATCTCTCTCAAAAACTAACTTACATCCAATACAATATAAGCCTAATGTTACATTAATTCATTTATATAATTAACTTTACATTTAATTTTTTAATTATATCATTTTTAATTATTTTTATTTTTTGTTTTCTATTTTTTTTTTACAACTAATCAATTTAATAGGGGCAATTCTTTCAAACTTTTTTAAATATACTTATGTTTCGGGCATATCTTATATTGTTGGGAAAACCATTAAAAATTTTTAGACAGTTGAACATCTCTTTTACTCCTTTCAGTTCTAGCAGCTCTCAGTCGAAAATTCTTCGCACTTCTTATGTTATAATTATGAATTGAGGCATTTGTTTGTAGTCTAAGATTCCTTTTGATTAAGTTAATAATTAAGATAATTTGTAAAGCAACTTACAGTTTTCCGAAAATATTGTTTGTTCGACAGAAGGTAGTTTGGAATCAGTATATAACAATGTTGTTAAGTAATCATAAGGTAATTTGTTTAAGATTTGTATCGCTCTGTTGTACTATATTGTAAGTACTGTGACTGAGTTTATAATGTTTTTGCAACTCTGATTCCAAATTGTGATTAAATACCGTATTTTACCAATTATTGACATTGTCGATTTTTTTAATCTTTGTATTTTGTATTTATTGGACAGGTATTTTCCAGGACAGGTCTTCATCAATGTAAGCGTAAATATTTTATTGATTTTACTCTTTATCGGTTGTTGATTGATGTTGATTGATAAATTAATATTTTCTTTATTTTTTTGCTTAAATAATAAGAACTCAGTTTTAGCTCCGTTAATTATTAATCTGCTATTATTTAACCACTAACTGACTTTATGTAAGTCACTGTTAGTGTCTCCTTCAAGTTGGTTAGTGTTTTTACTTTTATATAAAATTATTATATTATCAGCAAACATTGAATAATGCTCTGTTAACCCAATTTGATTGAAACTATTTACATAAGCTAAGTAAAGAATTGGACCAAGAACTGTGCCCTGAGGAACTCCAATCGGTATACTTTCTTCATCCCTAATATAATCATTTATTCGAGTTTTAATTTTACGACACTTCAAGAAGAGACTTAAATAAATTGGCTGCGGTTAATATCCATGTTATAAAGACCGATTCACTGATTCACTAAATCATGATTCACTGTGTCGAATGCTTTTTTCAGATCTAATAAGATGGCGACTGCGTAATTATTCTTATCTAATGCAGTGTTTATGAAATTAACGACTTCGAGTGCAGCTGATTCAGTACTACTTCTATTTAGAAAACCCAATTGGTGGTTATCAATTATATTTGAATTAGAAAGAAATGTAATTAGACGACTTTTGATAGCTTTTCAATGATTTTAGATAGACAATTAGTTTAAGTCTATAATTGTTGCAATCTGTATTCTTCCCATATTTATAAACTGGAGTGATAATGCATTCTTTAGCCGAAGCTGAATTTCCAGCCAGTAGATACAATTTTAGTTGTTATAACAGCAAGTTTGTTGAAATTAAATGCCCTATTGATTTGATCTGTTTTATTGAAATCCCATCAGGACCAGGCGATAAATTTGTTTTAAAAGTGCTTATGATATATTGAATTTTAATTTGTAAGATGATGTGAACTTATTTCGGTATTTACTTGGTTGGTCAAATTTTTTTCTAAAGTGGTTATGATTATTTTATTTCAGTGTAAAATGATTATTTAAAATATTTGCTGCTGCTAAATCAGATTTCGAGATATCACCCTTGTTATAAGTTAAATGAATTTTAAATTTCTCCTTGGAACCGAAATTTAGCATAAAGTTTGTTTTTCCTTTTGATTACGCTAAGTATGAAAGGGGTAATCCAATGTTTTGTATTCTTCTTCTAACTGTGATTCTTGATGAAGCCAATAATTTACTTTCCTTTAAACATTCGGTTAGTGCATCGTAAGAATTACATTTTTCTACATTATGTGCGACTGAGTTCTAATGATAGATTAGAACTTAGAACCATTAGAAATAATGTTACATTTTTCAATACTAATATTCAAAATTTTGTGATCACTAATAGGATTATCAGAAGTTTTGATCAATGTCTTAAAAGTTTTAGAGTTGACAATAACATGATCGAGAATGCTTCCATGGTTGCAATCTGATTGATAGTTGCAGTTCACAGCTTGACGAGTAATTCCGCTTATAGGAGTGTTATTACATATAATAAAATTATATAATTCAATTATGTTTTTATAAGTATTTGTAAGATCGTTAATTGAGAGCAAACCAATATTAGGGTCACCTACTATAATACAGTTTTTATTAAACGTTTTAGGAAGGATGCATTGACATAATCATTTTTTTTATTATCAGGTGCGTTATCCATAATAATAATTTTTAAGTTAGGCTGACAATTGAGCCATACTATTCTGATAGGATTAAACTTGACATTTATTGATTAAGGTAATGAAGGAATAGAAAAACATATTTTATTTTTTATATATATCGCAGTGCCGCCTCCTCTGTTGTTCTCTGCAAGAATGTATGGCATTAATGGCATAATATTTTCATAAATGGAATTTTAGATGAGTGTATCCATGTTTCGATTAAAACGACAATATCTGGAGCATGCAACTTATACGACAAGATTAGATTGTTTAGTTTATTTCTCATGCTTCTAATATTTACGTACAGCATTTTTATTGGCTTATTTTTATTATTATTGGTGTCTGTCATTATAAAAGGGGTTCGTGTATTTAATCCAAATTTCCATAGTTCTTTGAATATATTCTCTATAATTGTTATCAATATGTCTTCTGTATGAAACCAAATCTTTTTTAAAATCATCTTTGGGAAGTCCAATTCTTTCATGGTATTTATAATATATTTTAAAAAGTTCTGGATAGTTTGTTGGTAAGCCATCATGACATATATCTTTATTATCATGAAAATATGATAAAATTGCCTGATCAAAAGTAAATTTGCTTGCAGAATCATTGTTGGCAGATTCAAGTTTATTTTATGGGGTTAGTGTTTCACCTTTAACCCAATTTGAATAGTTACTACTTCGACTTTCTTTGATACTGTTAATGTTGTCATTATTATTAATATTTTTACATTTATTATTATTATTAATATCATTAGTATTATTATTGTCAATTTTGTTATTATTATTGATATTATTATTATTTGTATACATATATTTTTCTTTTTTCCCCCATATTTTTGATAAATATTTATTAATCACCTTGCCCCATTGATCTTATTGTTAGAATTTGGTGTAGGTTTAGTTACGTTTTTAATTACTTTTTTACTATCATTTGTGGATGTTGGAATATTATTTTCTTCTAGATGATCAACTTAATTTTACTTCACTTAATTTTAAAACAATATATATTTTATTAACTTGTATTCAAATAAAGTGGACAAAGTTTGCTTAAAGTATCATGCTGCTCATTTATGTTAAGCTTCAACCTCTTATTTGCTACGACGCAATTTATGCATTTAACTACCTTTTCCTTTTTGCACTCGTTATTTTTATGATTTTCAAGGCAATTGGAACACATTTCCTGATTTCTGTAATCAGTAGTTTTATAGTTAAACCATAAAATTACATTCGCATTTAAAGCATCTAATAATTTTCAAGGCATCAAATACTTCAACTAATGGAAATTTTTTCATTTGCAATAGCTTTTGGAAATGATTCTGTCTATTTCTATAATTGCATTAAATTTTTCCTCCTAATATTAATTTAACTGATACATTTTAATTAATTTCATTTTACTCACACTTGGTTTCAGTTCAGATGGGATTTTAACTTCGTAATTCTTTTCTAGATTTTCCTCGATAGCACATTTAATAACATTCTTTCCCTTTAAATAGCTTTAAGTAGCTTTATTACTTCATTTTACATATTCATATACTTAGTTATTATATTTATTACTTCATTTTACATATTCATATACTTAGTTACTACTTAATCATTGTTTTTTTTAATGTCACAATCAATTTTTTATAATACTAAAATAAGAGGTGAAACTTATTTTAGTACGACATTTATAATAATCAGCCATTACTCTTATCGTTGTACGAACATCACTTGGCAGTAGGCACACATGCAGTCAAACTGAGAATTCCTCACAACATCTTTTGCAGGAGTTGCAAAAAAGCAAACGAAAGTAAAAACCTTGAGCACTTTCTTAGCAGATGTCCGGTCCTAGTTAGAATCAGACTCTTCTCACTCGGAAAACCGTTCTAAAATATCTTAGCGAACCTTCCGAACACAAAATCAAAAAATTAATTTCGTATCTGAATTTCTCATGTCGAATATAAAACCGATAGCAACTACAAACACAGGTCACGTGAGTGCAGTGGGATCAAAATGGTGCAATCTAGTGCTAATTGAGACCTTCACTCAGCATCGTGAAGGTCACCACCTTACCTACCCACCTACCTATTACAACTAACAATTACTAAAAATTAAAAATTATATAACATTTATTACATTCATAAAAATATTAGTACTAGTCATTATTATTTAGATTTTAATTAAAACAAGTAAATGCAATCAATAAACTTTTAAAAAAAGATGAAGGATTCTATTTGAGTCCCTTTTGTGATAAAACTTTCAAAATGTTAAAAATATAAAAATCACTGCTGTTTGTGTTAAAATTGGAGAATATTAACATAAATATTCTTATAATTAAATTTTGATTTTAAATTGATCGGGACGTATTTTAAATTGCCTAAAAAAGAAAACTTGAATAAAAATTTATAATAATATAAATAAAAATTTATAATAATAAAAATAGCATAAAACTGTGCAAGAACAGCCTCACTCTTTTGCCTTTTATTTGAAATAATTTTATTTTTTTTAGTTTAATTGAAAAATCACGGTACAATAGTCTAGTCGACTTTCTAATAGTAGCTAATTAAATTTATTTATTAATATTAATGCTTTTTGGACAAAAACACTCTACAAAAGAATTTAATGATTTTAATTTAAAAGCATTTTTAATTTTTTAGAACCAAATTAAGTAATATAAAATTTATTTATGTTACATTTTTATGTTTTTACGAAAAAGTTGAGTTAAAATTCAAATTTTAATTAATTGATTTACTACGTTTGCAGTATTTTAAATTATTGTTTACAGAATTTTGTGAATTTAGAAAAAATTCAAGAATTAACAAAATTTTACAATTTGTAGTGAAAAAGAATTTACAATAAACGAATAAGAATAAAGTTGCTTTTGTCAACTCTTAGATACCTATACGAACCGTTAGTATGTTCACAGCCTGTCACTCTGCTTACAATATTATTTTTTTAATATTTTAAAATAATTTTTATTTAATTTAATTTTATTTTAATATTTTAAAATAATTTGGGTGAATTTTATAATTTCTAGAACTATGGGCTGTACATATATTCAAACTATATGTTTACACATTCTTCAAAAGCAGATTTTAACCTTCCACATAACGATTATCAATCCAAAACTTTTCCAAATATTCTATAGTACCATTTAATACTAAGCGGCAAATGTATAATAATTTATACTATACATATGAATTATATATCATTCATTCATCAGTGACATATACGATATGTAAATAAACATGAGTTATATAAGTATGTATACTAATATCATATAAATATAAATTCTTCAATTTTTTTTGTACTACGCATCATCCTCAATAATACTAATAACAATACTAAGCGGCAAATGTATAATATTTTATACTATACATATGTATTATATATCATTCATTCATCAGTGATATATACGATATGTAAATAAACATGAGTTATATAAGTATGTATACTAATATCATATAAATATAAATTTTTCAATTTTTTTTGTACTACGCATCATCCTCAACAATTTCAAATTATCGAGTAAAAAAAAATGCAAAAAAAACGTTAAAAAAATTTAGAAAAATGAAGTCACACTTTCGTCAATTTTAAGGTAACACTACATTATTAAGAAAAGTTGTTAATAGAAATAAAAATATAATGTTGGAGCTTTAATTTTTGTATATTACTTCAAAAAAATTTGGACAGGTGTTCAAGTTACAGGTGTTTAAAAATAAGGAATTTTTTTAGTTTTTGACTCCATACAGCTCCGAAAAGGGAGTCGATACAAAAATATTTTCTGAAATGATTCATACTTATTTTGAAAGACCTAACTTCTCTCAAAATTTCAAATTTCTAACTTAAACCTATCTAGCTTATTTCGAGGTGTTACAAACGGAGGCGCAATTTTAATATATCCGATCCTTATCGTACGGGTATAAAAATTGCGGAAAAAGTTCCAAAAAGGTTAACCGCTAAGCAGAAGCAGTAAAGTAATTAAAAAGAAATTTTATAACATTTTTAACAATTTTATAACATTTTATAAAATTTAATTTATTGCTAGTTAAAATTGATTATTTTTGTTACTTATAATATCTTACAAAATTAATTTATATAACACATACCCATCGCAAATGAATTAATCATTATAGCTTATGAAAAAAGTGTTAATGGTTGAATCCAACCTGCAACATTTTATAATGAAATAATTTTGTACATACTTTCAAATATTAAATTTTAGTTTCAGTTTCGATTTTTTTTATGCCTGTACTTAAGAACAACGCCTTCTTTTTTCGAATCCTTTTCACTCCTATAAGATATATACGGCATCTACTAAGCCATTTATTATTCATATTTGACTAAGTTTCAGTTTCTGAAATCATCAGTTCCACTAAGCCGTTGATTAATTGACAAGGAGATCATCCGCAAATCTTTTTATTGAAAGTTTTATATAATAATATATAATTATAATATATATAATTTAAATTAATATTTTGCTTTTTTTTAGTTTTATATTTTAGCTTTTCTAGTAATTTTAATGCATTATAAAAAAAACCATATTTTCTCATTGTTTAACATTTCAATAAGAACTAGATCTCTAAGAAGTCAACTCTTAAAACTATATAAAATAAACGTCACCCACAAAAGTATCCAGAAATTGAATTAATGCTTGTACTTGCATGCTTTCGCAAATACAGTTTTCGAATTTTGAAAACTTTGTCAATATTTCTTTGCTAATTTTACTATTCTTTGAAGTTTCTTTTTTGTAAAGAGTTCTTCATACAATATCGTCTTAACACATTTTGCAAATAATTTTGTAAACCCGTTCGTCCATCTATTTGCAAAACTTCTAAAATAAAATTCTAGAAACGCGTAGATGGATGTAATGAATTAACAAAAGCAACTTTGTCCTTTTTAAATAACTTTACCTTTATGTAGCTAACATTTTGTATGCTCTGCAATATCAAATTTCGTTCTGCATGTGTCTCAACTACATTTTAGTAGAATTCCACGTTTTTCTTTAGGTATATTCCTTTAAAAAATTTTAAAAGGCAGTTTTATTGCCTTAATTTAGTTTATTTTATTTATTGCAAACCAGGTATAATTGCTATATTTATTTTAAAAAAAAATATGAAATTATTTTTATAGTTATAATTTCTAGTAATTCCAAAATTATCTTCATTAGTATTTAGAAAGGTGTTCTTCATTTCTTCAAGTTTTCATTTTTGTCAACCCGTCTCAAATAAGTATGTGAACTAAATAATTCCAATAGGAACATTAGAATATTGTTCATTTAAAAGTATTTTTTTTTCACTTGTTAGTATGATCCTGTTGTTTTTACTTAAAATTTCATAGAAATAGGTAATATAATTCTTAGAAATTAGTAATATAGGTTTTGCTTGATAATTTATAAGCTTATATTTTTGAGAGTTACATCAATCAATAAATAATTACATTTTTATTAAGGCAAACTGAATAGTGATCTTCCCAAAACCAAAAGCCTACACAATTTACAGTAACATTCAATATTACTGTATTCCTTTCAGAGACGCTTGGAAAAGTGCAACTTCTATTAGGGTTATAATTTTTTGAAAAATGTAGCGAGCAATACTCACCTAGCTATAATTATAATAAATTTGGTTTTATTTTTTGAGAACGTTATACTCAGTATTATTACACATGTTTAATGAATTATTTTTAAAAAACTAGAGAATGTATAGTTTTTTTACTGTACTGCTTGTGGTGGTAGCAAATGCAATATTACACCGATGGTTATGAAAAAATGGCATTTTATTGAATGGAATATAAGCTTTAAATAAGTTAATTTTTTTAGAAATGTACTAAGTTGAGTTGATTGATGATAGTTATTTTTAGACCAACTTTTGCTGAAGATATGATAAAGAATCATATACTTTGAATAGAATCAGAAGATTTACAAGGTAGTGGTTAGAACTAATTTATGGATTAAAAATAATAGACCGACATTACTTTTGCAATTATGAGTCGAGCTTTAGCTTTTAGAATTTTTTTTTAATATTAAATGGTATATACTATTTTCATAAATCCATATACACTTTTAGTTTATAGCTTTATTGTTTTTGAAAAAATGAATTTGGTAAATTAGAACTATTGAAAAAATGACTCTTTAAATTTAAAACATTCAAAACATTAAAAAACATGTTTTCATCTTCATTAAAATTTTATAATTTTTTACTTTTATCTATTTTTTATATTATCAGAACATCGATTCTCTGTCATCTCAATTAACATCTTCAGACTCCGTTTCAAGTATTGGAAACAAACCTAAGTTAAATTTTAACTTAAAAGCTGAACCTATTCTTAAAACTTATTCATCAGATGATTTGAAAGATTACAATTTAAAAGAAAAAGTTGAATTATCACTAGCAAATGAGATTGAACTATTAACAAAAAGAAATTTAAACTCACAACTTGATTTTAGCAGTAAAAATTTTCTTACTGATGTTTGCTCTCCAATAGTTACCGTAGAAGAATTTGTGTTAACAACATATAAAGAATCGCAAAATTTGCATCTTCAATGTAATATGAATGAACTCATTGACACGGAAATTTTAATAAATAGTGATATAACACCGCAAGAAATAGCTCTTAAAACACAAATTCATGATTATATTGAATGCAAAAGAAATAAAACTACCAGAGGACGTCCACTTAAAGTAATTCATATTAAACCAAACTTGAACAAAATAATAGACGCAGGAAAATTTAAATATGTTTCAAGGAGGTATAAAAACAATATTGCAAGTCAATATTCTAGAATTAAAAGAAATTTAAAAGGTAAAGAATTAAAGAAAGAAAATAAAAAATTAGAGCAAAAAAATCAAGAACTCAAACTAGAAAGAAAAAAATGGAAAGGTCTCCAAGTTAAATTATTAAAAGAGATAAGAAATAGAAATATATATACTTGCATTCATTACGATAAAGAACTTTTTGAACATAAATAAGTATTTTGCGAATGCTCAGAATTCACAAATTTAATCAATCAGCTTCAATTTCGACTAGCTTAAGCACAATTTTATCTTTAATTTAAAAAAGTACAGGGTATGTATGTATGTGTATTCAAAAAACATTTTTTTCTTTATAAATTAATTTATTTAAATTTAGATTGCAAATATACATGGATTATACATATTATTCATTTTTAATATTATAAATAGAAAAACGAATGTCAAAATTGAATACTTGTTGAAATTATAACAAAATAAAATACCTTTATGTTTAAATGCTATTTTAGAAGTATTCATTTTATTTATTGAAATAGTTTAGGTTAAATTCGCGAAATACAGATTTCTGAACTCCAATTTTTTTAATAATAAAACATACATTTAATGTAATATTTGTTATAACGCAAAATTGTTTACCATCAATTTTACTTTTTTAGCAAAATTTGTATAATATTATTAATATTTATGCACTCTGAGTAGGTGTTGAGGCGATATGGCATGAGAATTCCGTGCGAGATAAAGATAGTGAGAAAGAGATAGTGTGAATGAAAATGCGCAAGTGATGCGTCAGTGGTGAATATTAATTAGTAGGTCATACCGGTTGAGTAATTTAAAGAGAATTTGTGTAGTGGGGTGAATATTAATTAGGTAGACGGATGAATAATAAGTAGGGGTGTCACGCTTGAGTGATTTTAATATATATATTTGTATAGGGGTGAGATATTTGTGTATGTGGCGTGTGGGAATATCTAAAGAGGGGTGAAATATTAGTGTAGTGAGCTAAGTTATTAGTATTAGTATAAAGAAAATGTAATGTGTAGAGAAGAGGGTGAATATTAATTAGGAAAGGGGTAAGTTATTAGTATAGAGAAAATTTAATAGGTAAAGAGGGGGGTTGAATATTGAATAAGAGAGACTATATCAATATTATGGTGTAGTTATTATGGAAGAGATATTTGACCTGGTAGATGACCTAATCATTTAAGTTATTTGTGTAGGGGAGTGAGTTGACTGTCTGATTAGGATATGTAGGTGTAGTGACTTTATTTTTGTTTTGGTGAGGGGTGCAAAAAAAATATTGATGTTTGTGTGTAGGGTGCTTGCGTGATTTAAAGAATATAATAGAGGGATAAATTATGTGAAGGAATGATGATTATTGTTTTACGTAAGGGATAAATTGAAAATATCAGCATTCGTGATTACTGCAAGTGACATCTTAAAAGATGCTCAGCGGATCATGAATTTTGACGCGATGGTCAATACGCCCCAACTTCATTGTTGAGGGAAGTGGATACAATCCTTCTCCTAATTACATGTTAACAATCAAAAACGTATATTTTCCAGAAAATAATCGTCAATAAAAGGTAGGATGTAATAGGTTCTGCGTTGGATGTAATAAGAACATTAGGTTCAAGCGCAGATTCAGCTTTAGCAAAAACTTCGGCATGAAGGAAAGCTACCAACAACTTTACCAGCAAGCTCTGTCAACCAAAAATTACAATATTTTAACACATTAGTTTTAAATAAATTAAAAGAAAAATATCAATGACTATTCGCAAAATAATTTGATGTTTAGCGTCATAGTTGATGTTGCTTTCATTAAGTCTTCCAGAACTATCTATGAAGGATAATAAATTTTTTAGTTTGCTGCTCTCCTGAAGAAATTTTCCTTGTGACAATAATTGATATTTGTGACTGAATGTAGTTTTTTGGATTAATTTAATAATAGATAATAATGCAAATTCTATTTCTTCGACATCAAAATGTTTTTGTGATTTTCTGATATGTTGTTTTGGTTTGCAATTGCAATATTTAAAAAACGAAATACAAAGCAAAATGTATTTAATAGATTTTTGTAAGAGTTAATAAATTTGCATGCGAGAGTTAAATCTTCGACGGTTTGGAAAATGTGTAACGAAATTTTTGACTGTTTTTATTGTAAATGGGTAATTTTGCAATGAATTTGCTTTCTATATTTTGCCAATTATTTTTTGATTGCGCTAAAAATTGTGGACCACAAAACCAAGTTTTTCAATCGATAAGCTTGTTTGCTAACAAACCTCTACTAATTAAGTCTGCAGGGTTTTTATCGTTTGTTACATATCTCCAAGTAAATTTGTATTTTTCCGTAAGTTTTTGAATTTAAGCTATTCTGTTAGCTACAAAAATTTTAAATTTTTGGAATCGGCTGCTATCCAAGCCAAAACTATTTGTGAATCGAACCAACAATAACATTCTGCATTTTTTTCAAGTTGCAAGTTGTATATAATTCGACTTAGGAGCTCCGACTGAAATAGGGCAGCGCATAGCTCAAGTTGTGGTATTGTAAGTTATTTTAAGCGTGCGACCCGAGATTTAGAAGTTAACAAATTTACTGAAATGTTGCCGAACTCATCAATGTTGCGACCATAATTTTTGTATGAAATTTTAGCTAAAACAATCAAAGGTCCGAGCAAACCCAATGGATCGAAAATTCTTGCAACCATTGATAAAACTGTTCGCTTACAAATTCGAGAAGGTAATTTTATGAAGATAATTTTATGCTTGATGAAAATAGCGAAAATTATCTTCTTCAGGTTTCCAGTATAAACCCAATGTTTTAATGACGTTATCGTTTGAGACTTTAAGAAATTTTTCTTTGCTACCATCATCTATTTCCGAGAGGATTGTTTTATGATTAGAATACCATTTAGTTATTTTGAAGCTACCTAATTTTGAAAGTTCTTCAATTTCATATTTGATTTTAATTGTTTCATCTAAGCTATCTGATCCTGCAATCACGTTGTCAACGTAAAAATCAAGGCTAAAATGTCACAACCTAATGGAACATTTGCCCTTTCGTTTATGCTTAGCTGTTTAAAACACCTTGTACTTAAAATGCTAGCCGTGCCGTACAATAGGTTACAGTTTTTAAACAAAATACTTGAATCTTTTTTGTTTTGTTGTTGAACCAAATTATGCACTGGAAATAACTATCATTTCTCAACCATACGATACATTTTTGTAATGTCCCCTGTTAATACATATCTGAATTTCCGAAATCTTAATGAATGTTGATACAAGTCTTCCTGCAATGTAGGACCGATCATTAAGATATCGTTAAGCCAGCGAGAAGTTGTGGTCTTGCAACTTGCATAGAAAACTACTCTGAGAGGAGTGCTGGATGAATCCGGCTTGATGACGAAATGGCGCGGAAGAAGGTAATGATTTTGTGGTAAATTTTGCAAATCCACTTTTGACACGTGATCTAACCTTAAATATTCATCAAAAAAGTTCGAGTATTCTTCATATAATTCTATATTTTTTGACAATTTTGACTCAAGTGAGTAATAACGTTTTAATGTGATAAGAATTCATTGTTTGATGTTTTACAAATTTCTTGGTGGTCTTCCATCTCCCAAAACTGTTTGACGATTTTGTCTTAGTTGTCGAAATTTTCATTACCGAAGTCTTGTATCGTTACTTTGAAACATGGCGCCTGTGATATGTACTGATTGTTACACGGGCCAGATATCACCCAACCAAGCAGAATTTTCTGTAAGGTAGATAAATTTTTTCCTAAACGAATTTGGCCTACAGAAAGTAATTCATAAAATATGCCCGCAGTTAATAAAATATCTATTTTTTACGGCTCGAAAAAGCTAGGATCTGCCAAATTATTTAAAACGTTGCTCGGAATATTCTAATAATTAATATTTATGAATGTGTCTGGATGATTATATGATATATTACGTAAGATGAATGCTTTGATATTTTCTTGAAAACGATTAAATTGAGATATTATATTTATGTTTGCTTTATATTTGATGTTAGTTGATACTTCACCAATACTACCTAATAGGATATTGATTTTTTCTTTCTGTATTCTTAATTTTTGTGCCAGTCGTTTATTGATGAAATTGAATCTAATAATGCACGACAAGGGATGAATTCACCTGATGAGTTGCTAATTTCTAGAACAGGTGTAACTAAAATTACTTGCGATGAACCAAATGTTGCGTTGTTAGCAGTGGCAAAATGTTTAGAATTTTCTGATTCAATGTTTCGCGTAGAATTAACATCGGTTGATTGTGTACTTTTGTGAATTATATTTTGTTATTGTATTACAGTATTTTTATTTTCGGTGATATCATAACTATGTGACCGTAAACATAAAAGCGAATTGTGCTTGTTATTGCACTTAAAACAATTTCTGGAACGGCAATCACTAGATTGATGACCATTGTTTAAACAATGTATGAATTCAATTATTTCATTCCATGTTGGAAGTTCATTTAAAGTAGAATCATCCTCCTCCCATTTAACTTTCGTTTGAAAATAAAATTTGGATGAAATCAAGTATACTAATAATGAATGTGCTAGTTGCTCTTTATATCCCAATTATAGAAGAGCCCGAAAATGGGAACTAATACCAACACTTAATGCTCGAAGTAGCTATATGATCCTGAAAAATTAAACGTTTTTTGTTAAACGTAGTTTTTAATAAAGATAAAGCTTGAGCATAATTGTTCGATGTAATTTCAGGTTGTTCAATTGGTTGTAATGCCTTTTTTTATAAAGACAGGATCGAAGAAATTGAAATTTGTCAATGTTTGTTAATTCTCTTTGTGTATCAAATTCGTAAACATAGATATAAAATCAGGCCAGTCAGTATATTCACCAGAAAATTCAATTAGTTTGAGTTGTGGTGAAGATTTTTTTTTTGTTTTGGTTTATTGTGAAGTATTGTTGATTATGCAAATGAATTATTCCGAGGTGATGTTTTTGCTCTTTTGCCTTCCATTACTTCTAATAATTTTGATTTTACTCTTACATATGCTTGCTCAAACCATTCGCGCTTTTCATCCCATTTTTCTCGTTCTTTTCCATCCAACAATTCCAATTTTTATTGAATTTTATCGAATGATATGTAAATAGCTCTCTAACATTCCAAGTCTAGTCTCTGCTTCCGACCATGAAAGTAAAGCTTGTTTTTTATCCACAATATTTTTTATTCTTATTATTAATTGAACAAAAAAAATTGCCTTCTTATTTATTGTTAATTGAACAAAAAAGATTGCCTTCATAAATACTTTCAAATTTTACTAATTTATTTAAATTTTTTACATTTCAAAATATTATTTAATAATTATTAAAAACAACCTTTCAACGTCCTATCAGCTCCAATGCCGCAATAAAAAGAAAGTACAGATTTTGGATTTCATACGATGGCAAGAAATTCAAATTCAAGAAATATTATAAAAATTAATACTGTCTCTTTTTATGAATTATGAAGTGCAATTAACAAGTGCATTATGAATTAAAAGCAAAATTATATATGAATTTCTAATTAATTATTAAATTACTACATTTGTTCTTTTTTAATGAATTTAACGAAAAGAGCTTGTTCCGAAATTTGAATTGCAATGTGGTGAATTTTGAGTTAACAATTTAAAAGTACATATTTCTTATTTCAAAGTTCAAACAATAATTAAATTAACTTTTCTAGTTTTTAAAATGCAAATTAAAATTTAACTTAAATTGATTACCATTTTTTTTGATTAAATCTGAACAAAGATCTGTTCTTTAAAGAAGGTGATCAATTAACAAGCGCTCCAAATATTCAACATCAAAATAGTAACCAAAACCGATAGGCCTACATATTTAAAACTATATAGATATCCTCGGATCCACGAACAAGAGATATCTACTCAAATCTCAGATATGCTGAAGCAAGAGAGAATAAAAGAAAGTTTTTCTCCTTACAACAGATGGATAGTGCCCAAAAAACAAGACAATTATGGAAAAAAGAAATGGGGTTTTGTTGTGGGAACGAGGTTACCATAGATAATATATTGGATAAATTAGGAAATTCGCAATACTTTACAACACTAGATTGGCCAAAGGGTTCCACCAAAGTTCTTAAGGAATATATTAATAAAATATGTGTATGTTACTTGCATGACATACTTAAATTTTCTACTTCTTTAGAAGAATATCTAATTAATATAAAAATATTTAACAAAGTTAGAGAAAATAATTTAAAACTGCAGATATATAAATGCAAATTTTTCGCAAAACAAACAGATATTTGGGTCATATTTTACCTGCAGAAGGAGTAAAACACATTAATTACCGTTAATTACATTAAAACCCATTAATTAAAACTTCCCACTACACAAAAACAGATAAAATCGTTTTTAGCAATTACGGGATATTATCGTAAATTTATTAGGGACTATGCCAAATTCGCAAAACCATTGGCAAACTATCTAACAAAAAATAGCTAAATAAACATAAAGGACTCCAATTATATAAATACCTTTGAAAAATTAAAAAGAGTTATAACCGAAGACCATATACCCAAATATCCGAATTTTAACAAATATTTCCAATTAGTAACAGTTGCTAGTGCATTTGCCATTGGTGCAACGTTACAACAGGATTCACATCCAATATGTTATGCTAGCAGAACTTTAAATGACCATGAAAAAAATTACTCTACCATCGAAAGGGAATTCTTTGCCATTATTTGGGTAACCAATTATTATACACCGTATTATATGGTAACACATTTAAGCTTTTAACAGACCATCAACCATTAAAATGGTTATATGCATAATCTCAAGGAATAGATAACAATCTTAGATTAAATAGACGGTTACTAAAGTTAGGAGAGTATAATATGGATATTGAATATACTATAAAAGACAAGGAAATTAAAGTGGCAGATTTCCTTGGCCGAATAGATACAAACAAATACGAAATAAATCTCTTAGAGAATATAGAAAATTTTAATAGTTCTGATAATGAATGCCAAACAAACTCTAGTACAAATTACTCTCTTGAAAGCAATATAGATTCTTCTGACCTACAAGCTGTATCCGAAGATACAGATAATAATGATGAAATTCTATCTCAATTAAGTAATAGTACTAATTATTCAATGCAAAATATTATAAATATATTGAAACTTTGTCTGATAATAACGAAAATTTGAGCGATGAGACTGTACATTCTCAAGATGAAGAGGCAAATGACCATTTTCCAATTCTTGATTCAGTCGTGAACAAATTTAAAATTCAAATTATTCTAACTGGCAATAAAAAAAAGGATGTAGAAATTCGACAGGAATTTTCTTTATTTTTATAAATCATCAAAATTATATATATTTTTTAAATTTAGTATTTAAATTAACCGTTATGTGTAAACCAAATTTTGCATGATTTTTCTACCTTCATAACTTCGGTACGCTTTCAGATAGGGGCTTGAAATTTTGAAGCAAGAAAGAGCTTTTAGAATTAGTATAAATTTTCTCAGAAAATTTTTTTGTACCACTCCCTGTTTATGAGCTTTTAGGGCTCAAAATTTGAAAATTTGCTATTTTGAAACAACTGTAACTTAGGCACCTGTACACATTTTTCTTCGGCAAGACAAAAAAATTAAAGCTACAGTAATATATTTTTACGTGTGTTAACGGTTTTCTTAGTTATATAGGATTTCGGACTTGCAGCCCCTCAAAATTCCAGAAAAGTCTAATTTCACGTTTTTTGTTATTACATGAAATTTTAATTCTAAACAGTTTGTATTGCTTTTTGGAAATGTGCGCTTTTACAAACCGTTGGTTTATATTCTACCTTATTTTCTATTCATTTCATATTTATGAATAGTTTATATTTTTTTTTTTATTTTCAGTCACTTTACTTTATAAAAAGAAGTAGCCAAGTAAAAAATTATTAATGAATGGAGAGTATAGAGTATTTCTGATAGAGTAGTATAGCCAGACATATATATATATACATATTAATTTTTTCTTTGCTTAGAAAATTTTACATTTTATATATATTGAAATGTTAACCTCTGAGGGTACATTTTTTATTTCTTTTTATCAATTTAGGAATTTTGTAAACAGATTATAAATAAAGTATGTAAGATGAAACTTAGAATTTTATCTGAAAACCTTAACCTAATTTAATTTTTGTTGATGTAATAATTTAAGAAAAGAGAAAAAGCCGAATTGAAGTTTCAAAATAAAAAAAAAAGCATTGAATTCAATTCGGCATAATGTCTCAAAATTTCAGGTTACTATCTGAGAAGTGCCGGAGTTATGAAAAAAAAAATTCATGCAAAATGTAGTTTTCACATAACGGTAAATTTGAATAGTAAATTATAAAATATTGCATAATTTTGATATTGCTTTATGGAAATAATAAAATTTTCGGTATTTTGGCGGTTTTAGATTGTAATATTATTACGCAGAGCCTGAGATATATACATTAAAAAATGGGGCTTTTTAGCTATTTTGAGGTGCTGTAACTTTGGAACCCTATATAACTAAAAGAAACCTTTAACACACGTAAATATATATTACCGTAGCTTTAATTTTTATATCTTGCCGAAGTAAAATGTGTACAGGTGCCTAAGTTACAGGTGTTTATAAATAGCAAATTTTCAATTTTTGAGCCCTAATAGCTCATAAACATAAAAATTTCTGATCAAACTTATACTAATTCTAAAAAAATTGTGGGGATCTAAAAGTTAGGTTTTCTAGAGCTACCCAAAGTTTTGGTGGAATCTCAACAAAAAAAAAAATAGGGAACCTACAAATTGTCGTAAGAATATTTTGTGTTAATTTCAAGACTCTAGCTTTCTTAGTTTTTGAGTTATCTTGCTGACGGACAGACGGATGGACGAACGTATAAAGCTTAATCGACTTAGAATTTGATTCTGATCCGATCCATACCTTTGAAGGTATATCTAGCTAGCTTATTTCGAGGTGTTACAAACGGAGGATCAATTTTAATATACCCGATCCTTATAGTACGGGTATAACTACTCAGTACTCATGCATTTCTATTGATATAAAAAAAAATATTAAATACTAACGCATACATAGATAATTATATACACTTGATCAACACATAATCAGTCCATCCAAAATAGAATACTTAAGAAATCAGAAGTAAATTATTTATATAGTGTTGCCATGTTATAATATATAATTATTTGATTTACTTCAATTTTTAAATGCAAAAGATATTAAAAGCTCTTTATGCAAAAATGTTAGATTGAAAGAAAAATGTTAAAATACGTTTTTTGCATTATTTTTTGAATAAATAAAAAATTTAAAATTAAAAAATACAACCAAAATGATTGATAGACAACTCTTCTAACCAGTTTTAAAATATGAAAACACAAACATAAATAGATTTTATTATACCATTTGTAATAATAGGGTATTTTCAAAGTAAATTCCTTTTTTTTCTTTATTTTCTAATTATAATGATAAATAAATAAAGTAATTTTTAAAATATTTAAATTGTTTTCGAATTTAGACTAAAGATGTGTGAACGAAGAATACATGTATTCAAGATTTGCTATTGTGTATTTTGTCTAAATTTACTACCTAAATAGTAGTAAATTTTTAGTAAATTTACCTGAAAATATATATATTACACTACTATGAAATATAAAATTAAAATGAATATAAAATTAAGAGCAAATTTCTCTTATACTTTAGAATGATTCTTATAAACATGTTTCAATCAAGTATCATTGAAAGTGCCAGATTTTAAGAAATTTAAACCACGTGTAATAGAAGCTTTCAAAATGTTTACAGATAGTTTTCAATTAATTCCAATTATTAAACCAGATATGTTTATACCCGTACGATAAGTATAATAGAGCTATAAAATTTTAACTGCTGATAGATATCATAAAAATATTAATTTTATATTCGTATGAATTTTTCTGTAGCCCCACCCGTTAAGGAGCTACAGCCCCCCAAAGTTCGAAAAATCTCTATATTTAAATTGTTATAACACAAGCTCTATAAGGTGTATTTTCAATCTGAAAATTCCAAACGATAGGTGATAGGTGCTATTATGAGCTTTACAAACGTGTATATAATAAATATATACTTATGCTATACGTTGTCTTAATTTACCGTTATGCGAAACTGAATTATTGCAAAATCCTTTAACCCTTCTATTTCTAATCGGTTTAAGTTGGAAACTTGAAATTTTGACAGAAGTTAGATATTTGAAAATAAGTATGAGTCATATCAGAAATTTTTTTGTATCACCTCCCGTTTAGGAGCTGTAAGGTGTCAAAAACTGAAAATTTCCTATTTTTAAACACCTGTAACTTGAACACCTGTTAAAATTTTTTTTAAGGTAATACATAAAAATTAAAGCTTCAACATTATACTCTTGTTTCTGTTAACAACTTTTTTCAATAATATAGGGTTACTTTATAATTGACGAAAGTATCACTTGATTTTTTCAAATTTTCTAACAAATTTCTTCAACGAATTTTTTGCATTTTGTTTTACTCGATAATTTGAAATTGTTGAGGATACAATGCGTAGTACAAAAAGATGTTAATAAATAAACAACATAACGGTTGCTTGAAGAATTTTTATTTATATGATTGATATACATACATACTTATATAATATCATGTTTATTATACCCGTACGATAGGATCGGGTATAATAAAATTACTCCTCCGTTTGTAACACCTCGAAATAAGCGAGCTAGATATACATTCAAAGGTATGGATCGGATCAGAAAAAATTCTAAGACGATTGAGCCATGTCCGTCCGTCCGTCCGTCAGCACACTAACTGAAAAACTAAGAAAGCTAGAATCTTGAAATTTACACAAAATATTCTGGGAGTAATTTGTAGGTTCCCTATTTTGGTTGAGTTTAGACCAAAACTTAGGGTAGCTCTCGAACACCTAACTTTTAGATCTTCACATTTTTTTTTGAAATAGAGCTATGAAATTTTAACTGCTGATAGCTACAGCTCCCCAAAGGTTCAAAAAAGTTCTATATTTAAATTGTTATAGCACAAGTTGTATAAGGATATCTTCATTTTGAAAACTCCAAACGATTACTACTTTTATTAGCTTTAAAAGTTTATATACAATAAATATATATTTGTGGCATACGGTGTTTTAATTTATTGCGAAACTAAAATTTTGCAAAATCCTTTAACCCTTCTATATTCTAAACGGTTTGAGTTGGAAACTTGAAATTTTGACAGAAGTTAGATCTTTGAAAATAAGTAAGAGTCATTTCAGAAATTTTTTTTGTATCATCCCCCGTTTAGGAGCTGTAAGGGGTCAAAAACTGAAAATTTCCTATTTTTAAACACCTATAACTTGAACACCTGTTAAAATTTTTTTTTAAAGTAATACACAAAAATTAAAGCTTCAACATTATACTCTTATTTCTGTTAACAACTTTTTTTAATAATATAGGGTTAAGTTATAATTGACGAAAGTGTTACTTGATTTTTTAAAATTATCATTTTGTTTGCATTTTGTTTGAATTTTTTCCATTTTGTTTTACTCGATAATTTGAAATTGTTGAGGATATAATGCGTAGTACAAAAAAATGTAAATGAATAAACAACATAATGGTTGCTTGAAGAATTTTTATTTATATGATATTGATATACACACATACTTATATAATATCATGTTAATTTACATATCGTATATGTCACTAGTGAATGAATGATAAGAGTATAGATGTATATTATATAGCGCCGTATTTACACACATATATGTATTTTATTGTACTTATAAGAAATTATTCTATGAATGGAAATATTTTTAAAGAAATATTGCAATGTATGGCGATATACTTATAACAATATAAATATACTATGTGCGCATTAATATAATGTAATATTTAAAATTATATTTACTATTTTGTAATTTAATATACATTTACCACTTAGTATTAAATGGTACTATAGAATATTTGAAAAAGTTTTGGATTGATAATCGTTATGTGGAAGGTTAGAATCTGCTTTTGAAGAATGTATAAACATATAGTTTGAATATATGTACAACCCATAGTTCTAGAAATTATAAAATTTACCCAAATTATTTTAAAATACTAAAAAATTAAAAAAATAATATTATAAGTTGAGTGACAGGCTATAAACATACTAACGGGTCGTACGGGTTACTAAGAGTTGACAAAGGCAACTGTATTCTTCCTCGTTTTTATATACTCGGATATCATTGAACCAGAAAATATAGCTGATAAAGATGTAAGATGAAGAACTATAAATATTCAAAATACTTTTCATGATGTTGTAAAATAATTTAGAAACATTCAATATTGTAATGTCGAGAAATCATTTAATAGCATTTCAATACTTTTATGTGATAAATTTGGTTATAAAGCAAATTTTTCTAATAGCTCAATTCCTACAAAAATTGTTTTGCATTTTAAAAAAGTATAAATAAAGGATGTTACAGAAAAATACATAATTTCACAATGGATCGAGTGTATTATAAGAATTATTCGATTCAGTCGGAGAGAGGTTTAGAAGATATTGGTCACTTGTTTTACTCAGAAGTACCGTATCAAAGAGGACGAGGATTAGGAAGTTTTTTCGGTGGATTAATTAGATATTTAAAACCAATATTTAGTTCAGGCGAATAAGAGTAAATGTTCAATGAAGCTATAAGAGTAGTATAGATATGGGGCTTTTGGCACAGCTTTTTCGGAGTAATATAAATTTGTGGATTCTGGCACAGCTTTTTCCGAGTTTTCAGTGATGTAGGTAAAGCTAAGACGTATAGTATAAAAAATTTAATTTTACACTCGCAACGCTGTGGTTTTCAATTTTCAAAGTACCAAATTTTCGAATGCAATTTTCGTTTAACGAAAGTAGCAGTACGCAGTAAGGCTCCAGATAAAACATTTGTGGACACTCAACATATGTCACTTCACAGAGGTTGACAACCTTAAATGCTTTTATTGAGTGCTATAATGCCTTGTTATATCTAAATATTTAATTAATAAACTAAATGACCTGAAATTATTAATTGAATTATACTTTTGAAATACTCAGACAGAAATTTTAAAATCTGAAGATATTTTTTTTCAATATTCCAGGATTCTCATCCTATTTTTCAAATCGAGCCAAATCCTACGGAGGTGTAGTTGTTAAGGAGGAATTCCAAGATGCTTATGTTTTAGTTGTAAAATTATTAGGTCATGATATTAATATTATTGCAGTATACAAAAACTTTAGAAATTATACGGATACACTCCTTAACAACGGGTTTTGGATCTGTAAAATATTAGAAGACTATCAGTTTTTAAAATATCAGAAGACTATGCTACTCGAGGCGGAAAAAGTACAAAAACCATAATTGATCAGTCATTGACTAAACCAAACTTAAATGTGGTTCTTAATAGGTGTTTTTTTATTTTGCAAGTTCGATTCAGTTCTGTTTTTTTTTAAATATTTTAAGCTAAATAAATTCTTACATATAATATTTAATCTGTAAAAAAATATTCTGATATGTAAAATTAGATCAAAACAAAACAAAACAAAAACAAAAAATTTCTTTTAACAAAAAGAAATCAATAAAAATTCTGTATGTAAATATTAGAAGTATGAGAAAAAAACTAGTTGATCTAATTTTAATGATTAAATTGCACATTCCAGATATTGTTGCTTTAAATGAAACATGGATATACTTATCTGAAATTCCGCTTATGCAAATCCCTGAGTATGCCGCAGTACATTCTTGCAGAGATAATAACAGAGGAGGTGGTACCGCAATATATATAAAAGATTCAATTTCATTTTCTACTCTTTCGTTACCTGATTCAATAAATGTTAAATTTAATCCTATTGGAATAATATTACTGAACTGTCAGCATCATCATAAGTATCATCTAAGTGTAAATCAGTTTGGTTTTGAAAGAAACTCGAATACAGCAGCAGCCTGTCTTAACCTAACTACCTATATAGTTTTAAAAATAGTTTTATAATGGTAAATAATCTAATAATGGTTTCGAGTTGTAGAAATTATACATAAAAATAAATACTTAAAAAAATTTTAAAACTCTAGTTTCAACAAAAATTTTCGTAAATCATACAAATAATATGGCAGTATTGTCTTTTATTCAAATGCATTCTTCTAAAAAGAAGTTTTGAAGTTTTTGAAGAAAAAAAGAAAAAAAAAATATTTATCATGTACCTATCTAAAATTAAAATAGAATCAAATATTCACGAGGATATTTTTTTAAAAGAACTATTGAGGATATTTGAGAAAGAGAAAAAAAGCATAGGAAAAAATTAGAGAGCAAAAGGGGCACTTAAAACCAGAAAAAATTTCGAAAATTCTTAATGACATTTTTTGTGCTGCTTGCGTTATCTATATACATATGTATATATAATTTCTGGTTTCATGAAAAAGAAAAATGTATAAACTAAATGTATAAAATTATATATATGTATACATTTAGTTTTGTCTATAGCTAATTAAAAGGTAAACAACAAACACACACATGTCAAGGCAAATTTCATATTTTTATTTTACTTTATAATAATTCTGTTAAAAAATCTGTAATATCTTAAACAGTTATTTGTAACTGTAAAGGCATGTCAAGGCAAATTTTCTATTTTTATTTTACTCTGTAATTAAAAAATCTGTAATATCTTTGTATGAAAATTTTATTTTGCTAATTTAGTTAACTTAACTACTATTTTTGGTATTATTATTTCAGAATCATGTATTGTCACCGGAATCTAAAATGTGTTCAAAATTTCAAGTCTCTGGCTCAACGGGAAGTGTGTCTAAAATAGCTGGCAAGATTCCACGATTCCTTTAACAACGAGTAAGTTCAATAAAAGCTGTTAAAAATCAAATCAGATTAAAAAAATCAGATTAATGTAAATTTTAATAGCACTTTCAATTTTTATTCATCACAGAAAATTCAAAATAAATAAATTAAAATTTGAAATAAGAAATTACATCTTTAGTTTTAATAATTGTTTAATAAATTTAAATGAAAAAGTTTTTAATAGTAATTTAAGAGAATTCAAACAAAGTGTTATGATATCAAATTATTTATCAATTATAAATCAAGAAATTAATGAAAATATCAGTTTGAATGATATAATATAATACTAGAACAAGTTAAAAATATTGAGGAAATAAAAGAAATTAAATATCATAAAAATAATTATTACATTTCTTTAAGTTTCACAATTTTTATAATTTTAACAATATTAGCGATAATTAACCATATTTTATTAATATTCTTTAAAAAATTTAAAATATTTAAATTTGCGACTCAGGAATGTCTTAATCTTAAGAAGGGAGGAGTTACATCACAGTTGGTAACTCCAACCAAGATAGTATGAACCTCCAATAAGAGATAAAATCTAATTTCACATTTATGGAATTTAAAATATAAATATCTACAATTAAACACTTTCACATTTCACAATAAATAATAAAGATTTAAGAAATAAAAAACCTTAAGAAATAAAAACGTTGTAAAAGTTAGTCTTAAGACCAATTTCAAACTACAAAGTTGGAAATAAGAAAAAAATTAAATTAAAATATAAATTTAAATTTCAGTGTTTCATTTTTAACTAAGATAAAAACCTATAATTCGTGCATCATTATATTTTGTTATAAAGATATTAGCAGGTGGCTCCCCCGGTTAAATAATTTTTTTAACAAAAGAGCGGTCTTTTTTCCCGACCGACGTTAAGACCGTACCATTAAAAACAGACCCAGCACCAGAACAATTTTTTTCTTGTTATGAACTTCACTATCAGCCCCATTCTTCGTGATCTTTGCGTTTCGGATACCCTGTATATTTGATTTAATTAATATATTTAAATTAATAGGTATTAATAGATATTAGAAAACATTTTTTTAAACATTTAATTAATATCAGTTAATTTTCTATTCATTCAATATGAATTACACATAATTTACATACATTTTAAATTGAATTACATAATATAATGTACACACATAATTTGTAATTTAGAATTACACAATTTTTGCTCTTTATTTGAATATAATATGCCAAATGAAATTAAGAACAACAAATGATTAAATAAAATTAATTATTTTGATATATCTAAAAATGTGTTGGGCTAATTTTTTAGTACAGATAGATTAGTACATTATAATGATTTTATTACTGATTGTGTTGTGTTGCACTTTAATAGGCAAAGTGCTTGTGCTTAGAGGTAGTACATAGCCATTAGGAAATAACATGTATTATGATTTCGCTTATCTTATAATGTAGTGTTGTTAAAATACGAATGAAATATATCAAGCGGATTTCTTTGGCAAGGAATTACGTTTTAACAAAATTTCAAGTCAATTGGCCAAACTAAATAGACAAAAATTTATTTAAAATGGCTTATTGATATAACGTGTTAAGGAAACTTTTCAATAATTTGCCAAAGTAGTTATTTGAAACGATTAAAACATCCTGTAAAATTGGAAACGATTTGGATAGAAGTTTTTTTTTGACAGGTCAACATGATATATGCATTTTTTTTTATTAACAGTGACTCAGTTTTTTTGTATTACAAAAACTATTATCTTTGTTTTTATTTTTATTTTATATATAAATATGTCAATCATTGACATTCCTAATAGTTTGTGACACTTGTTTTTAAAGCACCCAGAAAAATTGTAGAATTTTTCTTTTGACAGATCGTCGTGCCGGAAGGGGTTCACGGATTCTAAATATCAATTAAGGAATTAAGTTTAGGCAAAAGTTTGGTGAAACGGTATAAATGATATAAAGTCAACAGTCAAACATTGATTTTTTTTTAGCTACCAAACTATATATTATATTATATTCGCTCCTAGAAAGCAAATATATTTTTTTTTATCTTTTCTTTAAATTTAAACACAATTAAAATTTTTGAATTAGCTATGTCTAAACATTGTGAACAATGCAAAAAATCTATTGTAGGAAAAAGTAAAGGGATATTTTGTTGTAAATGTCATAATTATTACCACGTAGAGTGTGCATTAATTTCAAGCGAACTTTTTTAAGGCTTTGAAATCTGGCAGAGTTATTTGAGATGTCCAAGTGTCCATTTAATCATAACGGGTCCCAAGTAATTTCAGGAGATGTAATTGCAGCAGAAGAAATTAGGAATCCAGAATATAACATTGAGATGGGTCAAGACAATATTGCCGCAAGTCAATTACCATCCTTTGATTTTACAAACTGCAACTGCATTTTTCTAAAAGCACTAGAATCTGTTATTCTGGAAATTCAAAAATCGCAACAAATGGATGACGTCAAAAAACAAAACAATAACTTTATCCAAGAAAATATTTATTTAAAAAATCGCTTGGAAAAAGCTGAAACGAAGTAAACCTTTTGGAACTAAAAATTAATCAAGTAGAAAGTACATTGGATGAAGCCCACCAGCAAAAAAAACGAAAATAATATAATTCTTGTTGGTCTACCATCAGATATGAATGGTAAAGATGTAGTATTACAAATTGCGAAAAATATTAATGCTAATATAAAGGATCATGCTGTAGTGAAGGTTTTACAAATATGACAGAAAATAACAAAGCAGAATACACACAATAACTGCAAAAATGTGTCTGTGTCTGGTTCACTTAGCCTCGAAGAAGGCTAAAATGAAATTATTATCAAAAAAAAATTCGTAAAAATCTTTTCAAGGCCAAAATAGATATTATAAACTTCTAAAAAAAAAATTGAGTTTTTTCGGCATCATTTTACACCATTGCAATCTAAATTATACCATGGGGCAAAACAAATTAAATCATCACATAATCTTGAGTTCCTCTGGGTCAAGGACAGGTAAATTTATCTTAGGCAGAAGAAAACGAACAAGGTATATAAAAACACATCTTTCAACAATATTAACTTTATTAGAAATGTATTTCAACCTTTATTAATATACTAACAATCTTTATATATCATCTAATTTATATTCTTTATTTTATATTGAATGATCTTTTTACAGTTTATTTACTATTTTTATCAATTTTTCAAAAAAATATCTATTTCCAAAAAATGATGCATTTTCAAAAAGTTATTGTGATCTAATTATATTAGTTATCCAATATTATATTAGTTATTCTTTATTATATAGAGCATTACTTCAACAATTCACATAACCTTAAATTTTCTTTATTTTTATCATTTGTTTCAAACTACAATAATTTTTCTTTTATTAAAATAAAAATTTTTAAAAACATCATTTTTCTTTTTTTTTTCTTTTTTTGATTCATATCTTACCTACTTAAAAACTAACATATACATATCTTAATAACTAATGGCAATCATTTTCAATATTAAAATAAAAATAAAATAATTCATATCCTTGAATTTTTTCAACCGTAAGTTTGTGGAACATCTTAATTAGATTTATTGAGTAAAAAATTGTTTTTTATTTATACTTTTTGTCCACAAAATAATTTAATAGTTTATTTTTTATTTATTTTTTTTTTATAAGTCTTAAGATATTATATTTATTTATTATAAAGTCTATACATATTTCGGCATCACTGCATCGCCCTGATGATAGCAGTGATGCCGAAATATATATAGACTTTATAATAAATAAATATAACATCTTAAGACTTATAAAAAAAAAATAAAATATTAAATTATTTTGTGGACAAAAAGTATAAATAAAAAACAATTTTTTACTCAATAAATCTAAATAAAATAATTCGTTTATTAATCTAAATTTACATTTATTATTTCTGAAAAATGTTTAAATGGTGACCAGCAAAGGTTTTATCAAATCAATTTTAATTAATTATGAGATATAATAAATTTCAGATTGGGTAAAATATATATTTTTAATGACCATAGCCGAAGCCGTTTGGTCTGAAAGGGTTAAATTTAAATTTGACCATTTGATCTTTATTAAAAACAATACACCTTGGCTGCCTTGTACATGCAACGTGGTCTCACACAAAACTGGTCTTTTGTAGCTGAGCGTGTGAAAGCGTGTAGTCTCACACCGTGCCATTTCATTTTATGCCGCGTTGTGACACATTGGTATCATAGATCTTAACAAAAATATACAAAATAAAAGTAAACGGCCTGAGAAAACTATTTGCATATTTGGCCTGTGAATTTTTGATTCCAATGTATCACCACAAGGCACGAAAATTTTGGAAAATTTTTACTATTTATAGCTAAATTTAAAAAAAAAATATCGGCCGTGAGGCCCCTTTTTTTACGCTCCATTTTGGCAGTCAACGTGATTCAAATTTACAATAAATACACTTAAAACTTTAATTTGCTACATTTTTATAAATATAATTTTTTATTACACTAAACTGAATAATTTCTTTTTTCTCAAAAATAATTTATTCATTCTTAATTATAATTTCCTAAAAAAATTTTTTTAATTATTTACTTATACACATTTATTAAAAATTATTTGCAAACAATGTTATATCTAACCATAAAATACTTTTTTTCTTAATAATAATTTTTTTTGTTCCAAAAAATAATAATTTCATATTCAAAACGAAATTTTGTAATTACATAATTCTTAAAAACTATATCAAAATTAAATTAATTTAACTTAAAACTGCAATTTATAATATTTTAATAAATACATATTTACAATTATATTTAACTTCACAATTTTTTTTTTCAATTTTATTAATATCTTATATTTTACAAATATCGCATGTCACTAGCTTTGATTTTATCTCTAGTATATTCATTATCAATTCCGCAAAATATAGATGTCCCTTTCACTCTTATATGATCCAAATGGATGATGTAAATACAAGTATAATTGACTTGAATAAAAATATTAACGTTAATTACTTCATAAAGGTGGAAAACGTTTGCCACGTTTAACATATAAAACTCATTTAAACTTTTTATATTTGAACATTCAAAGTTAGCGGCATAAGCTTTTTTCTTTAGAATTACTAATAAACTCGTATAAATTCCCTATACACTGCATTATTTTTACTGAAATATGGCTTAATAAAAATGAGAATCCATTCTACAATATTCCGAACTATACTGCATATTTTTCAAATAGAAAAAGCTCTTATGGGGGAGTTGCAATTTTTGTAAGTCATTATGTAAGTAGTACACTAGTGGTAGAGGAAGAATTTAATAAATCTAATTTTTTAGCAGTAAAATTATTGAAACTAAATATAAATGTATTATCGGTTTACCGATCCATCAAACTTCAATAGTTGATTTTCTCAACAAGTTAGATGAATATACAACTAGGTTTAAAAACTCGATAATCATGGGTGATTTCAATATAAATTTTTTAAACGTCAAAAGTAATAAAGTTAGAGACTATAGTAATATGTTGGCCTCCATTGTATTGTATTATTTTATTTTTCTCTGAAAACATATGAATAACATAAGCAATACTTGTTTATGTAACATTAGCACTTAATAATGGCTTCATTATATATAATAAAATTTCCGTAGCAATTCCACAAGAATAGCGAAGACAACTAGAACAATTATAGATCATTTCATCACTGATATAGTAAAATATGAATACTTATTGCACATTGTAGACACTTCTAATCACAAAATATAAGTATTGAATTATGTAAATGTAGAAAAATACTTTATTTGGAATAACTTAAATTCTTATGTCAATTTCAATGACATTGTGAATAATTTTAGTAGCTTAATCATCAATAATACTAAAAATCTAATCCCAAAAAAAAAAAACCACGAGAGCATGACTGACGAAATTCTCTTTAAAATGAAAATTCGAGATTCATATTTTAAATTTCGGAAAAAATATCACAATGGTCCTCACGTAGAAAAATTATACTATGATGCAAAAACAAAAGTTAAACGTCTAATCCTACAGGCAAAACCAAATTTTATTCCGAAGAACTAGCGAGAAATCGTAATAATGGAAAAAAGCTTTGGAATATCTACAAAAAAGTTATGTTTAATAAAAATATTAATAATCAAAGCATCAAAGTCATTGAGCGTAACAGTAAGAATTTAACGAATGATACTGAAATAACAAAAAAATTTAACTGCCCATCATGTGCTTATCAGTACATGAACAAATTTACTAGAGGCTTCAACAACAATTTCAATATATCCCCTACAAACTTAGAAAAAGTTAAATTATCAAATAATGCATTGAAATCTGCAGCTGCAACTGGTTTCGATAATATCTCAGCAAAATTTATAAAAAAATATTTTAATAAGTTTTCACCTGTATTGGTTAAATTTATTAATACATCATTCGAAACTGGTATTTTCCTAGATTCACTGAAAATTGCTGTAGTAACTCCCATTTTTAAAAAAGCGGATGCAGCAAATAAATCTAATTATATAGACCGATATCAATACAAAAATTTTTGAAACTGTTACATATTCTGAAGAATGATTCAAATAAATACGTGTTGTGTTATTGAAGGCTAACTTTGAAAAAGCCCTATTTTTAAATGCGTAGATCTCATGTTCTGCTTAACATTTTTTCAATCTGAAAACGTCGTTCGACGGGTATTTGTTTACCTTTGAAAATTAATATTAAAATTATACAATTTTTTTGAATTTAGTATTTAAATTTACCGTTATGTGAACCAAATTTTGCATGATTTTTCTACCCTCAAAAACTAGCCGGAACGCTTTTAGATAGGGACTTGCAATTTTGAGGGTCGAAAGAACTTTTAGAATTAGTATAAGTTTGCTCAGAATTCTTTTTTGGATCACTCCCTGTTTATGAGGTATTAGGGCTCAAAAATTGAAAATGTTTGTTAAACATTTTCAAACACCTGTAACTGAGGCACCTGTACACATTTTACTTTGATATTAAACTTTTTTACTTTTAAGATATAAAAATTAAAGCTCCAGTAATATATTTTTACGTATGTTAAAGGTTTCTTTTAGTTGTCTAGGGTTCCACGGTTACCGCTTCTCATCTAATTTATATTCTTTATTTTATATTGAATAATCTTTTTACAATTTATTTACTATTTTTATCAATTTTTCAAAAAAATATCTATTTCCAAAAAATGATGCATTTTCAAAAAGTTATTGTGATCTAATTATATTTGTTATCCAATATTATATTAGTTATTCTTTATTATATAGAGCATTACTTCAACAATTCACATAACCTTAAATTTTCTTTATTTTTATCATTTGTTTCAAACTACAATAATTTTTCTTTTATTAAAATAAAAATTTTTAAAAACATCTTTTTTCTTTTTTTTTTCTTTTTTTGATTCATATCTTACCTACTTAAAAACTAACATATACATATCTTAATAACTAATGGCAATCATCTTCAATATTAAAATAAAAATAAAATAATTCATATCCTTGAATTTTTTCAACCGTAAGTTTGTGGAACATCTTAATTAGATTTATTGAGTAAAAAATTGTTTTTTATTTATACTTTTTGTTCACAAAATAATTTAATAGTTTATTTTTTATTTATTTTTTTTTTTTTATAAGTCTTAAGATATTATATTTATTTATTATAAAGTCTATACATATTTCGGCATCACTGCATCGCCCTGATGATAGCAGTGATGCCGAAATATATATAGACTTTATGATAAATAAATATAACATCTTAAGACTTGTAAAAAAAAAATAAAATATTAAATTATTTTGTGGACAAAAAGTATAAATAAAAAACAATTTTTTACTCAATAAATCTAAATAAAATAATTCGTTTATTAATCTAAATTTACATTTATTATTTAATGAAAAATGTTTAAATGGTGACCAGCAAAGGTTTTATCAAATCAATTTTAATTAATTATGAGATATAATAAATTTCAGATTGGGTAAAATATATATTTTTAATGACCATAGCCGAAGCCGTTTGGTCTGAAAGGGTTAAATTTAAATTTGACCATTTGATCTTTATTAAAAACAATATACCTTGGCTGCCTTGTACATGCAACGTGGTCTCACACAAAACTGGTCTTTTGTAGCTGCGTGAAAGCGTGTAGTCTCACACCGTGCTATTTCATTTTATGCCGCATTGTGACACATTGGTATCATAGATCTTAACAAAAATATACAAAATAAAAGTAAACGGCCTGAGAAAACTATTTGCATATTTGGCCTGTGAATTTTTAATTCCAATGTGTCACCACAAGGCACGAAAATTTTGGAAAAATTTTTACTATTTAAAGCTAAATTTAAAAAAAACAAGTAAAAGTAACAGTAAGTCGATGCAACCGACTTATTTATACCCTACACCTAAAAAATTCAAATTAAATTAAAAATCCATAAGTTATTTTAGTTAGGTATTTAATATAACTAAGCTAAAAAAATAAATGCTTTTACAACCTTTGTACAAAATTTCAAATTTCTATCTTTATTAAATTCGAAAATAAGCTTCTTAGGTCTTGGGAAGTGTGTGAAGGCACGCGGACCACCACCCCAATTCATTTCAAATTTTAGAGACATCAACAGGGTAGAACATTCTTATATCAAATTTCAAGTTTATATATTTATTAATTTCGAAGATATGCTTGTTTGGTCTTAGGAGTTGTGTGGCAAATACCCGAACAACCATTCTAATTCATCTTAAATTTTGGACAAATCAGGGATTCAGGAAACAACACCCTAGTACCAAATTTGAGGTTTCTATTTTTATTAATTTCGAAGATATTCTTGTTCGGTTTGAACGACCACTCCAATTCATCTCAAATTTTAGGCAAATCAGGGATTTAGGAAACAGCACCCTCGTATCAAATTTGAAGTTCCTATCTTTATTAATTTCGAAGATATGCATGTTCGGTTTTGGGAGTTGTATGGGAGGTACTCGAACAGCTCCTCCAATTCATCTCAACTTTTAGACAAATCAGGGATTCAGGAAACAACACCCTAGTACCAAATTTGAAGTTTCTATCTTTATTAATTTCGAATATATGCTTGTTCGGTTTTGGCAGTTGTATGGGAGGTACCCGAACGCCCACTCCAATTCATCTCAAATTTTACGCAAATCAGGGATTTAGGAAACAGCACCCTCGTATTAAATTTGAAGTTCCTATCTTTATTAGTTTCGAAGATATGCATGTTAGGTTTTGGGAGTTGTATGGGAGGTACCCGAACAGCTCCTCCAATTCATGTCAAATTTTGGAAAAATCAGGGATTCAGAAAACAACACCCTAGTACCAAATTTGAAGTTTCTATCTTTATTAATTTCGGATATATGTTTGTTCGGTTTTAGGATTTGTGTGGGAGGTACCCGAACAACCACTCCAATTCATCTCAAATTTTGGGGATATCATGGATTCAGAAAAACAGACCCTCGTACAAAATTTTAAGTTTCTATCTTTATTAATTTCGAAAATATGCGTATTAGGTTTTGGGAGTTGTATGGGAGGTACTCGAACGCATGGTCCGATTTCGCCCATTTACAATCCCCGCCTTACCTTAGTCATTGTTAACCTACAGTATAAATTTCATCAAGATAGCATTATTATTTTTTGAGTTATCGTGCGTACGGACGGACGGACGGACATCGCTAAATCGACTCCGGCGGTGATCCTGATTCAGAATATATATACATGTCTATACCTAACTCGCTTCCTTTTGATGGTTACAAACACCATACCAAAGTTAATATACTTAATGTGTAGGGTATAAAAATAGCGGCCGTGAGGCCCCTTTTTTTACGCTCCATTTTGGTTGGCAGTCAACGTGATTCAAATTTACAATAAATACACTTAAAACTTTAATTTGCTACATTTTTATAAATATAATTTTTTATTACACTAAACTGAATAATTTCTTTTTTCTCAAAAATAATTTATTCATTCTTAATTATAATTTCCTAAAAAAATTTTTTTAATTATTTACTTATACACATTTATTAAAAATTATTTGCAAACAATGTTATATCTAACCATAAAATACTTTTTTTCTTAATAATAATTTTTTTTGTTCCAAAAAATAATAATTTCATATTCAAAACGAAATTTTGTAATTACATAATTCTTAAAAACTATATCAAAATTAAATTAATTTAACTTAAAACTGCAATTTATAATATTTTAATAAATACATATTTACAATTATATTTAACTTCACAATTTTTTTTTTCAATTTTATTAATATCTTATATTTTACAAATATCGCATGTCACTAGCTTTGATTTTATCTCTAGTATATTCATTACCAATTCCGCAAAATATAGATGTCCCTTTCACTCTTATATGATCCAAATGGATGATGTAAATACAAGTATAATTGACTTGAATAAAAATATTAACGTTAATTACTTCATAAAGGTGGAAAACGTTTGCCACGTTTAACATATAAAACTCATTTAAACTTTTTATATTTGAACATTCAAAGTTAGCGGCATAAGCTTTTTTCTTTAGAATTACTAATAAACTCGTATAAATTCCCTATACACTGCATTATTTTTACTGAAATATGGCTTAATAAAAATGAGAATCCATTCTACAATATTCCGAACTATACTGCATATTTTTCAAATAGAAAAAGCTCTTATGGGGGAGTTGCAATTTTTGTAAGTCATTATGTAAGTAGTACACTAGTGGTAGAGGAAGAATTTAATAAATCTAATTTTTTAGCAGTAAAATTATTGAAACTAAATATAAATGTATTATCGGTTTACCGATCCATCAAACTCCAATAGTTGATTTTCTCAACAAGTTAGATGAATATACAACTAGGTTTAAAAACTCGATAATCATGGGTGATTTCAATATAAATTTTTTAAACGTCAAAAGTAATAAAGTTAGAGACTATAGTAATATGTTGGCCTCCATTGTATTGTATTATTTTATTTTTCTCTGAAAACATATGAATAACATAAGCAATACTTGTTTATGTAACATTAGCACTTAATAATGGGTTCATTATATATAATAAAATTTCCGTAGCAATTCCACAAGAATAGCGAAGACAACTAGAACAATTATAGATCATTTCATCACTGATATAGTAAAATATGAATACTTATTGCACATTGTAGACACTTCTATATCAGATCATTAAACTTTGCTTTTAAGCATGAGGCAAAGGCCTCCTTTAGAATATCGTAGAAATCACAAAATATAAGTATTGAATTATCTAAATGTAGAAAAATACTTTATTTGGAATAACTTAAATTCTTATGTCAATTTCAATGACATTGTGAATAATTTTAGTAGCTTAATCATCAATAATACTAAAAATCTAATCCCAAAAAAAAAAAAGAGAGCATGACTGACGAAATTCTCTTTAAAATGAAAATTCGAGATTCATATTTTAAATTTCGGAAAAAATATCACAATGGTCCTCACGTAGAAAAATTATACCATGATGCAAAAACAGAAGTTAAACGTCTAATCCTACAGGCAAAACCAAATTTTATTCCGAAGAACTAGCGAGAAATCGTAATAATGGAAAAAAGCTTTGGAATATCTACAAAAAAGTTATGTTTAATAAAAATATTAATAATCAAAGCATCAAAGTCATTGAGCGTAACAAGAACTTTTCAAATTAGTATAAGTTTTCTTAGAATATTTTTTCGTACCACCCTCTGTTTAAGAGCTATTAGCGCTCAAAAATTCAAAATTTGCTTTTTTTAGGTGTACAAATTTTTCTTTGGCAAAACATAAAAAGTAAAGCTCCAGTAATATATTTTTACGAGTGCTAACGGTTTTTTTTAATTATATAAAGTTCCGAACTTACAGCCCCTCAAAATTCCAAAAAAGTCGTATTTTCACATTTTTTCTTATTACATGAAATTTTCAAATTTTTGTGCAAGTCCCAATTCTAAAAAGTTTGTATTGTCTTTTGGAAATGTGTGCTTTTAAAAAACCGTTGGTTTACATTCTACCTTTTTATTTTTTAAATCAAATTTTTTAAATTAATTATACATTTTTTCTTAAAATTTCTTACGCAGCGCCAGAAATTTTTACAACATATTCTGAAGAATGATTAAAATAAATACGTGTTGTCTTATTGAAGGTTAGGGACAGAAGACCTCATTTATTATTGCATGTGCTTTTTGACCTATACTTAATTCTATATATAATACGTATCGATAATAACTACTTGGACATTTCATAAATACTGGTTAACACAAGACTTGATGTCCATGTTCATATATAACAGAAACTATTATTAAACAGAAATTATATACGTTTTTAACAAATTATAATTACTTACATAAGGAACGATATGGTTTCGAAAAGAGCAGCAGCAGCATATTTTATAGCTAAAAATATCGATGAAGGTAATTATATAGCATGAGTTTTTTTAGATTTCCATAAAGCTTTTGACGGTGTCCACCATGATATTATTTTATATAAAATGTGGAAAAATGAATTTCGACTCAAACCATTTAGCGTTTTCAGATCTTATTTGCACAATAGGGAACAAATGGTGCGTATTAATGGAGTCCTAAGTCAACCAAAACAAATAAAGTGGGTGTTCCGCAAACTTCGATTCTAGGACCTGACTTATTTAAAATTTATGTTAACGATATTTTGTTCTTAAATATAAAAGGTAGCATAAAGCTTTATGCAGATGATGCTGTGCTGAAGTACGCTTGTAATAACGAGTTAGATTTAATAAAAAATATTAATGATGACCTGAAAATTATAGAAGAGTGGTTCCAAAAACACTATCTATTATTAAACATTAAAAAAATAAAAATACTTATCTTTGATAACAAAAAATTTTCGAACATGAACTTCCATTTTAAAATGAAAAAATTGAAGTGGTCAAATCTTTCAATTACTTGGGCTTAATTGTAGATAGTAAGATGAAATGGTGTTAACATATCGATTCTATAATTAAAAAAAACCCCCTACATCTTCATTTTACGAAGACTTCGTAAATATTTCAATAGACATACTTTGTTCTTTATATATATACTTCTTACATTTTATCAAATATAACATATCTCAATCCTATCTGGAGCAAAGCTGCACAATTTTCTCTAAATAAATTAAATAGCATCCATAAAAAAACCATTAAAATAATTCACTACTATCCCGACACGCATCCAACAAATACTATATGATCATAAATATATGAGCCTCTCAAATATAGGTATCTATTAATACTATATGACAGCTTTCAAACTTATAAATAACTACACAAAGCATCACTTTATTTTGGATAGAATGATCGATATACATAAATATAACACAAGAAATAAGTCTAGCTTAAACTAACTTTATTTCGAAGAAACAATGAAAAAAATAGTTGTTCATATAACTGTTTGAAGATGTATAACGAATTGTCAAATGAATTTGAAAAACTTAAGTAATATCGTATGTTTTAAGCGAAAAATAAAGAGCCATGGTTTTTCAATAAATAATTAAATCAGCAAACTAAAATTTTTTTTTTCTGTTTTACCCCCTGGGGCAGCTTAGGGCTTCCACAAAGCTTCTATATCGCACTCGATTTTGGGCCAAATGTTTGATTTCTGCCCATGTTTTACCGCTATTATCAATTTCCTTAGCCACAGACCTTCTCCATGTTATTTTAGGTCTACCCACACTTCTTTTTCCCTGTGCATTCCAGTCGAGCGCCTGGCGTGCAATGTTCTCTGGCGCTTTCCGAAGTGTGTGACCTATCCATCTCCATTTCTTTTTTTTGATTTGGCAGAGTATGGTTTCTTGTCTAGAGATAGTTAGTAGATCCTCATTTGATATTCTTCTAGGCCATCTTATATTTTGAATTGTTCGGAGGCATTTATTTTCAAATACTTGTAATTTATTTGTTGAAGAGTTTTTGATTAACCAGGTTTCACTGCCGTAGAGTAGAATCGATTTCAGACACGCTTCATATATCCTTATTTTCGTGCCTTTGGTTAACTGTGGTGATCTTCAGATTGGCCAAAGTCTCCCGAATGCCATTTTTGCTAATTTTATTCGATTCTCAATGTCTTCTTCTGCTCCTCCGTTTGCGGTAAGAAATACTGCCAAGGTAGTTGAAACTTGTCACATCCTCTATGTATGTGTTGTTTATTGCTAGTGGATTGGAATTGTTTGCATTCAATCTTAGGGACTTTGTTTTTGCAATATTTATATTGAGTCCTACTTTATGTGCTTTTGTGTTTAGGGAATCTAGTTTTTGTTGCATATTCCTGTGTGTATGTGCAAGTAGAGCAATGTCATCAGCATATTCGAGGTCCTCTAGGCGAGATGTAAGGGTTCAATTGATTCCTGTTTGGTGTATTAGTGATTCTTCCAATACGTCGTCGAGAACGATGTTGAACAGGATTGGGGAAAGTGGACATCCTTGTTTGACTCCAGCCTTGAGGCTTATCGGATCGCTAAGGTTTCCATTGTGGAGAACCCTGGACTCGGCGTTGGTGTACATATTTTGAATGATATTTCTGATTTTAGGTGGTATATTCCTTCTTCTGAGAGCCTTCCAGATGGCCCTGTGTTTTATTTTATCGAATGCTCTTTCAAAGTCCACGAATGTTATGTAGAGTGGTGATTTCCATTCTGCTGATTGTTCGATTATCAGACGCAGAGTATTTGAGTGATCTGTACAGCTGCGCTGATTTCTAAAACCTGCTTGTTGCTCACGGAGGTCCTCTATTCGTGGTTCAATTCTACAGTGTATTATGAGAGCCAGTAATTTATTTAGTGTGTTTAGGACTGTAATACCACGCCAATTTTTGCATTCTTGTAGATTCCCCTTTTGGAAGTTTTATTATGATTCCTGTTTTCCAGCTTTCCGGTTTGGCTTCATTGTTCCAAAATCTTCCAAAATAGGCTGAAGAACTTCTGCTATATATCCTGTGTTTGCTTGGAGAAGTTCTGAAGGTATTCCATCTATACCCGGCGCTTTGTTGCTTTTCAGCCTTGAAAGTGCAGCTATAATTTCTCTGTTTGATGGGGCATTTACAGTAATTCGGCTTCTTGTGTCTGCAGTAGGAGAACTTTCTTCTTCATCGCTTTCATTACTATTTCCACTATGTTCGTTGTTTGTTTCTTCGAAATGTTCTTTCCATCTCTGTATTTGCTCTTGGGTGGAAGTGAGTATTTGTCCATTCTTATTTCTAATTGGACGATTTTTCATTAAGTTCTGTTTTGTGAGAATTCTTACTTTGTTGTAGAGCGATCGCATATTATTTTGGTTTGCTGCTCTTTGTGCATCAGCTGCAATATTGTTGAAGAATTTCCTTTTGTCTCTTCTGGCACTTTTCTCTACTTCTTTCGCTTTCAGGGTATATTGGTTTTTTACTTCATCCGATTGGGTTAAGTAATAGTTTTTCTCTAAGTTTCCTTCTTTGCTGAATTAGGGTCCAGGTTTCATCGGATATTCACTCTTTCTTATTAGGTATTGTTTTTACCTAAGACTTCTTCACCAACTTGAAGTAAGATTGACTGTAAATTGTCTGTATTAATTTGCTGATTCTGCAGCTTTGTTACAAATTCTCTTTTTGTATTATTGCATTTTAGTTTTACAGTATTGATTTGGTGCTTTCTTTTGATTGTGTTATTCTGAGTGGCTTTGAGTCTTATTCTTATGTCTCCTGTTAGCAGCGTATATCACTATGAACATCATCTGCTCCTCTCCACGTTCTTATATCCTGTAGGGATGATTTCCATTTCATACTAATGCATATATGATCTATCTAGTTTTTAGTCCGGCCATCTGGAGATTCCCATGTATATTTGTGAATGTTTTTGTGTGGGAAGAGTGTTCCACCGATTGCCAGGTTGTGTTCCAGACAGACTCCTACTATTCGTTCACCGTTGTTGTTTATATTACCAATTCCATGATGTCCACAGACTCCTACTAGTCGTTCACCGTTGTTGTTTATATTACCAATTCCATGATGTCCCATAATTCTCTTGTAATCACTATCCGGGTTTGAACCAGCTTTTGCATTGAAGTCTTTCCATTATTAGTATGATGTCGGTTCTGGGAATTCTTTCTAAGATTGCGGAGAGCTGATAGTAGAACTCGTCTTTCATCTCTTCGGATGCCGCTTCTGTGGAAGCATAACATTAAATTATAGAAATTTTTCGTATTGCAGAGTGGAATTTTGCTCTGTCGGAAGCCTGGTCCAGCTTATTGGGCTATTTTTTTCAATGTTTTGTCTATTTTTATTCCTACACCACTTTCACTTCCGCTCTCCGTTCCACTGTATATCATCTTACTTCCTTCAGATGTAGTTATTTCTCCTGTGCCAAGCCATCTATCTCACTCAGGCCCAGAACTTTAACTTTGTATTTCTGTCTTTCTCTTTTTACTTGGGCTAACCTTGATGTTTCTTTCAGAGTGTTGACCTTGATGTTTCTTTCACATTCCAATTTCCAATTCTTGTCCTTGTTTTCGTGCCAATGGTCGTTACCGTATTTTTATTTTGTAATATCCAAGGTTCTGTTTCAGTTTCTTGAGTCATATTTTGTTCGCTAAGCAAGATGACTGGTCTGCTGTAGCTATCCACATGATTTCCATAATCTCACGTCTTGTAGAAAAACGACGCCTAATATTTCCACAAGATGTCGTGGTGCGATTACATATCCCTATCTCTTGACGTACAGATGTTTGTTGGGTTTTGCTAGTCATGTCATATGTCATTGATGTCAGTTTGACAAGTGCACATGATGGAATAGGTATTTTTGTATTAAGTATTATTTATTAGATAAAGATTATTTCTGGAACATGATTATAGGTATTTATTTATATTATTTTTGTTATTAATTATTATTTTCTATTTTTTAGGTATGAAATATTAGATTATAAATTGTAAGATAATATGTTATAAGAGTGTATTATATATTTTTTTTTTTATTTACCCAGCCGGGGATCGAACCCGAGACCCCTCACTCCATTACGAGTGAGGGGTGGTACTCTTAACTACTACACCATTGGCTGGATAGCAAACTAAAATTAATATGTAATATTAATCTAATTTTTAAAAAAAAATTTTGAAATAATATGAAATTTGATTACAAAATATTTTTAAAACAGTGCATTATTAAAAAAAAAATTAGAAAATTAGGAAACTAAGGTAGATTAAGTTAGAGAATTACAAAGATTATCAAATGAATTTTAAAATAAAAAATATTTTTAGTAATAAATATTAGAACATGTTTTCATTGTTCTGTTTCTTAGCATAATTTAATAGTATAATATTTTCTTTGAATTAAATTTAAAAAAAAATATATAATAAAAAAGGAAAAAAAAATATAGAATTAATAGAAATAATTTTATTATAATAAGAATCAGTGAAAAAAAATATAAAATTTAAATAAAATACTTTCATCTTTTTTTCCTATGCAGGTGGGAATCTTCCAAAGACACCAAGAATTTACCCTTGAATTTCCCTTCTTGCTGACTAAACCCACTTTCCCCTTTAGCCAATATAATGGAATCATAAGAAATTATTGGACCCGACAGCTACGGCTAGGGTCTGTAATATAACTTTAATCTATAATAGGATACCTTCAAATTGTATTATTATTGATAGTATAATTATTGATACAATTTTAGATTATAAAAGAAAATAAAGAAAAAAAAAGGATAACGAAAAACATTTAACGTGCTCTGGGAATGGACTAACGAATCGGAAAGAAAAGTAGTACACAACACTTTCCGCGTCCAGAGAAACATTGCTACCAAATTTGGCTACAATCCGCCGATTCATAAATCACAAACAAATAAACACATTTTGTTTATATAATAGATTTATGTAATATAAAATCCATCATTCAACATAAGGTCATGTATAATTATTTCTTTTAAATGATGTATATTTATTTTTTATTAGTTTGATTACTTTAAATACCAATTTATAATTCATAGTTAATTAGCAAAAACAATATATAAAAAAATTTAGAAAAAATAGATACCTTTTTTTTTAACTATAAATTATAGTAAATAATATAAAAAAATTAATTAAATAATAATTTAATTTAATTTAATTCGCGAAATATAAATTTCTAAACACTAATTTATTCTTAAATGTATGTAATATTAAAATGGATTAAATTTGTTTACCATCAAATTTGTATTTTTATAAAAAGTAGTAGTATAGATGTGTGTTTCACATCAGGAAGTGATATCGCCAAGCTTTTGAAATGAGCTTTTTAAAATGAAAGTGAACTTTTTGATGCCGTATTTTGGATTCAGTAATAGTTATTTTGAAATAAAATCCGATATTTGAAATATAGTAATAATGATTTTGAAAGACTAGTTGTTATTTTGAATATAGGGACAGTTATTTTGAAAAACCAGGAAATTATGTTTGACAAAATTATTTTTTAAGCTTTTTATTTATTTACTTATTAGTTTATTTATTTATTAGTTTAATCTTAGTTTAACATTAACATAGTCTACAATAAGGTTAACAAAAAAGTTCTTGTTTTTATTACTGTCAACATTTAAAAATATGAAATTTTTTTTAATGCTATTATATATCTATTTTAAAAATTTTTATTACATTAGTTTTAGTAAAATACTATACTTTCTTATTTAATACAAAAATTCAAAAAACTCAATGTTGAATTTTTTTTCTTTTAAAGCCCTAATCTACTTAAAATAACTTAAACTAGTGTTGCCCAGCGTTCGAAATTTGAGCAAATGTTACCAAGCTCTCGACATTAGTACTGATTGAGTTTTCTTTTCCTCAGGTGTTCGAATCTTCAAAAGATATAAAGAAAACCTGTACCACTTTGGTAGTATGGGGTTTTTGCCCACTTACAACCTTCCTGTGTAACCATAATGTTTGAATAAGGATCCCAACTTCAAACCCTAAGAAGCACTGAAATAATAATGGCTCAAGAATATTGAAACGAAAAGAATCGTAGATTGTTTTTTATTAATTCTTTATATACATATACTTATAATAATAAAATTTTTGGTTGTGCATTATTATTAATTGTTTTAAATTATAATTTTTATAATTAAAAATAATTTTTATAAATAATTTTTGCATTAATATCAATTATTTTGCATAGCTTATAATAATAATTTTTTTTTTCATTATATTAAGTGCGTAAAAGAATCTATTGCAACAAATTTTTGTAAACAATATTTTTTATAAATACGCGTTCATTGTTTATTAAATGTCCTTGACTTCTGCTACTCTGAAATGTGCAAACAAAGACTGTCAAGTGTTCGAATTTTTATTGACTGTAGTGCACAATTGACCATAACTAAATACTGAAAATTATACTTGTGGAAGAAGAATACCTACTTTATCAAAAGTTTGCCTTGAGATTAATGGTAAAAGTAGGTATTATAGGACATTGAATTCGTCGAGTAACGAATGGTAACAATATGCCGGAATATAAGTTAAATTAATTCTGGGAATTAAAATACATTGCCCACTTGAAACACCAGTTAAAATTTCACAATCAATACTATCCATTTTGATCCATTCTTTTAAATGCATTTCGGTACCATTCACTAATGCATATTTAAATTACGAATAATTAATACTATAACGTTTTCTTTTAAAATCAATTTTCTTTTAAAACCATATTTCTTTTAAAACCAAATTATGAGGAGGTAAATCGCTTAAAGATAAACTATTATTGTATTCAATAGGAACTTTATTACGTTCTCTATCATCATCAGTTATAATAAAAAAATAACTTTTGAAAACATACTCTTCTCCAGGCAAAATATTCAAAAGATGATTATTAATTAAAGTGCAATCATAATGTTTTGGTGCTAGGATAACACGTTGTAAAATATCTGGACTATGGATTATACCTACAATATTACCATAAATATCATTAATGAGAGAATCTGTGTATATTAGGCGATTTGAAATTTCATTTATGTCATTATGATTAAGTATTGAAAAATTTTGTATATTTCCATCTTCTAATAATTTAAGAGTTGTAGATATGTAAGTCGAAACGTTTAAATCAAATAAAATGTTATAATAGTGTTATCCAGCGCTCCAAAGTTCAAATTTGCCGTACTACGTTTTTTTTTTTTTCAAATCTTTACATTTTTTGCCCGGTAAAGTTTTTCTGCTAAATAATCGGAATAAAATCGGATAGAGCCCAGGAGCAAATATATCACTAATTTTTTTATATTATATTATACTTTCTGTAATTATATTATAATTAGGGCAACTCTTTTCTGATTAAAAATTTATGCAACTTTTAATTTTTTGTTCTAAAAAGTTTTAGTACGATTACGATATGAGCGTATTCTTTCCTTTTTGCACTAAATCTTTTAATGCCATGCCATATGCTGGCATATTATATTATTATAATCATTTTTATCATTTTATTTTGATGTCTTTTCATCTTACTATTTTCGCTAGATACAGTTGCTTATTTATAAATTTTACAACTGAAAAAAAGAAAAAATTATCATAAAAGGAAAACCAATAAAAAAAAAATTTACTAAAATAAAAATTTGAATTACCTAATTTGAAATAATCAATACTTACGACCACAATATGACGGTACGACAATGCTCCATTTGACAAGTTAAAATCTACAGCAAAAAAAGCTATGCAATGTCAACAATTCTTTCACGTACGACGTGCCAAGGTGGTTGAAGAAATAGTAACTGCTGTAGAAGCTGGTTTGACTTTTTTGAAATGTAACGATTGTTCAATACATTTTAATGAGTCGCTTATCATCACGGGGGTAGAAGATATCAGTGTCGACTCAGTGGAGAATTTATTTCAAATAACTTGATGAAGTTAATCTAGATGCACTAGCTAGTTGTTTGAAGCAGTTCATATCAGTGGTTGCCGAGGTACATCGTTCGCAATCGTACCTCAGCGAGCAAGATCTCTTAGAAAATAATTATTAACTATGAAGTAATTATTAATGAGAAAGATCTCAGCGAGCAAGATCTCTTAAAAAAGAATTATTAATTATGAAGTAATTATTAATGAGAACATGCATCTAAACGAAAGTATTTTGGAAAAACAAATTAACGTAATGAAAATTATTATCGATAAAAGCCAACATGATGAAAACAAATGCAACATGATCATCTCAGGTTGGCCAACAAACATTGAAAATCCGGTTAATAATTGAAAAAAACTAAACACTAAATCCCAAAAGAAAACATCGTTAGCGTTTCTGAAATGAAAATAAAAAAAAAAGTAACACGGAAAATACAAAGAAAATAGAAATACAAACAATATTAACCAATCACTTTACCTAGTAAAATTTAAAGCAGCGTCTACAAAAAATGACCTTATCCTAAACAAAAAAGCGAGTGAACGTGTTTTTATTTCGGAACTAGGAATTCATTCAGGTGGACACCGAGACGTATTTTTCCGACATCACCTTACTCAGTATCAATCTAAGCTGCACTATCACGCACGCCAAATCAAAAAATCCATCAATGCAAATATTTATGGTCTAAAGATAACATCATATACATCAGGAAGGCAGAAAATACTAAGGTTTATAAGATTGAAAATCATAATGATATTTCTTTTGTTATAATTTTTATACCTTATTTATCCAAACCTAATAAAAACAGATGTGACCCATCTAGCTATAGACCAATTAGTCTTCTTAGTGCTTTAAGTAAAATTTTTAAAAAAATGTATAAAAACCAGAATAAATGATTTTACTGATTCAAAAAATTTAATACCCGTAGAACACTTTGGATTTCGTGATTCATACTCCACTTCGCACCAGATATTACGATTTGATAACATGGTCAGAAGAAATTTAAACTCCAAAAAAGTTGGATGTAGAAAAATCTTTTAATTCTATGTGGCAAGAAGGTCTAGTGTATAAAATGAAAAAGTTTAACTTTCCAATTTACTTAATAAAAATTATTAAAAGTTTTTCATCTAGTAGAACATTTTTTGTTCGCATTGGGTCTGAAAAAAGCGATAATTTTGATACTGTTGCTATCACTCCCCAAGGATCTGTACTTTCACCAATTTTTATAATACTTATTTTTATAATATTATTTATTTCAGATTTCCTATGCCAAAAAATTTTAACATTATCTTATACGTTGACGATACAGCCATTTTGTCGTCATCTAAAGATCCAACTACAATTATTAAAAATCTTGAGCCAAACGCAAGCCATTTTCTTCACAAGAAATAGGAAGTCGCTATTATTACCTTAACGGAATTTAATTATAAATAGTCAGGATATTGAATTAAATTTCTTGGCGTTTTTGTAGATAAAGAACTATTATATAAAGATCACATTGATCAAACAATCATTAAATGCAACAATATTTTTAAAGGTGACGTGTCATACTCCCACAGGTCAGAACCTGTAATCTTTATACTTATATATCTTATAATCTTAAGTATTTAAGATATATAAACTTATTATCTTTTTCAAGAATGTAATGTATTTCATATATCCCCTTGATACGCCAATGATGTTAATATTAAAGCAATTTAATTCCACACAATAATAAAAACAAAATATTCAAAAAGTGCATTAATTCATAAAAAAAATTAATTGTTACGTTTTATTTTTTACTCAAATGAGTTAAAATCTATTCGATGACCGGTAAATCCCTCTTTATTTTTATCATCAAACAACATGTGGTCAGTTTTGAAGTTTGAATGCAACATATTTAGAAATCTTTATAATTAATTGAAATTTAATTTTAGTTCCATATTACAATTTGATGAGTGCATTTCTTCTATTCTATATAAAATTATAAATTTAAAATTCTACCTAATTAAAAATTTATTAAAAAAAAAACAATTAATTCAAATGAAAGTGATAATTTTGGTAATGTTGAAGAAAAAAAGTTTGAATACCTGGCTTAAGAGTAAACATTTAATATATATTACATCTAAAAAGCAATTGTATTCCTCTAAATATAATTACAAAATAAATAAAAGATACAACTGCTATTTCAAAAATTATAAAGCCAACATTGTTGTAGATTCTTCAGCAAACAAAATAATAAAAAAAATTAAATACTGCATGCACATGGTGCCCAAAGTGAAATGATGCTAAAATTAAATTTACTGAATTCGATAAAAAATGATAGTAAAAATATATCTTTAAAACGAACGGTGTCAGAGAAATATTTGGAAAAGTGCGATAAGAAATTAAGTTGGTATCTAATATTACCTTATTCAAGCATAAAAAGATTTATTAACAGAATTAAAGCCAAAAGTATACCTAAATCACCTACCAACCCTGCAGAGGTCAAACGTATATTTCAAGATGAACAAATTTGTTTTGTTTTTGGTGAAATTTGTTTCGTAAAACCACGAGGTATTATGCTCCAACCATGCAATCATTTGAAAATGTGCGCAATTTGCTTTGAAACCTTAAAGGAAAAAGCACAAAAAAATCATTCTAACTTTTCGTGTCCATTTTGCAGAAGTTTCATAACGAGCTCTTTAAAAGGTTTTTGTTAAAAAACTGTATATCTAAATTTTTTTTATACTATGATAATTAAAACCCACCATAATTAAACACATAACCCCCTTGTGGGGTTCTGCCCTGTGGGAGTATGATACGTCACCATTATTAAACTACTTTATCCATTAATGCACAGAAAATCCAAACTCAATATCGCTAATAAAATTATTATATTAAACAAATTTTTCAAAGTGTAATGCTGTATGGCTGCGTAGTATGATGTAAATGCGCAATTAGTCACTTAAAGCGACTCTAAATCATTCTTCAATGTTCTCAAAATTTTCTAAATTCTCAAAATGCCAAATAATTTACCGTTTTATTTATCAACCAAGAAACTTCACGATCTGTTACGAGTTAAATATTTATATGATTTAATTAATATTTACACCATTGATTTCAATATTAAATGGAATAATTCAAATAACGTTCTTATAAAGGATTTAGTTAAACTACTACCTCACGCAGTTAAGTAAGTGCACACGGATGCTTTCGGAATTGCAAGGACTTGTTCATGGTACGGCTTCTCTCCTCCGTGGCCTCCCTCTCTCGCTAGATTTCCATCCTTCTCCTCTAAATATTTTTCCTTCCTTAGCCCAGCAGCTTCAAAGGCTGTTCTGCACAATGGCCTCCGATTTGTCAGCCATCCACCACAAGTGCTGCTCGAAGGGGAGTTTTTGGTCGATTATCACTCCCAGGTATTTAGCAGCAGATTTCAACTCTACGCGCTCCTCTCCTGCCATAGACGGTAAAATGGTGTCGATCCTCTTCTTGGTGATAATTTCTGTTTTGTCGAGCGCCAGAGCTAGCCCTTGACCAGACATCCATGTGCTTATATCCGTATCGCTATGTTTTACCTGCGCCAATTCGACGGTGCGGGCGGCTATCAGCACTGCAACATTGTCCGCACAGCCGTTCAAGTTCACTCCATCTGGCATTTCTAATCGAAGGAGCTCATCATATGCCACATTCCAAAGATGACGAGGAGGTTTAACTGTCGGGAGTAGTGGTTTCCTTCTTCAGTCTTTCTCACGGTTTCTATTACCTCTTGTATAGCTCTTATAGTGAAGTATCCTCGCCGGAAGCCATACTGTCTTTCGGACAGGTCACCAGCACTCCTTATCGGCAAGAGTAGGCGCGGCTGCACTAACTTATTTAGGACCTTGCCTGCAGTTTCCTGCATGCACAGTGGACGATAATCTATGCAAGGCGGGCAGTTTTCCATCGTTGACAGAAGGTTTCGATAATGAGGCACGAATTGTACATTCATTTTAAGCAAGAGCTCAGGTCGTGCACGTTACGCAGCATCTAGGGCCTCTGGAGTTTCCCATCCGGTCCGACAGCTGGGTGTAATGGGAAAAATGCATTAACTATTCAGGTGATCATCTCCACATACATGCAGCTCGGCGCAACCCCGAACTAAGCTTCTCTGTGACTACTTTATAGCCAACGACGCACGGGTCAGTATTCACCTCCTCCCCTAGGTTCCTCCAATGGTTAACCTTGCTCCGGTTAATTGAGTGCCGGATTCAATTCTTTGCCGCCTTCTTTTCTGCGGAGAGAATATTTGCCTCCTGACAATTCCGCGTCCTTTGTGCTCTCCGTCTAAGCCGAAGACAGAGCCTTCTGAGATTCGCAATTTCCTCGGTCCACCTGAAGTCGACGTGGTCCATGTCTGTACCGGGGAATGGACCAAGCCTTCCGAAATTCCAGCGCCCTACTTCTTGCCAAGCACTCCGGTATGGCTCTGGCCTTTGCCGGACACAGAAAGTAATGTACTGGTGATCACCTCCGGTATAGTCCTCCAGTGGTGAGGTCATCAAAATCTCATGCAACTGATTATGGTCTGGCATTTGCATAGCATCTGCTCCCACTTTTCTAAGTCGTCCTCGACTTGGGCCATCCTTCTCTCTTTTGGTGAACTCGTTACGAGAGGCAACAGATTCGCAATTATCTCGTTCTCTGCAACTCGACACTCTCGCGCATTACTCTGGTCATCCAGCGAGGCACCCTTATTAGTCTGCGGCGGGATCCTCCATTCCTTTGCATTTTTCCTGAATGGCTCCATACACAATCTATCATCATCACCACTTTTCGATTCATTTATTTTATCCATTTAAATATTTTTATAGGTATTTGCCCATTTTCAACTACAGGGCCGTGTTCTTGGACTACAGTTCAAGCAAGAACCATCATTCGCCTCGCGCTTTCCTGCACTGCATAGGGAAGCTCTCTCATTCAACCCTCCTTTCCCCTCTTTAAGTAGACCACCGAATCACCAGTAATCTGTTACCGAGGGTTCCGTAGACCTTCAAAAAAAGTCTTTCCTGCACAAATTCCCGGCCTTATAATTATCAACATGGGTGTTTTCCCTTTTTTCTTTTTCTTTAAGGGAGGTGGAAATCTTCCAAAGACACCAAGAATTTCCCCCTTGGTAGTGTCAGATTCTTACTGACTAAACCCACCTTCCCCTTTTAGCCAATATAATGGGATGAAAACCCTTACCAGCGAACGCAGTATATTGGCTAGGGAGTAGGGAGAGGAAAGGATAGGAAATGGATACGGAAACATTGAATTGGGAAAGGGACTGTAAGGAAGCAATGAATCCGCCTATTATTATTACTATTTAGCTAACAGTGACTAAAGCCATCACAACAGTTACAACATGTAGTAGTGCTACATGAGGTAACTATTGAAGGCAACCCCCACTGTCACTGTAGCAGCTACTATTATTAGAATTAATATTCTTATTAATATTATTATTATTTTCACTACAGAGTCGGCGCCATCAGTGGATTACAACGTGCAGTAGAATATAACACCTTACTTGCATGATATAACCAAAGATGGCTCCACTGTAGCAGTTATTATTATTATTACTATTATTATTATTATTATAATTATTGTTATTATTATTATTATTATAATTATTGTTATTATTGCTATTATTATTATTATTACTATTATTATTATTATTATTGTTATTATTATTTTTTATTGTTATTATTTTACTACAGAGTCAGCGCCATCAGTGGATTACAACGTGCAGCAGTATATAACACCTTACTTGCATGATATAACCAAAGATGGCTCCACTGTGGCAGCTATTATTATTATTACTATTATTATTATAATTATTGTTATTATTACTATTACTATTATTATTATTCTTATTATTTCTATTATTATTATTATTATTTTACTACAGAATCAGCGCCATCCGTGGATTACAACGTGCAGGTATATAACACCTTACTTGCATGATATAACAAAAGATAGCCCCCCTGTAGCAGCTATTATTATTATTACTATTATTATTACTATTATTATTACTATTATTATTACTATTATTATTACTATTATTATTATAATTATTGTTATTATTACTATTACTATTATTATAATTAATATTATTGTTGTTATTATTATTATTATTAGTATTAATTATACGATATACATTATTACAATATAAAGTACCACATATTTTTTATTTGTGACCTGACCGGGGTTTGAACCCAAGACCCTTCGATTGAAAGGTTTGCGACTTAACCACTGCGCCATGAGACGGATAGCGTGCTACTCTCTAAACCGCAGTTAACCCGGGGTTTCAATTCAGAAAAAAGGCGTGTTGAATCCCAAATCTCGCAAGCAGACGTTCATCGCAACCGTCCAGCTGCATTTGTTGCCCAGGTCGCTGCATCGTCAGTAGATAGGTAGGCATTTGGACCAGACAGGCCAGTAGGTCAAGGTCATCCGGAAATAGGTCAAACCGTAATTAGGTTAGACAGCAAGTAGATTAATGTCATAAAAGTAGGTCGGGCGGCGGCGGCCTACCGGATTAAAATCGGCATTATTTAATTATTCAAAAATTTAATTGAAAATGTTGACCGTAGTGACAAAATTGGTGTCACTTTTGGATGCCAAGGTTTTTTTGAACCTGGTCCAACCTGGATCAATTTTATAGAAGCAAAATACCTTGGTCATTTCGGAAATTTGGGAAGTTATTTCAAAAATTTTCGGAAACAATTCCGAAGGATTATCTAGAGATACGTAAATGTTACATATGTACAACTTCCAACAGGAAGAGGTAGAAGAAAAAGATGCAACAATTTTGAAGATGAATGTAATAAAAGAAAAGGCATAATTTCAATTAAAAACAAAGATAATTTATGATTACCACGTGCGTTAGTTGTTGCTATCTCATTCATAGAAAAATCTGTTGACTACTGTAAAATGCGAAAAGATGTAAGTCAACTTCAATTGAAAGTAGCGTTACAACTAATAAAAACCTCAAATGCAAGCATCCCAGCAAAAGGAGCTAGTATCAGTGAGCTCAAAAAATGTCAACTGTACCTCCCTAAATATCAAATTGTACTTTTTGATTTCAGAGGAAAATTAAAATCGATTATTTTTGAAGGTGAGAAGATAAGGAAAAAAAATTGAATTTTATATACGATGAAGTAACTTCAATGTAATTACATAATTAAAGCAGCATTTAGTTGTGATTACTTTTGCCAAACATGTAACGTTCTGTATTCCTTGTCTCACAGAAGTAAACAATCGTGTTTCTTTTGTAAATCATCTCCAGCATATGACGTAAATTTTCCAAATATTAAATGTGATGTATGCAATCGAAGTTTTAAAGGTCAAACTTGTTTTGATAATTATAAAGCAACATCATTTATAAATAAAAAATCTATTTGTACTCTTACAAACTCCTGTACAAAATGCTTTAAAGTATACAGAGCGGATATAAATCATAAGCTATGGACATTCGTGTAAAAACTGTAATACAAATGTAGCTTCAGATCACCAATGCTTTATTACACCATGTAAAGAATTAGCTGAACTTAAAAAAATATTATATATTTTCTACGATCTCGAACCAACTCAAGATGATATCATAGGGGAGAAACTTCATGAAGCTGTTGCAATAGGAGAAATAATTGAACATCAGCCTGATTTATGTATTTTTGAACAATGTTGCACGCATTGTATATTATCTAATGCTGAAAGATGCATTTTTTGTGGACTTCAACAACATGTGTTAAAACAAAATCCAATACAAATGTTTTTAGAATACATACTCAACCAAAGAAAAATATTTGATAAAGTTGAAGTTATTGCACATAATGGACAAGCATTTGATAATCAGTTTTAATTAAACTATATCTTAGAGAAAACCATCATCAAACCAAAACTAATTATGAGGAGAACAAAGATAATTTTAATGCTGTTAGATAATGTGAAATTTATTGATTCATTAAACTATTTTCCAATGGTGTTATCTAGTTCATCGGAAGCGTTTGATTTGGATATAAATTTGAAAAAAGGATATTTTCCTTGTATATTTAATCGTAAAAACAATATCAAATATAATGGAAGCTTAGCCGATTGCAAATATTACTGTTATAATTCAATGAGTGCATCGGAAAGAAAACAATTTGAAAATAAAAACTAATCTTTTAACCCCCAAAATGAACTTGTACAATATTGTATGAATGACGTAAAAATTTTGACAGCAGCCTGTATTAAATTCAAATAACTATTTTTGGAAGAATGTAAGATTGAGCCATTTTTAGAGGCCACTACAATTGCTTCAGCGTGTAATTCAAAAATTTGCAAATGTTTTTTAATAGTTCATTTGTAAATTCTGTGCTTTTATCAGTTTTTAATTTCTTGAAACATGAGTATTTCAGTATAAATTTCTCTACTTTTGTTTTTGCGATTGTTGCGTCTTTAGTTTCTATTGTATAAGCTTCTACATATTTCGTTAATTCACATTATAAAGTAAGAATATATCTATAATTATTTGATGGTTTTAATGGACCAACTGTATCTATTGTTATTGTTTCAAATGATGTTGTGGGTGTGTCTGTACTTACATAATTATCTTTTGTATATTGGGTTATTTTTATTTTGTTACAAATTTCGCAATTATTTATATATTTTTTAACCATTTTATTCACATTTTTTTCCATACATATTTTGGTTTTAATTTACTTATACATTTATTAATTTCCCAATGTGTCCACCATATGTTGAATCATGATTCTCTTAAATTAATTTTTTCATTTCTTGTAGATCTTTTATTTCTTTTGGAGGTTCATATAATATTATCTTCAAGTTATTATCTTTATTTTCATTGTGCAGCTCATTAAATAAATTTTTAAATTCTTAGATATCCATATCTTCAAAAATTTTATTAGTTATTTTTATTTATTTCTTCCTCCTTCATATTTCTTGTAATCGTAATCCATCAAATCAAAACGTATCCTTGTTAGTTTGGATGAAGGGTTCTTATGCGTAAATAAGTTAACTAATGGTCTATAGTCAGTATAAACTATGCATTTTTTACCAAAAAGATATGGTCTAAAATAGTTTATACCCCAATGTATTGCCAAAAGTTCTTTTTCAATTATTGGCTTATTCAGTTCATGCTTATTCAAAGATTTACTAGCATAAGGTATTGGTTTATCATTTCCTATTGTGCCTTGTGATAACACTGCTCCAAGCGCATAGTTTGATAAATCTGTTGTAAGTATAAATGGTTCAGCAAAATTTGGATAATTTAGTATTGGTGATTCAATTAACTTTTGTTTTAATTTTTCAAAAGCTTTATTGCATTCTTCACTCCAACCAAATATTTGTTTCTTCTTTAAAAGCTGATTTAATGGTCTGGCTATCTCTGCAAAATCTTTGATGAATCTTTTATAATAGTTGCAGAATGCTACGAATCTTCTTACTTCATCAGCATCTTTGGGTGTTGGATAATTTTTTACAGTTTGATATTTGTCAGGATCTGTTTTTATACCTTCAGAAGTTATAAGGTGTCCTAAATATACGACTTCTGAATTTAGAAAATTACATTTCGATGGATTAAGTTTCAAGTTGTATTCTTCTAAACGTTCTAATACTTTAATTAATTTTTTATTATGATCTATTAGATTTGATCCAAATACTATAATATCATCTACGTATAGAAATGCTGCTTCTTGTTAATCGCTTAAAGCTACAGATAACATACGTTGAAAACTGTTGGTTGAAATTTTTAATCCAAAAGGTAATCTTTTAAATTGGTAATGTCCTTTATTCGTAGAGAATGCCATCATTTGCCTTGATTTCGAATTTAACGGAATTTGATGGAATGAGCTTGTTATATCCAACGTTGAAAAATATTTTGATTTTTCTAGTTTGTCCAACACGTCATCTAACCTTGTTAATGGAAACTTGTCATCTACGATTTTTTTGTTTAAGGATCTAAAATCCACGACTAATCTCTATTTCTGTTTTCCACCTTTAGTTTTCTTGGGAACAATCAGTAACGGTGAGTTGTACGGACATGTTCAATTATATCATCTTCCATTAATTTTGTAACTTGTTTTTCAATTTTTTCTAGCTGGATATTTGGTGTTCTATAATTTTTAATGTATACTGGTGACTTGTCTATTGTTGAAATCCGTTGTTCATAAAAATTATTAACTGTTAGTGTTTCATTTTCCAGATGAAATATACTTTGAAATTTTTCACAAATGTCTAATATTGTTGCTTTTGCATTTGTGTCTAAGTTATCTATATTTATTTCTTTTTTAAGTTTTCCAAATCCTGTTTTTGAGAAATTTTTATTCTTGAATGATAGTATCTGATAATTTTTTAGAGGTTGAATTTCAATTTCTGTTATTTTTATGTTTGCAGGTGTGTCCCTAGTATTTAACAACTTTGCATGTTTTAATCCATTTGCTGGAATTATTGTATTTGCTATGAATACATAGTGATTTCTGTTAATTTTAAACTCAATTCAAGTTGTAATTCTCCACTTGTGTTTCCAAACTGCTTCGATCTCTTTATTTTTTTCTTCAATATATTGTTGAGAATAGGTTCTACTTGGATTTTTCTTTAGATTTTTTTAATAATTTTTTTAATCTTTTGAGTTGGTTTAAGCCATTCAAATTGGTAACAGAATTAAAAAAAATTATTATTATTTTTTTTATTTATTTATATTTAGAGTTAACGTTTAATATAGTGAAGTATAATTTTAATTTGTAGTATTTTTATTAATATAGTGAAATATATTTTAATTTATAGTATTTAATTTACTTTATTTTATAGTATTTAATATTTAGTTAGTTTAATTTACATATCCTTTTTTTTGTTTTTTTTTTTACATTCTTTATACATTATTTCTATACATTTTTAAGTACTAATTTAATCAATTTAAAACAAAATTTTTGAAAATGTGCTAAAGAGAAAATTTGTTTTAATATTATTATTTCCATATCTCAGCATCTGGTGTGAACTCAGTTGATATGATGTTCACTGCACTATATTCCAGGTAAGTGCAGGGTCGCCATGTAATAAATTTTGAATTAAATGGCACACATACAATCCTAATGGCACACATACAATTTACCGTATATTTATCCGGCGCAGCACCCGCTGATCAATATGGCAAACTAAATTGCCGTTTCCTTATTTTGAGGCTAAGGCGAACCTTTTAATTTAAATTAATAAAAATGAAATAAAACAAGCAAAGCTAATTGCTCAGGGAAACTATTCGGGTTTGAATCCAAAATAATTCAGATTTTTATTTTCAAAAGTCTTACTATTTATACTATTTTAATTTATATTATCTTAAAACTAAAATTATCAAAGTCAATAAAGTATAATAATTTATTGCTTTGTTACACAGAAATTATTTGTGACAAAAATGCAATATAATATATTGACCTAGTACCTTTCTACAATACAATTTCCATATGTGATAATTAACCAAAATATTACCAAAAATATAATTGCATACAAAAATGAATCATTCACAAATCAAAACGTTTCTAAAAATCTAAACGAAAAATTTAATTTGATCTTCTTTATTGAATATATTGTATGTAAATAAATTGCAATTGAAAGTGTGACCACATAAAATGTTAGGTCAGCAATTTTATGTTATTGAATTTTGATTTTAATTTAAAATAAAACATTGAACTACATACTACATTTGGAGAATTGGACTTATACCTAAACAATTAATCATTATACAGTTAATCATTGGCATAAAATGGTTAATGTGGGAAGAAAACCAAGGAAAAATAAAAATTCACCATAGTGGTAATGGAAAAGAAAAGCTTATTTTTGGGCTGCGTGTTGACGGATATTGTACAGACACAAAACAAATATTTGAGTTGTATGACTGTTACCAAGGCCATCAAAATGTTTTAAAAATAATAATGATGAAAAATATGAAACACGTTATGAGGCTACATTATCCAAAGCCAATAAATTACGCTCTTTAGGTTATCGAGTAATTGATAAGTGGGGAAGTATGAATTTCAAAACATAGCATTTTCAAAATTGGAGAACGAAAGTTTGATACCACTAAAACCACGTGATGCGTTTTATGGCGGTAGAACAGAAAACACAAGAACATATTACAAATGTGCACCTGGTGAGAAAATAATGTATATATAGATGTATGCTCACTATATGCTTGGTTGTGTAAATACGGAAAATTTCCAGTGCGTCATCCAATAGTTCATTTTGGACAAATTGAGAGCAATAAATTAAATTTAAATGATACTGAAGGATTAATAAAGGCATTGATACTTTATACTGATATTCCATTTTCTGATACTCCAGAAAAACTCTATCACCCGATTTTGCTTCTAAATCAAAATAATAAGCTAATGTTTTCTGCTAACAAACATGAAGCTTGGAAATGAATAATGATGACTACTCTCACGACAATCGTAGTAGATCTATTTTAGGAACATGGGTTATAGATGAAGTAAGAGAAGCTGTTAAACAGGCATACAAAATTTTGGAAATATACGAGGTATAGGAGTATACTATTAAACAATTTAATCCCCTTACATCACAACAAGGAATTTTCACTGAAATGATGAACTAGTTCCTTAAAATTAAACAAGAAGCTTCTGGTTGGCCTAGCTTTTGTAGAACACCAAAGGAAATGTGCAAGTATTTAGAAAAGTGGAAGGCATAAATTTACAGTTTAACGAAATAGAAAAAAATCCTGGACTTAGATTATTAGCTAAATTAATGTTAAACTCTTTCTGGGGTAAATTTAGGCAGAGAGAAAAAAAATTAAAAACTGAAATCATAAATGAACCTTATGAATTATTTACTCTTCTTACTGATCCTTCCAAGAGTGTAAATCAAATAACTGCAATAAATGGAAAAAAAAGTTTTGGTAAATTGGAAATATAAAGAAGAAACAGCTGAAACAATATTAACAGTTAACGTTTTTATAGCTGTTTACACTACCACACAAGCTCGTTTAAAATTGTATTCTTATTTAAACAATTTAAAAGAACTTGTTTTGTATTCATTATTTTTCTATTTTGTCATTCAATAATATATGTAGCATGTGAAAGAGACTATAATTATCCAACAGTATAATTTTCATAGGAGATATGACAGATGGAGCTTGATGAATATGGAATAGGAAGTTATATTACAGAATTTGTCAGTGGGGGTGCAAAGAAATATGCATACAAAATATATAGTACCAATTCCAAATGCGAAAAACTATTTGTAAAGTCAAAGGTATTCCTTTAAATTATAACGCTTCACAAGAAATACATTTTGCCTCTATGAAACAATTAGTTAAAATTTTCAACAAATAAATATAACACTTCCTAGTATTCGTCAAACTTACGACCACAGAGTCATCACTGTTGCTGAAAGAAAGACATATCGAATAAATTTCAGAAAACGAGTTGTTGCATATGATTATACTTCGTTTTTATGGCTTCAAGAAGAAAAAAATTTAAAAATTATTGTTAATATATTGTAAAAATTTTGTATTATATACTGATTTTATTCAAATTTACAGTTGCAGTTTAACTTCTCAATAATAATGTCAAAAGCACAAATAGTATCTGAAATTCGTCGTTCAGTTAGATTTCGAAGACGAAAAATATCTCAAAGAAAGTTAAATGATACATGGGAAATTGATCTTGTAGATATGCAGGCCTATCAAAAAGTGAATAATGGATACAAGTTCCTCTTATCTGTTATCGATATATTTTCAAAATATGCATATGCCGAAAAAGTTAAATCAAAGGCAGCAGATGACGTAGAAAAAAGTATGGAAAAGATTTTTAAAAGGGAGGAAGTCTCCAAAAAAACTTCATTCTGACCAGGGAAAAGAATTTTTTAACAAAAAATTCCAAAATTTAATGAAAAGCTATAATATAAATTACTATCGTACTTATTCAGAAATGAAGGCTAGTGGTTGTGAAAGGTTTAATAGAACATTAAAATCAATTATGTGGAAACAGTTTAGTTTACAAGAAAATTTTAAATGGATAGAACTTTTACCAAATCTGATAGAACTTTTACCAAATTGAAAAATATAATAACACAAAACACTGTAAAATTAAGTTGAAACCAAACCAATTACATCACAAAATGAAAAACTAATTCTTTGTTCAATTTACTATTACCCTAAAATATTTAACAAGGGAAAATTTAATCTTGGTGATTTTGCTATAATTGCAAGGTCTAAAGCTACTGTTCAAAAAGGATATGAACTTAACTATTCCACTGAAGTTTTTAAAATAGCTTTCAAAAACAAGACATATCCGATTACATATTGTTTAAAAGATTATAAAAATAAATTAGTTCGTGGTGGCTTCTATGAACAAGAACTAACTATTGTCAAAGACGTTAATGCTTATTTAATTGAAAAAATTTTAAAACGAAAAGTCTATAAAGTATATGTGAAATATTTAGGCTTTGATAATAGTCATAAAAATTTTAAAACGAAAAGGCAATAAAGTATATGTGAAATATTTAGGCTTTGATAATAGTCATAATTGGATAAGTAAATATGATATTTTTTCGTAAAAAAGTATAATTAGAATTTATGTAAAAGATTTTTTCTTAACTTTAGAGCACTGTTAAATGCAACAATGTTGTAAAAATTCTAATAGAAAAAATAAAAATAGAAAAATATTTACTAATAAAAATAAATAATTTAGGAATAGGTAAATAAAAAATAATATTCTTTTATAAAAAAGTATAATTGGAATTTATGTAGAAGATTTTTCTTAAATTTAGAACACTGTTAAATGCAACAATGTTGTAAAAATTTTAATAGAAAAAATAAAAATAGAAAAATATTTACTAATAAAAATAAATAAGTTAGGAATAAGTAAATAAAAGATAATATTATTTCTTAAAAAAGTATAATTGGAATTTATTTAACTTTAGAACACTGTTAAATGCAACAATGTTGTAAAAAATGCTATTTAAAAAAATTATGGTTTTATTATTTTCAATTAGAATTTATTACATTAATAAACAACTTACTTTACAGCTTTTTGTTTTTAACTAGTTTACTTAAGGATTTTGATTTCTAAACAATGATAATACAATTATTTAGAAGAAAAATTTAGTATAAATAAAGTGGGATCTTTCTTAAGATATATCAGCTCAAAGAAAGAGCTCAATACAATAATACAACAAGAAAGCTTAACAGAAAAATCTAAAGTAAAATTGAAAACACAGCAGAGATTTTCGCCTACGCTTAACAAATAGAGCCAACACATGAGTTGCTCCAATTAAACGAAAAAAAATAAGAACTCAATAAGAACCGCAGACACATCATCAACATCATCATCATCAACAACAACCACAACAGCAACAACATCAACAATTTTAGCAACAAGAAGAATTCATTCTGTAAATGTAAAACAAATCAAGTCCATTTATGGTCTTAAGTGGGTCTTTGAGACCAGCAATTTAATTATATTTGTACCTCAAAAATATACTAATATATTTGATAATTCTGATTTTGTTAAAGAAATAAAAGAAAAAGAACATTTTCTATATAAAGATAAAAATTTAAATTTATCAAATCATTGGAAAAATCAGGATGAGGCAAAAAAACTTTTTTTGAAATTAGAGAGTTTTTTAATGCTTCGAAAGATTTTTTTGCTTGCTCATTAAGCGTTATAGATACGTTTTTAGATTTATTTTTTTAATACGCGGCCTCCTTCCCTTCTTAAAAGGGAAGTCAGGGGTTTGGCTATTCCTGCATAATTTTAGATAAATCGCCTACAATACATTGACATACCAAGAAACGATCTCAAAACTTTTAGTGTTTTCGGGAATGATAGATCACATATAGATTGTACCTTTTTAGGATTAGTTTTTATTTCATCAGCGGTTACTAAGAACCCTAAAAATTCAACTTCATTTTTCAAGAATTCCCTCTTATTCGAGTTGTATTTTCATATTTGCCTTTTCAAGAGTTTCAACGATAGTTTTGAGATTTTTAAAGTGATCTTCTTCATTTTTACTAAAAATAATAATGTCATCAATATAGACATAGCAACGTATTCCTATATGGTCTCTGACAATGTCATCCAGAGCCCTTTGAAATATAGAAGGTGCATTTTTCAATCCAAATGGAAGTCGAGTGAACTCATACTTTCCATTGTTCACTGATGCAGTTTTCTCAATATCGCAGGTTCTTAAAGGTATTTGATGGAAACCGAGTTTTAGATCGATGATTGAAAAAAAATTGTTTTGCCCAAGGTTGGCAAGGACCTTATTTATTTCTGGAATCGGGTATTTATCAACTATAGTAATTGTATTTAATTTTCTATAGTCTATTACCATTCTGTATTTTTTTCTTTATTACGCTGGATCCGTCCTCTTTTTTTGGAACGATCCATACAAGGAGTTATAAGGTGATCTTGATTGCCTTATTATACCGTCATCTAGGAGTTGCTGAATTTCAATTTCTTGTTTCAAACATATAGAATAGGGGTAACTTTTTGAATATACTGGTTCATTAGTAGTTGTTCTAATCTCACCTTTAACTGTAGTTGTGTAAGTGAGACTTTCGTTAGGATCAGCGAATAAGTGTAGGTTATTATTTATAAGATGGTTAAGTTTTTCTTCTTGCATTTTATTAAGATGAGATGTCTTAATATTAATGCTATTTACTGAATCAGAAGTAAATTGTTTTAAGTAGATTTTTGTAGTTGGTTTAATAGTTAAGAAATTTTCATTTGCATGAATTATGGCATTCAAATCCTTTAGACTACCATTACCTATTATGCCGTTAAAGGATGTTAATTCTAGTAAAATATAAAATTTAAGTTTCAAAGTGTTAGGTTGAAATAGATTTATATAAAAATGGTGGGTTATAGTGGTGCTTCCGCTAATTGAATTAGCGTAAAAATTTTGTTCATTTGGGATATGATTTTTGATTAATCGTGGCTGAATGTAGTTTTTATTCGAGCCTGTGTCAATTCGGAATTTTAAAATTTCTCCGTTTTTCGTTTGATGTTCTATGTAGGGCAACGAAGAACAGTTTAGTCTAAAAAATTGTCATTATTATTGTCATCGGCTGACGGGGATTTAAATGAGCAACCTTTACATTTACTACAAGTTTTCGAAGGTTGTTGATTGATAGTTTTAGGTTCGGTATAAAAATTTTTTTGGAATTTATCCTTTTGATGAGACTGTTGAACTGATGGTTGTTTGCTTTTAACGTTAGCAGAAAAATTTCCCGAAGTTTGATTAAATCTATTCTGGTAATTATTTATTCTTGAATGTTGAGAATACTCAATGTTCGCTGGAGCTATTCTAGGTTTTTTGTGAAATTTTTTGGTATTGCGTATTTCGTTGGGAATAATTTTGAAAATTTGATTGAGGGCGATTTGGCAGATTTGAGTGGAAGCAATTCTGAAAGTTTGGTTTTTAGTAAAGCTGACGATTTTGGTAAGATTGGTGTTGAAAATTGTGATTTGGTTTTCTGATAAATCGTGAGTTAACTTTTCCCTGTGGGTGTGAAGTAGCTGGTTGGTATCTTTTCATATTATTTTAACTATGATTTATCTATAATTTACATTATTTAACTTTAGACATAAATAAAGAGCCTGTGGTAAATCTTCGGGTTCACGCATACTTAACAAGCGTGGAAGTTTAACAAGCGTCCTTTAAGACTCCTTATAAAAGTATCTAGAGCCTTATCCCTATATGCTTGTGTCATTGTTCTTAAAGATTCTTGACCCAAATCCATGGAAGAATTCTGAACTTCTATTCAAGATTAGTGAGAGGTGCTGGTAAACCTCTTGATAAAATTCCTGAATACTATTACTCTTCTGTGTTAACATAGTCATTTGGTATTCTAACGTACCCAAGTCTCGTTTGTCAGAGTGGTGCATGTTAAGACATTTTACTATTTGCTTCCAATCTAGTGGGGTACTATAAGATTTAAGGGCAATGTCAGCGCTTCCGATAATTTTATTACGGACTACCCTAAGGATGCCAAAATATTTTGAAGTACCCTTCGAGTGTTCAAACGTTGTTAGTATTCGCTCGACGCTTTTCTTCCATGACCCGAATTCACCATTATCCCCGGAATATTCTCTTAGACTTTTAACAACATCTGGTATTTTATCCATACCGGACAAATTTCTATCATCGATACTTATAGTTTGGTCTAATTGTTCGTTTTGTTTGTTCTGTTTGACTTCTGTTTGTGAAACTTTCATTTTGTCTACTTTCGAAAATTCTTTTAAGTTCAGATTGGATTATTTCAGAGATAGTGAGTTTTAATGACTCTTTTTCCGGAATTATTAGCGCTTGTGCTAGTACCTGTTCTTGGTAAAGGGTTTGGTTCTGGTGAACCTACCATAGTCAAATTTAGCCGTTGTGTCATGTTGAAGATTCTATCGAATTACAAGTGAAAGTTTATCAAATGACAACAATAATACAAGGAAACAAAACTGTGTCAAATGACAACAATTGTTCAATAATACAACTGTTTAAACTCTCACTCTAGATTATCAAATGGCAACAATAGTACAAAAGAAAACAAAACTGTCCAAAAATTAGTTCAACTGTCCAAAGATAAACAAGTTAAAAAAAATGAATAAAGTTTTTTTTCTTAAATTGAAAATAATTATCAAAATTAATACCTCAATGTAATTTAGAGATAATGAACAAAAGATTAATTTTACCGCAACTTGCAACTAAAGTATTTAAAGTATAAAATAAAGAGTTAAGAAAGACAGAATTACGAAAATATTGAATTTTTTTCGCTTCAATTGGAAACACTTTAAACACAAAGGTAGGTAGGTAGGTGTAGGTATGGCGGTGACCTTCACGATGCTGCGTGAAGGCCTCAATTAGCACTAGATTGCGCCATTTTGATACCACTGCACTCATGTGACCCGTGTTTTTAGATTGTTTGCGGTTTTATAGCCAACCCGAGCGGTTCAGATACAAGATCAGTTCTTTGATTTTGTGTTCAGAAAGCTCGCTGAGGTTGTGGAAGAAGGGCTTGCCGAGTGAGAGAAGTTTGGCTCCTGCTAGGGCCGGACATCTGCAAAGAAAGTGTTCCAGATTCTCACTTTCGTTTGCTTCTTTGCAGCATGAGGTGTTGTGTGGGATTCCTAATTTGGCCGCATGTGTGCCTACTGGGCAGTGGCCTGTGATGATTGCCACTAGTCTGACTATGTCTATGCGGGATTTGAATATCAACTCAATTGATCTCCTTTTCTCCGGCCACAATGTTCTAGATATGGTGCAATTGCTCAGATTACTCCACCTATTTTGTGATTTTGCTATATACAAAGAAAGGATCCGTTCCTTGATGGTACTGATTGGGCAACTAACTCTCCGGTAACTTTCCGGGGAGTTAGTGTTCTGAGTAGCTCCTTTCTTTGCTAGTTCGTCAGCTTTTTCATTTCCTTCAATATTGCTATGCCCAGGCACCCATAAGAAGGTTATGTTTAACCTTTCGCTTGTTAGGGCAATTCCCTCTTGGCACTGTCTAACAAGCTTAGAGGTTGTGATGTTCGCGTTAATGACCTTAATCGCGGATTGACTGTCCACGCAAATGGTGACCATTCTCATTTGTGTGTTGTTTCCGTTCAGAATTCGAGCAGCCCCTCTAATTGCTAGTATCTCCGCCTGAAAGATGCTAGCTGTGTCGGGGAGTCTGTAGAATTTTGAAATGTTGAGTTTCTCCTAGAAAATGCCAGCACCGACTTCTTCCTTATTTATCACTAGCCTTAGCGACGAATTTGCTGAGGAAATCCAAAGACACCTGATCCTCGCATTTGACAATCCTGCATCCTTTCAACAGGTACGCGCAGTCGAACGATATGAGAGGTCCCTACGGGTGCTCCAAAACGTGTTCTAATACCATCCCGGATAGATGGGCTTCTATCTCGCTCCATTTATCTGTGATTGGCTTCCCACTGTTCGATATCCCATCAATCAGTGCCACGTTCAGGTGATTTATAGCTACTTCTTTGTAGGATTGCCTATTCTTGGCACCGACTTCAGAAGTAGCCTTTTTCTCCTTGGGTTTCCTCGCACACTTAACACCTCCTAGAACCAATGCGCCAGACCCCCGTTTTCTATTGGCCCTCTTAGCTGCGTTATTGATCTCATCTTGAGACCTGTTGCGCTTCTGGCCAGTTGTTGTAGCAGGAATACTCTTATTCCCGTTCTTACCAGCTTGCACCTTTAGATATTCATCTACGACAAGCTGGTACTTAACTTTATCCGCAGCGTCCTTCTCATGAAAAGTACGTGCTTTTTCATTCTCAGCTATCTTGTTGAGAATGAAGACAGCCTTGTTGTACTTTTCCTTCATGAGTACGCCAGCGGACTTACCTTTCTTATCATTTTTCTTCTTGCCGCCCTCGCCATTGTTGACGACAAGAGTTTTAGGTTGACCTGGCATTGGTGTACTATGGCTGGTACTCGCAATACCACTAATTAGCGTCTCTTGGCTAGACGCTAAAATCTCATCTTCAGATGAGCCTCCCCATCTCAACTTCTCCTTTCTCCATTTGTTTTTTTTTATAGTTAACATCCATTCTTGATCCCACGAGTGTGGCCGGAAAAAGCGGTCCATCCCGGCATTGCCGCCTTACCGGGATAAGGCACTTAATACAACCGACCTTGCTTGAGCATCGGAGGAGACCGTTCGGGACCAGTTATCTTTTACCACTTACTGACCATTCAGCTTTCGGCACGGTACCTGGACACCTTAGCTTACAAGTGGAGGGGTTCTCTTGGTTTCGGATCTCCTCTGCAGCCTTATCGGTATGGTTGAACCTACTGATACTGTGAAATCCTCAGGGATGACACAGTATCTGCGACATCGCCCACAGGATCATTGATTCTACTCAGCCCTCCCACCACGTCCATGTGGAATCCCTATCGGGAGGGTTAAACACAAAACTCAATAATAATATTAATTTTAGAAGAAATTTAATAGAATCACAATAATATGCAGCGACGTTCAAAGGCGAATCTTCATATGATTCAGCGATTTATTGGTATCCCAAATTATTATTGAGTTTGTTGAATATTAGTAAAAATATAGAAATTTGCAAACACAATCACAAACAATCTACTATTAAAAATAAAAATAATTTTCGAGTAAAGAATAACAATAATTTCTCAAAAGAATAAATATTTTCAGTCGTAATAATTTCAAGAATATTTTAGTTAAATTTGATTTTAGAATGAAGAGATAATAAGAATAAAGATATTAAAAACGAGTGTTGAGTTTTCACAAATTATCGCATTTTGCGTTAAAATAAAATAATGTAAATAAATTTAATTTTAAAACTGATAAAATAAAAAGTTGATATTTTGAAATTACAGAGTTCTTTGTTCTAATTTAATTTTTTAAAACATTTTTGTTTATCATGCATTTTGTAATAAAAAGGAATATGATAATTTTACTTGATAAAAATATTTTTGAAATTTTAGATTAGGAGATTGTGGTTAACTTTGGTAACTTATATAATCAAATAGAAGGTTTAGCAATGGGAAGTTGTTTATCGCCATTCTTAGCTAATTTATTCATAGGACACCTAGAAACAAATTTAAGCTATTTTAATGATTTTCCAAAGGTGTGGATTCGATACGTGGACGACGTTTTTGCATTTTAGAAGAAAAATAAAATTCCCGGAGACATTAGATATGTTAAATTAGCAATATAACTCCATAAAGTTCACAACTGAAATGGAAAAAAATGGAAAGCTACTATTTCTTGATATAGAAATCACAAGATACAACGATTCGTGAACATATAATGTCTACAGGAAAAAGACTCAGACACAAAGATTCATCACGTCAGACTCTTTCCATTGTTACTCACATAAGTATGCAGCATTTAATTCCATGATTCATAGATTAGTAATTTTACCATTGTCGCAAGAAAACTACAATAAAGAAGTCCTTCCAGGGTATAAGCATAATTTAATTTGCTCTTATATTTATATCTACTTTAGGCCTAGCAACACATATTGTAGTATAACTTATATTTTTAGGCATCTCCTCAGCTTTTGCTGCTACTCAACTACTTTTCTTGTAAATCTATTAAGTGGGCTGTTATAAATTTGATGTTATATTGATTTTTAATAATAGTCTTTCCCTAACTAATTGTATGTATGCGACTAACGTGCTGTTATTAGTCTTTCCTAATGGCACACATTTCAATTTACCGTATATTTATCCAGCGCAGTAACCGCTGATCAATATGGCAAACAAAATTATTATCGTACTATTTGAACCTTTTTGAGATACAATTTTATATGGTCCTTTAAAAGTATTTTCTTATTTCTTTTTATTATTTTCTTCATATATATAAAATCATTTATTTTAAAATTAGATTTATTTACATAATTTTATTTTCATTTTTGATTTTCTTTATCTTTTATTAAGTAATCTTTTGTTTTTTCATTAGCATGTTTTAATTTAATTTTTAATTCGTTTAAATAGTCATCTAAATTATAGACGCTATGTTTACTATTTAATATTTCATAAGAAAGTATGCTAATTTTTCCATATACCAATTCAAAATGTGAGTATTTTGTCGTACTAAGTGTTGTTGAATTTTAAAAGTACGTATAGTATGGTAGATATTCGTCCCAATTGCCTTGTTCTTGTAAAGTCATAAGGTAATCATTTAGTACTCTATGATTTCTTTCAATGGAACCTAATGTTTCGTGGTGATAAGGTGTTGATGTAACTTTCTCAATTTTCAAAAATTTGTAGATATTTTTTAGAAGTTCGTTAGTAAATTCTGTACCCTTATCTGTTTTTAATTTTTTAAAACATTCATACGTTAATATAAACCTTTCAACTATTGTTTTTGCTACTGTAATAGCTTCTTTGGTTTCTAGTGGGTAAGCTTCGACGTATTTAGTTAATTCACCCTGTAAGGTGAGTATATACCTGCAGTTATTGGATGGTTTTAAAGGTCCTACAGTGTCTATTGTAATTGTTTCAAATGATGTTGTGGTTGTGTCTGTAATTACATAATTTTCTTTTGTATACTTAGTTATTTTTATTTTATTGCAAGTTTAACAATTGTTTATATATTTCTTAACAATTTTGTTCATATTTTTCCATACATATTTTTGTTTTAATTTACTGGTGCATTTACTTATGTCACAGTGTCCACCATATAATGAATCGTGATTTTCTTTAATTAATTCGTGCATTTCTTCTTTGTTTATAATTTGTTCTCGAGGATCATAGAATATAATTTCTAAACAATCTTTATTTTCAGAATTGTTTTGCAGCTCATTAAATAATTTTTTAAATTCTTGGATATCCATTATTTGAAATATTTTAACATTATTTACCAAGGTTAATTCTTTTATATTTAAATTACTTGTTTTGAATAATAGCTTCCTCAGAATCAATTTTATCTCTGATAATGGTTTTTCGCTATATTCAGCAATTATTTCATTTTTTGCTGCTATAATTTTAATTTCATTTTTATTTTTATTTTCATTTTTATTATTTTTATAATTTTTTTTTATTTTTATTTCTGTCGACAGTTAGTTTCATATTTTCATTATTTTTAAATTTTAATTTCTTTATGTACCTTATGTCTGATATTGATGTTGCGTTCCAAATATGAAGATGGCCATTCTTCATGCTTGTATTTAAGGTCTTTAAATTGTATTAAGGTTATTTTCATTATTTTTAGTTTTATCATTTTTATTATTCATTTTATTTATTTCTTCCTCCTTTTTATTTTTCATGTTTCTTGTAATTATGTTTATAATATCATTTCCTTCAGTTTGGCATAGTCTAGTTGTATTCTCGAAAGTGCATCAGCATTGGTATTCATTTTACCTTGTTTGAATACTATTTCAAAATCATAAGCCATCAGACCTACACGTATTCTTGTAAGTTTGGATGAGGGATTTTTATGCGTGAATAAACTCACTAGTGGCCTATGGTCAGTATAAACCATAAATTTTTTACCAAAAAGATATGGCCTAAAATAGTTGATGGCTTGTTTAGCTCATGCTTATTTAGCGATTTACTAGCATATGCTATTGGTTTATCACTCCCTATTGTTCCTTGCTATAATAATGCTTCAAGCGCGTAGTTTAATGCATTTTTTGTTAATACAAAGGGCTGTGTAAAATTTGGATAGCTTAATATAGGCGGATTCATTAGTCTTTCTTTAAGCATTTCAAATGCGTTGTTATGTTCTTCATTCCAACTGAATATTTGTTTCTTCTTTAGAAGTTTGTTAAGTGGTTTAGCTTTTTCCTCAAAATCTTTGATAAACCTTCTGTAGTATTGCAGAAAGCTACAAATCTTCTTACTTCATCAGCATCTTTTGGTGTAGAATAATGTTTAAAAGTTTCATATTTGTATGGATCAATTTTGATCCTTTCAGATGTTATCAGATGCCCTAGATATACCACTTCTGGTTTTAAAAAATTGAATTTTCTTGGGTTTAATTTCAAATTATATTTTTGTAACCGTTCAAAAACTTTAATCAGATTTTCATTATGATTTTTTAAATTTGATGCAAATACTATTATATCATCTACATATAGAAATGCAGCTTATTGCAATCCGCTTAATGCCACTGAAGGATACGCTGAAAACTATTTGTAGATATTATCAATCCAAACGGCAATCTCTTGAATTGATAATGCCCTTTGTTTGTTGAAAATGCTGTCATCTGTCTGGATTTATGATGTAATAGTATTTGATAAAATAAGCTGGTGATAACCAATGTAGAAAAATATTTAGATTTGCCCAATTCGTCCAATACATCGTCTAATCTTGTTAATGAAAATTTGTCGTCTACTATTTTTCTATTTAATGATCTAAAATCTATCACTAGTCTCCACTTTTTCTCTCCATCTTGGCTCTTTTTTGTGCACTATTAACAATGGTGAGCTATATGGACTTGTAGAGTGTTCGATTATATCTTCTTTCATCAATTTAGAAACTTGTTTTTCAATCTCTTAACTCAACATTTGGTGTTCTATAATTTTTTATGCACACTGGTGATTTATCCGCTGTTGTAACCCGTTGTTCATAAAAATTATTTACTGATAATGGTTCATCATCTATATGAAATATATTATGAAATTTCTCACAGATGTTTAAAATTGAGTTTTTTGCTGATTTGTCTAAATTATCTATTGCTAATACTTTTCTTAATTTCTCAAACCTTACTGAATCTTTAATATCTTTATGATTTACTGATAATATACTATAATTTCTTAATGGTTGTACTTCTACATCAGTTGTTTTAATTGTTACAGGTGTATCCCGTATGTTTAGTATCTTTACATTTTTTATACCATTTGCTGATACTATTGAATTTGCTAAGAAAACACCTTTAGTTATTTCCTTATACCTATAATTATACTATCTTCTTTTATCTCCAGATTTATTGCCAATATTGCTTCCATTCGCGGTTGTACTGTTAAATTTGCTATTGTTTTACAACTTATACTCATTGGTATTATTATATCTTGCTCTTGTTGTGATATAATGTGCGGGTTTCATAGTCTATCTTACATTTGTGCTTGTATAAAAAGTCTCTACCTAAGATACCATCTGCTACTATTTATTTCTCTATCTATAATATGGAATTCATGGTTAATTTTTTCATCTTCTATGAGTAATTCTAAATTAGATACACCCTTAGTATAAAATTGTTTGTTTATTTTACCATTTATCTGGTACATTTCATCCTTCAATTGTTGTTGGTTTATTTTGTTATCCTTACATATTGATATATCTGCTCCTGTGTCTATTAATAGGGTCAGATATCCATTGTTTTTTGTTCTTAATTTAATTAAATTCGTGAGTGGGAAGCTTTTATCGCTATTGATATTTATTATGTTCTACTGTTGAATTGAATTTGAGCACATATCTATTATGCCCCGGGAACCTTCAATTTCCTTTGAATTGTATAACTAACATTAACATTTAATGAATTAAACTTTGGATATATATCTTTAGTTTTAAGATTATAATGTAGTTTTGAATTTTCATAATTTGGAAATAAAAGTAATGAAAAAGTAATATCGACAAATTTTAAGTCAAACAAAAATCCAGCTAAGATTCAAACAGAATTAATGAATATTACTCAAGGTAATAAAGGCATAAATGAATTTGCCACAAAAATTGAAGCTCTGATAACGCAGTTAAATGAATTGCAAATTACTGAACAAGAAGAACCACCTAGAGGCATTATAATAAAACTGAATGACCAATTGGGTTTAAATACATTTAAAAATGGTTTAAATGATAGATTCAGATCAGTAATACTAGCAGCTAGACCAACAAAATTAATTGAAGCTATACAGCTAGAATCAGAAATGGATACTGAAGTTAGACCAAATAATATCATGTATTTCAAGTCAAACAATTTTAGAAATAGAATTAGCTATAACACAAATATAAGTAATACCTACAAATATTGGGTATAATTACAATAACAATAATAATAATCGCAACAACAATAATTACAATCATAATAATTGCAACAACAAAAGTTTAATTCATTAAATATTAATGTTAGTTATACAATTCAAAGGAAATTATAAAGCGGTCCTTCTTTTATACTGATCTATAAGTGACGATGTATCCGACAAATTAAAAACTTTAAAGCAATATATTATTTTATAATAAAAATAAAAAACTTACAAATTTACAATGGAGTTGATAAAAAAAATATAAAATATAATACAAATAAATGCAAAAGTAAAGTAAAGGAAAAATTAAAATGACTAGGACAATGAAATTTGAGGGAAAACAACACAAAAATTACTAATCTGAAAACAAGAAAGCACGACTTACTAAAATTCTATTAAGATAACCGATAAATACTCTATTTCTGAGTTGACAAATTGAAACAGCTAATGACGTATATTTGATGAAAAAGAAGATGAATTTCTATCATTTCTTATAAGGCTCGGAAGTTTGTTGAAAATTTTGGAGTAAAAATATCAAAGAAGTGACCCAAATGAGACGTACGGGCTCTAGGAATCGATGCAAATTGCCATTATTGATTCTTAAATTATAGTTTAAAATATGGCATTGAATTAGATTGCCCGACTTAATAAAAAAAATTTTAAGGGTTTTATAATAATAAAGGTGTCGAAGCGGAAGAACATCAAGCTCTTTAAATAAAGGAAAACTAGAAGAAAAACGACTTTTCCTTGAAATTATTCTAATGGCATACTTATGAGAATATAGCAAACCACTAGTTTTGCTGAAATATGTTCCATCCCAAAAAGTAATTCCATACTGAAGTTTTAGAGTTAAATAAACTAAAATACACCGATTTTAACAGTTCCAAAGAACAAAACTTCTGTAGGTGATATAAATGTTTGTTTACATTGTTAAAACTTTTCTTCAAATGAGAACAGTAATCTGACCATTTTAAACCATCATCAATTAAAATTCCAAGATATTTGAAGGTTTTGACACAATAAATAGTAAAACATATGAACAATTAAGTGTGTTATCTAAGAAAATTGGAAAGTTCTTACAACTAGGAGAGTGATAAAATAATGAAAAATCAATTAGGGAAACGTTTGACAAACTGGAACACATATATTTAGTTTTTGGACTAACAACTAATTTGTGCAAAAAGAATCATTGCCTAATCAGGTTTAAATCATAGTTTAAGTTACAAATAATATCAAAAGAATTTTTACAAGAATAAGTGAAACAGGTATAATCAGCAAATACCGTGAGTTTGCCTTTGAAATTCTGCGTGAATAAAGAATTAATGTATATGTTAAACAAAATAAGTCCAAGGACTGACCCTTGAGGAACCCCAACTAGAACATTTTTCAAGGAACTAATATTACCACCAATTCTTACTCTCTGTTTTCTCTCTTTAAGATAGCAGCTAAACCAATCAAGCATAAAACGGCGAAAACTAGCTTGATATAATTTTTGTAACAGAATCTGATGGCAGACAGTATTGTATGCTTTTGAAATATCAATAAATAACGCAGAGGAGGAATTTCCAAAGTTTAAGCTATTGTATATTTCACCAGAAAATTTAAGCAGTGCATCCTCGATGTTCTTACCAATTGTAAAGCCAAATTGATTCTTATTGAAAAAATTGCTTTTATCCAAAAAAATTAATAATGCGTTTTTTGATAGCCTTTCCAAAAATTTTTGTAATTGGAGAAAGAAGAGAAATGGGCCGATTGTTATTAGCATTCCCAGAAGAACCTTTCTTGAACAAAGGAATAACCTTTGCAATTTTGAATCCGTCCGGAAAAAGTCCAGAATGAACACTGTAATTAAAATAAAAAAAAACAAGACATCGACAACATAAAACTTAAATAAATAAATTAAATTCTAAATAAAATTCTTAAGGAATTAATAAATTCCTTAAGAATTTTATTAGATAATTTGTCATAAGATATAGAAGCGCTATTATTCAAACTGCAGATTAGTTTATACACTTCAAAAAAAGTGATAGCTTCGAAATTAAAATTATTGCACTGGTTTAGTTTACCTACAATCAAAGGAAAAAAAAAATCCATAGCCATAACAGTTGAATTTAAAGTCAAGTTATTAGTAACATTAATGAAGTGTGTATTAAAAAAATTAGCAATAGTTAAAGCATTGCTAACAATTCTATTATCAATCTCTAGTACAATGTTATTATTAGGGAGATTTTTGTTTAAAATTTCATTAACGATTTCCCATTCATTTTTTTCATTACCACGGTTAATGTTAAATTTAGAAATAAAATAATTATTTTTGCACTTAACAACATCAGTTTTGATTTTTTATAAGATAATTTAAGACGCACATTATTAGGATAAGATTTTATTAAATAACACATTTTATTCCTGCGTTGTATTAAGTGTAACAAGGAATGAGTCATTCAAGGTTTTAATCTTTTTTCGGAATTGCGAACAACTTGATGTGAGCAATGTCTAATATGACCAAATAGAATTTCAATGAATTTAGAATCTAGAGTGTCCGAAGAACTATATACATTATTCCAACACTTAGTTGAATATTTAGACATAAAACCTATATTAAAATACTATTTAGAATCAGCTGAAAAAATTTATGTTAAAGGATAGCAAAAAAAAACATTTTCTTGAAGAATCTCTTAAAAGAAAAAATATTAAATTAAGATTTTTCAAATTTATATATATGCTGAATTAGATTTCAAACACGTATAGAAAAATTGGATTTCACTATTTCTGCAATTATAAGATTTGATCATCGTAAAAAATTTTTGAACTCAAATTTGTATAAAATTATAAAATATTTCTAGTTAAATAAAAATTTTTTGAACATGTAAATAAATTTGTTTTATTTTTATATTCTTATTTTCAAAATAGCTACCAAATTCAATTAACCTGATGACTTGGATTTTTTCTATTTTTATTCTTTGCAGATTATGCAACATAAAATGAACCTAAGCTAAGCAACATGTTAATCGTTAAGTACTTCCATAGCTTAAATTTGCTGTTTGTCTTTTTTTCTTTCATATTTTTTCAACATTCTTACAAATAAAAAATATCTTACACGACACAGTGACAATAATTATTAATTTTTTCTTTCCCATTCTTGAAATGCTTAAAGTAGGAAAAAAATACACAATAGTTACGTACATCTAAAACGCATCACTTTTTTCAATGGTTTGATCATTATGTAGACAGAACAAGTAAATGTAACAGTAAGTCGATGCAACCGACTTAATAATACCTTACACCTGAATAATTCGAATTAAATTAAAAATCCATAAGTTTTTTTGGCAGCTGCTTGAACTTCTTCTCTTTTCTGTCTTATTCAACTCGAATTTCAGAAACGTAAAAGAGGCATCCTCTTGGGATACGCTTGACATCCTTGTAAAAAATTTCAAGTTTAATCTCATTTGCTGTGGTGCTCGTTTGGAAGCTTCCAAAATCCAAACCCATGGACCAAATCCTCTTAAATTTGAGAGACATAAATCGAATGAGAAGGAACATCATTGTACAAAATTTAAAGGTTCTATCTTTCTTGGTTTTGGAGATAATCTCGTATGCTTCGGAATCATTCGGAAGCTTCCAGAATCCGAACCCATGGACAGATTTTGTCCAAATTCTAACTTAGCCTTCCTTTCGTGATTAGTAACCTACTATATAAATTTCATCAGGATAGCTTTATTAGTTTTTGAGTTATCGTGCGAACGGACGGAGGGACGGACGGACATCGTTAAATCGACTCAGGAGGTGATCCTGATTCAGAATATATATACATGTCCATATCTAATTCGCTTCCTTTTGGTGGTTACAAACACCATACTAAAGTTAATATACCCTATACTTTAGGTGTAGGGTATAAAAACAGATTTGCATTTTTTCTTTATGAATTTTAAAGATGCGTTAGACCTTTTAAAATTGTTATCTTGTACGTTTAAACTTTTTTTGTTTTTTCCTTTATATTTATCAACCATTATTTCTTTATATTTTTCATATGCGCCTATTACTTAAGCCAAGTATGTATCAATAAGAAGTAAACCTGTAATCACGTTAGATACTTTCGATTTCCTGTTTTGTTTTCTTTTTATTCATATTTTTTCAACTTTATAACAATTAATTAATGGTTTTTCTTTCCTCTTCTTTAAATACTTGTCATAAATAAAAAACGAAAAAAAAAACAAGAAACAATCTCATCTCAGAATTGCAAACATAAAAAAAGCATTTTTTCTTACTATTTCCATGTTTTCCTATTACTTAAAACAAGTATACAATCCTTATAAACAACTAGAACAACTAAACAACGCCTGTCTGACCTACTTCCTGTCTGACCTAATTACGGTTTGACTTACTTCCGGATGACCTTGACCTGCTGACCTGTTTGGTCCAAGTGCCTATCTATCTACTTTCGTCCATGCAGGAAGCGACATGGGGGCTCCAAGTAATGCAGGCAATGGGGACGCCAAGTACTGCTGAACAGACCGTTTGTGAAATTACACTGATGGCTTCGGTGCATTAACACGGATTTTAGTGGACTCTTACCACAAGCATACCTTACTGTGAGTATTTTTACACCTCCGCCCACCGCGGTAAATGATAATATCAATAATAATAATATAAGTAACAATACTTGTTTACGCAATAAAAAGGTTTAATTTTGATAAAAAGCTATAATAAAAGCGCAAATTTTGCTTACTTAGAATTTAATTTACTTCAATATAACTTTTATTTGATATTTTAGATTTACATTAGATTTTGATATTTTTTGCATATAAACAACCAAATTTTTATGTATAATTCATTCAAAATAAAGGTATAAAAATATACTTTTATTTATTTATTTATTTAAATTCTAATAATTACAAAAAGGTACTGAAGCAATATTAGTGTTTCCCTCGGCTACATGGTAATGGTTTCCCTCGGCCATTATGGTAATAACTTATGATTTAAGAATATATTATCATTTATATTTTACATATTTACATATTTACATTAATTTACAATTTTTAAGATTATAGCTACTTATTATATTTTAATAACAATTTTATAGATTTTAGTTACAATTGAATTTGTTTACTTAACAGTGACATAACAGTTTAAGATCTATTTTTAAATGAAAAGTCAAAAAGAATCTCAAAATAAGGAGAGAAAAAAAAAAAGGAAAAAATAAAAAAAAGGAGAAAATGAAAGAAAGGCGATTATAATCATTAATTTAATTAATTTTGTATGATGAACTCACTACAAATTTTCTCAATAATTTTTAGGTTTTCTAATTTAGGAACTAGGATTTTATTTGGACTTTGTTTACTATTTTGCAATATCGTATGAGTTAATTGGCACTCATAAAAAACGTGTGGACAAATTGGTGGACTAGAATTTTCGAAATATATTTTTTGGTTTGTAGCTTGTGTCTTAAACCTAACCTACAAAATTTTGTTTCCAAACTACGTTTCCCTATGTTATATATTGGGGCTTTTGCTAATGGCCAGTCTTTTTTAGAAAGGTGTTAGACCCATTCCATTTTTCCTGTCTCTGGATCTGCAGTTCTTCGGCTATCTCTTTCGCTTTAATTCTTGGAAAATATACTCGACAATTAACAGTTGCACTCCTTGTCACAAGTTTAACTTCTTTGTCAGCTAGCTCATTACCTATATTTCTGCATGCCAGGGGATCCATACCAGTTTAGGCTTTGTTCAGGTTAGTAAGTATGCTCTTAATATTCTGAACAATAGGTTGTTTGTTTGTTTGATTTTTGATTGCCTGGAGAGCTCATAAACTGTCTCAGAATACTAGTAAACATCTTTGTGGTAGGTTCTTGCATAAGTTGAGGGCTTCGTACAAAGCTACTATCTCAGCTTTGTATATTTCAAATATTGCTGGAAGGCTTTTCTTCATAAGCAGCTTGTGCTGATCAACTACGGCGAATGCGACTCCATCTTCCAATTTGGTTGCGTCTATATATATACAGTACGCATTTGGATGACGATTTTTAACCTCTTGGTACAGCTTCTGGTAAATTTTACTATTAGTACTCTCTTTTGTTTGACTGGCTATCGATGTATCTATATATTTTTCAACATTATGTAGCCAGGGTTCTATTAAAGATAATTTTCGCAGTGTTTGTTCAAATATAATACCATTTGATTTTGAGAATTCTAAGGCTTGCACTAAGCAAGAATTTTTAGGCTTTGGTATCTCTTCTTTGATCAGGGCAGTTATGAGCTTGTTCAAAGGGTACTTCAAGTTCCTATATTGTCTGTGAACGAATTTTGATGCCAGTAGATTTCGTCGTTCTTCGAAAGTGGGAAAGCCTGCTTCTATGGTTAAGCTATCGATGTTTGTTGTTTTCAAAGCACCTAAAGCTATTCGTGCCACTTGATTTAGTTGACATTGGATTTGAGCCATTTGCGTTTTGTTACAGAAGCCGTAGATTGATATTGCGTAATCTATTTTTCCGATTTGCAAGGCTTTTGCAATTTCTAGCGCTGTTTTAATTGGTGGCCCACATTTGCTTTTGCACATTAGTTTTAAGAGGTTGTTGGTTTTCTTCATTTTTTTTAAGAGGTTCTTGATATGAGGTTCATATTTAAGCCTTTTGGTAAATTTAATCCCTAGTATGCTGAGCTCATTGACTGAATGGATTAATGTATTATCGTAGTTTAGCGGAGTACGCTACAGTTTCTTTTATTGCAGATATGTATGCATTCGCATTTTTCAATAGAAAAATTCACATCATTTGCATCGGATCATAATTTTAACACGTTTAGTGCTGCTTGTAAGTTATGTATTAATATGTCTTTACCTATGCTATACAGTAGGATGTTGTCCGCGTAAATAAGGTAATCTAATCCTGATATTTCTTTCCACACACTTGGCAATGTTGATATGAATGTGTTGAAAAGGTGTACCGATAATGGGGAGCCCTGTGTTAGGCCATTTAGTAAATTTTTCATCATAGATCTTTTACCATTTACATTTACTAAAATTTTCCTGTTTGTTAAGAAGCTTTGTATTGTTCTTATAAACTTTGGTCCTAAGTTTGACCTTACTAATTCCTGTAGTATCTTGTGCTTTGTTATTCTATCGAATGCCTTTTCGCGTAGCATGTTCTTTGTTATGTAGGTGGCCTTAGGTAGAGGAAATTCTAATTCTAATGTTTGAAGTAAGGTTTGAGTGCTTCTATTATGTTTAAAACAATGTATTTTACTGGACAGTTTCTTTTCCATAAACCCGCTTATTCTGTTACCTATAACTTTTTCAAAAAATTTAGACATTGTTGATATAAGCGATATAAATCTATAATTTTTAGGATTATTTGGGTTCTTCTTGGGGATAGGAATTAGTTCAGCGATTTTCCATACCTGTGGAAAGTTATCTGAGCTAAGAATTCTATTATAGAGCTGAGAATTCTAAACAGACTAGTTTCTGAAGTTTGTAGTGGTATGCTTGAGCATACCATACGAAACTCCATCTAGGCCTGGAGTAGTATCAGTAAAATTGTTAAGTGCATTTTCTACCTCTTCCAGCCTAATGTGGTCATCTAAAGTATTAAAATTATTTATAAATTCTGGTAATTTGTACTCTTGTTTTCTGTTTGAAATTCGGGAGCGTAGTTATAGTCTTTTGAAAAATCCGAGCACATGTTAGCAAAGAAGTTAACATTTTCTTCAGAGTTTGTGCATAAGCTGCCTTCTGGTTGGTGTCTAATTGCTTGTATGCCGTTACTTCTTTTACCGAATATACGCATTACTTTTAGCCAATAATTTTGTTTTCCATCCCCAATACTATTTGCAAAATTTTCCCAGGATTTTGTTCTAGCAGACTTAATTTCCTTTTTTAATATTGCATTTAATCTACGAACTTGTATCAAATTTTCTTTGTTCGGGACATTTGATATTACTTGATATAACATTCTTCTACTACTTTACCTCTACTGTTAGTTATCTGGTCACCCCAGATAACGTACGTGCATTGAAATATCCGAATATAATATAGGGCTTACGAATTTGGTTGAGTAGGTTTTGGAGTTGTTTTCTGATAATTTGAATCATGTTCAAGGTATATGTTTAAGATACAGATTGGTTTTGAAAAGCTGGGAAAATTAACTTCTATAGCACTTACTTGCATGTTTGTTGTTAGGTTTGATACGGTAAAGTTTAACCCTTTATTAATTATAAAACCTAAACCACCTGTAGCAGGATTTGAGAGATTTTCCAAAAATGTACAATAATAAGTTGAGTAATATTCGGGCATAAGAGTCTTGCTTAGATGAGTTTCTTGCAAATCTATAATCAGTGGTTTATACTGTTTGGTTAAAATATCTAAATTACTCTTATTTCTATGAAATCCCTGTATATTCTATTGTAATATACTATAATTCTTTATTGCATTGTTGATATTGTTGCCCATTTGTTTTGTTTTTTTTTTTAATTTGGAATGAATGCGAATAATTAAGGAAATGAAATAAGGGTTAAAACTTTTTGGGATATATTTTAATTGAATTGAAAAAGATAGAAAATTGTATAAAGTAAAAAATAAAGTATATTAAATTTATTAAATTAGAAAACAAAAGAAAATAAATTTTTAGCATAATTTTAGGAGAAATTCAAGAAAGAATTTACTGTATTTATATTGTATTTATTTGTACAATATATTATATTATACAATATCTCCATATCATTTGATAGATCTATCGTTAAATTTAGATTAGAACCGTTGTTTGAATTGTAAAGAACATTTGAGTTAAATTTTTTATTTAGTGAGTTGATTGGTATGTTACTTTGAAAGCTAGACGAACTGTTATGACTGTTATTTGCTGCAATATTTGAATTTAGTGTAAAATTATTATTATTATTATTAGTATTAGTTTGAGTATTTATATTTAGATTAGTATGAGCGTTAATTTTCTTGTGATTGATATTTAGATTAGTTAGGGTATTAATTTTCGATTTATATTTACATTACTTGTTTCTTCGAGATTTTTATTGTTATCTTCGGTAGTAACTTCTGTATTGATATTTGGTTGTTGTCCATGCTGATCAGTTTGAGTGGTGGAATGTGGTTGTTCGCTATTTTTGTTTGTGGAATCTATCTTACTTGAGTGGTTTTCTGTAGTTTTAATTGCTGAAGTAATATTTCTTTGGTTTTCTGTAAAATGTAATTGTTGAGTATTTTGAGTTTTAAATAGCTGGGCAAAAGATGAGTTTTGATTATTTAAATCTTTGTATGACAGTTCATAGTGTTTACTGCAGTGTAAATCTGTTTTTATTTTTAAAATTTCCTTTTCTTTAGCGTATGTTAAACACTGATTGGATGCTGAGCTATGAGGTGCGTTTTTACAATTTACCCAGTTGAAAGTGCTGCAATTTTTATTATGATTTTTATCACCCACAGGTTTTCCAATTCCGCAGTCCGCGCATTTTGGTGTATTTTGGCAAAATTTTTCCAAGTGTCCTAATAATTGGCATCTTATACACCTCATTGGATTAGGGTACCATTTTCTTACTGGATGAATTGTGAAGCCGCTTTTTACAAATTCTGGTGGATCCAATCAGTCAAAAGTTACTATAAGAGCTCCAGTGTATATTTGTTTGTTTACAATGAATTTGTTGTGCATCCTCAGTGGCATGCTTGGATCTTTATTGCTTTTATGTTTAAGAATTTTTTTCTGAGTCCGGTAAGGTTATGTTTATGTTTTGTATTGTTGTTTTGCTTTTAACTTTTTCTCGTTTTTTTTCTGTCACGCCATTTACCAACCATCGGAAGCTGATCGTGCTCCCCGAAGGAAGCATTTTATTTTGTGATATATAAGCGTAAGTTTTTACTTTTTATTGTGAGTTCACGAAAAAGAAAAAAAATAATTGAATTATACAAAATGTACTATTAAAATTTCTCTTTTTCCTTTTTAGCCAAAAAAATATTCTTAGTATAAAGACCAAATAAGAAAGAAAAATACAAAAGTAAAAAAAGAAAACAACTATCCTTTCTGAAGTACTAAGGCAGACTGAAAAAAAAAAAAAACCAAAAACAACCAAAGCAACCAAAAAGGCAAGTTTGTTTGTTTTTATTTTTATTCTTACTACAGAATAAACATTGGTCCTTTGAGCCTTGAATCAAGAGTTCTATACAGCATGTGTCTTTAGAACTAAATAATATTGAGGAATTAATAGATCCTCTATTTATAAACTTAATAATAATAATTAAAAGAATATTTATAAACATTGGATAAATTGATATAATGAAGGAAGAGCAGCTATGTTTCTCTAAATGGCGAAGTGATTGTACAAACATGTATTTAGAAAGACAATGTAAGTATTATCGAAATAAAGAGAGCAGCATGCGGTGATATAAAAAGAAAGCTTATTCTGAAAAAAAATTTATAGAAAGTGAAAATAATTCGTCTAAAACCTGTAAATGTATTTATTAATAGTATTCTTTCTATATATTTATACATATAATAATGTCAAAATAATAATAACAATTATAATAATAAAAATATTAATATCAATAATAATAATAAAAGCAATAGTAAATATAATATCAATAATAATTATAGTGATAATAATATCAAAAATAATAATAAATTAATAATTATAATAACAACATCAATAATAATAATACTAATAATAATAGTAATGTAAATAATTAATATAATAATAATAATAATATCAATAATTAATAATAATAATGATAATAATATCAATTTTTATAATATTAAGAATAATATCAATAATAATAATATAATAATAATACCAATAAAATTAAAATAACGTCAATAATAATAATAATACTAATATCAATAATAATAATAATAATATAAATAATAGTAATAATAATAATAACTGTTGAATATGTATACTTATATTAATATTTTGTATGACAGTTTGCAATAATGTACTAATATTATTTTTATATGTCGCATTATTTTATATAAGTAGGTACTGCAGTTTGCAGTTAGTTATTTTACTATAACATTAACTAATCATACGATCTTATCTTTTTTTTTCTCTTATATTTTCCTTATAATGGAGTTTAGATGGTAAAATAAAGTCAAATGAATAAAACTGATTTTTTCTCTAACAATAACAACAATAAAAATGATATCAAAAATAATAATAATAATATTAACAATAATAATAAATAATAATAATAATACTAATAATAATACTAATAATAATACTAATACTAATAATAATAATTATAACAATAATAATAATAATAATATTAATAATAATAGTAATAATAGTAATAATAATAATAATAATAGTAATAATAATAATAATAACAATAACAATAATAACAATAATAATAACAATAATAATAACAATAAAAACAATAATAATAATAATTTGGGCGCCCAAATAAATTTAAAAATGAAATAAAATAAAACAAAAACAAGATTTTGAAAAACAAAATTTAAAAAAACAGGATTTTGAAAAGCAAAATTAAAAAAAACAAGATTTCGGAACAGATATACTTCCATTAAGTTCATGTTAGATTGTTTGAAGTGGACTAGTGTTAATCAAAGAATATACTTCAATTGAGATTTTAACGCAGCCTGACTGTCTGACAGAATACGTACTTGTTTCACAGTCAAAATGCTTCTATTCAGTAGAATCAAGGCTTCTTGAATTTCCATAATTTCCGCTTGGAAGATGCTACAATGGTCTGGTAATCGGAAATTATGACTGATATTCAGATTATCTGAGAAGACCCCGCATCCTACACTGCTGTTAATTTTTGAACCATCCGTGTAGAATTGTACTCCTTCGAAGGTCATCACTGTGTTCGAGTTTCAACTCTCACGGCTTGGTATGCTCGTCACATGAGATTTCCCGAAGAAGTAAGTGGTGGACGTGTAGTCCACCAAGGCGGTAGGGACTTGAATTGGTTTATGATATCCGTGAGACCTCCTCGTAAATTGATCCACTGGGATGTAGCTTTTAATCTCACAGCTGTGTTTGCGGTTTAAAATTTCCTATAATATTCTACAGGCATCAGATTAAGCATGATATCTAATGCCACAGAAGAGGTTGTTATTAAAGAGCCACTAATACATAGTGTGGCAGTTCTTTGGACCCTAGCGATTGCCTTGCAGTTTACCTCTTTATCGATTTCCTTCCACCATACTAGGACTCCGTACATAAGAATGGGTCTTACTACGAATGTGTATAGCCAGTAAGTCATGTATGGTTGAAGCCCCCATTTCCTGCCAATGGCTTTTTTACACAAGTAGAGTGCTATCGAGGCCTTCTTTAGTTTTTCTGAGATGTTAGCCTTCCAGCCTAACTTCCTGTCTAGAGTTAGACTCAGAAATTTCGCCGTTTCGCTAAAGGCAAGAATGGAGCCATTTAACGAAGCCGGCTTTATTTTAGCAATTTTATATTTCCTTGTAAAAAGGGCCAGTTCGGTTTTCTGTGGATTTACTGACAGTCCACAGTCTGTAGCCCATGTTGTGATTTTGTTTAGTGCAAGTTGCAAAACGTCCCCGAGACTGTCTGGAAACTTGCCACTGACCACGACAGCAACATCGTCCGCATAGGCGATTGTTGTGCAGGCCGCGTCCTCCAGGCGTTTAAGCAGTTTATTTATCACCATCTTCCAAAGAAGGGGAGATAGCACCCCTCCTTGCGGAGTCCCTCTTTTCACAAACCTTTTTAGAGAGGAGTTACCTAAGTTAGCACTGGTGGCCCTTCTATTTAGCATATTAGCTATCAGTGCTTTTAGCTCCGGTTCAACTCCTAGGCTTATGAGTGCGTCTACAATTGCTGCCTGATTGGCGTTATTAAACGCTCCCTCAATGTCTATAAAAGCTGCAAGAGGATAGTCTTTGCAATTTAAAGATGTTTTAATCGAGCTCGTTAAAGTGTGAAGTGCAGTATCCACTGACTTCCCTTTACAGTAAGCATGTTGAGGGGCTGACAACGGATTTTTATCTAAGTTGCAGCGGATATGGATGTCGATCAATCTTTGTAAGGTTTTTAGAAGGAAGGATGAGAGGGTTGTAGGTCGGTCGAAAGTCCTTCGCATAGATGTCGCTACTTTTGCCGACCTTGGGTATGAACACTACTCTGACCTGTTTCAATTTATCCGGGATAAGTCCCAAATTAAGACAACCACAAAAAATGCTTTTTAGCCAAGCCAGGGTAGTAGATGAAGTTTGTTGGATCTCAGCGGGTATAATACCATCCGGTCCGCTTGACTTGAATGGTTTGAAACTATCTATAGCCCATTGTAGTTTGTCTCCTGTAACCACCACCTCTGAAATAGTAGGGGAAGGTTTCGGAAGACAAGCCACTTCTCAACCTCTAATTCCAACGACTCCTTGCTTATGGTAGCCCAGCTGCCATCGTCTTTTTTAAGAAAACTGGGGACCATGGGGTGAAGCCGCTTTGGAGTGATGGAGATTAATTTGGAGTAGCTTCATTACCTGAGCCATCCTTAATCTCCACCACCGTCGCGTTAGCTGACGCTGAGAGCAAACTTTTATCTGAACTCTGATCACTCTGATTAAAAAAAGAAACGCTCAGACCACAAATTGTGAATTTTTAACCAAATTATCTGACTTAATTGGCGTAATGGTCAGGTCAGGTCATATAAATAAAAATATGCAGTAATTTCGTATCGTAATAATGTATTTAGTATAATTAATAATAATAAAAATAATAATAATAACAATAATAATAGCTGCTACAGTGGAGATATTTTTGGTTATACCATGTCGGAAAGTGTTTATTTTGCAGGTTGTAATCCACTGATGGCCTTACCTCTGTAGTAAAATAATAATATTAATAAGTAATACCACAAACTATATTAACTATACAGACATTTATTTCTGAGTAAATTTTTTGCGATTTTCCTACTAGAACAAAATGCATAAAAATATTGGCTCCCACAATTGGAAAAAAAACAAACAGAAATACTTTTGTGGTATTTGGTATATGTATTATACATTTATACATAAACTATAAATACAATCATTCGCTGCTAGCACAGTAAGGGTATTGAATTCATGTGTAAGTGTGATAAACATTAGAATTTAGAATTAGAAATAAAATATACGTTATTGTTGAATTTTCTTTATTTTGTTTAATGTTTAATAACAAAATAAATTGTCAAGAGTTTTTCTTGCTTTGAACAAAATGCATTAAAAAAGAAATAAATATCTTAAACAAAATAATCTGTAGGTTTGATCATATATTGAATCTTAAATTAATATTGATCTTATTCCCTCGGTTCACAATTAGGGGCATTCTGCAGTTGTAACTTCTTCATTCTCTTTCCCACTTCCTCGTTTCTCCTAAAAAAAACGACGAAAAGGTAGTTGCAACTTTTTCAACCAAAATTTAGCGGTTGAAATGTTGAACCAGAAATTATATATGTATAGATAACGCAAATAGAACAAAAAATCTCTCATAATTTTTTTTAATTTCTAGTGCCCCAAAGAAAGAGAAAAACATTGAATTAAAAAAATGAATATATTATTTTTGCCTGTTCTTTCTCATTCTTCATTCTTTAAATTTATTTATTTCATTTTCCTAACGAAAAATCAAACAAGTCACAAATGTTAAGGTTTTTTTTTATTTAAGATTTTATTGGTAAGTGTTAGGGCTGTTAGATTTATTTTTTTTTCTATTCATTTCATATATTTTATGAATAGTTTATATTTTTTTATTTTCAGTCACTTTACTTTAATTTATAAAAAGAAGTAGCCAAAAAAATTATTAATGAATGGAGAGTATGGAGTAGTATAGCCAGCCATATATATGTATATAGATATGTATATATACATATATGAATATGCATATTAATTTTTTCTTTGCTTAGAAAATTTTACATTTTATAAATACCTATTGAAATGTTAACCTCTGAACGTCAATTTTTCATTTCTTTTTTATCAATTTAGGGATTTTGCAAACAGATTATAAATAAAGTATGTAAGAGTAAAAACTCGTGTGCTGTATAAAATTCTATACTGGATGAAAAAATTATAATTTTATCTGAAAACTTTGACCTAATTTAATTTTTGTTGATGTAATATTTTAAAAAAAGAGAAAAACCCGAATTGGAGTTTTAAAATAAAAAAAAAGCCTTGAATTCAATTAAACGTTCAAGTCGGCATAAAAAACTCTTGTAAAACAAAATTATAAGATAAATAAATACATTCTGAAGTCCATATATCAAACAAGCTACTATTCTTTGGTAATCTGTAAAGCCTTCCATTAAAATTCCTACCTACTATTTTTGCATGTGGCGCAGGTTCTACCTAATTTACGGGAATCTAATTTTATATTTTGAAACATTCTAAACAGAGAATGAATATATTATATGTTCATGCTAATGAAAGCAAAAGAGATGGAAAAGATAATAAAAGTATGTAGATAAATAAAAGAGTCAGAAAAATAGAAAATTTTAATTATTAGTTTTGCAGCAAGTTAATGAATAAAATAATTGGGACAATCAAATAAATTTGGAAACAAATTCTAAACAATAATAAAAAAAATGTTTTCTTACTTTTTGAATAGAAATTATGTTCCAACTTCTTGATTGATGAATGATTAAGAACAAAAGAACTTGTGCATTATATATTTCGCATATGTATATGAACTTAACTTTAGCTTTTTGTTAAACTTGTAAAACAACTTTTAATTTTTCACTTCTATAAAAAAAATTAACTTATTTTAATAAAAAAATTCAAGTTATAAACATTGGATAACTTACCCCTCAAATTAAAATTTTTTTATAAATTTCTTACGTTAAAATTCTTTTAACCCATAATACCAGAAACTATATTTTGAAAGGTAATTTCACAAAAAAAGCACAAGTCAACTAGGGTTAACAGTCATATATTTTTATACCCTACATCTAAAGTATAGGGTATATTAACTTTGGTATGGTGTTTGTAAGCACCAAAAGGAAGCGAGTTAGATATGGACATGTATATATATTCTGAATCAGGATCACCTCCTGAGACGATTTAAGGATGTCCTTCCGTCCGTCCGTTCGCACGATAACTCAAAAACTAAAGGAAGGAAGGCTAAGTTCGAATCTGGACAAAATCGATCCATGGGTTCGGATTCTGGAAGCTTCCGAATGATTCCAGAGCAAATGAGATTATCTCGAAAACCAACAAAGATAGAACCTCTAAATTTTGTACAATGATGTTCCTTCCCGTTCAATTTATGTCTCTGGAATTTAAGAGAATTTGGTCCATGTGTTTGGATTTTGGGAGCTTCCGAACGAGCACCAGAGTAAATGAAATTGTCTCCAAAACCAACAAAGATATAACCTTTAAATTTGGCAGAGTGTGGTCTTTCATGTTTTATTTAAGTCTCTGAAATTTGAGAGGATTTGGTTCATGGGTTCGGATCTTGGAAGCTTCCGAACGAGCTCCAGAGCAAACGAGTATATCTCCACAACCAACAAAGATAGAACCTTTATTTTTAGTACAAGAGTGTGCTTTTATGTTTCCTTTTCTATAAAATTGGAAACTGACATTTGAAAGAATTTGAACCATGGGTTCGTATTTTGGAAGCTTCCGAACGAGCCCCAGAGCAAACGAGATTATCTCCAAGACCAACAAAGATAGAACCTTTAAATTTTTACAATGATGTTCCTTCCCGTTTGATTTATGTCTCTGAAATTTAAGAGGATGTCGTCCATGGGTTTGAATTTTGGAAGCTTCCGAACGAGCTCAGAGGAAATGATATTATTTCCAAAAGCAACAAAGATATAACCTTTAAATTAGGTAGAATGGTTTTTCTTCATGTTTGATTTATGTTTCTGAAATTTGTGAGGATTTGGTACATGGGTACAAATCTTGGAAGCTTCCGGACGAGCCCCAGAGCAAACGAGTATATCTCCACAACCAACAAAGATAGAACCCTTATTTGTAGTACAAGGGTGTTCTGTTATGTTTCTTTTTCTGTAAAATTGGAAACTGACATTTGAAAGAATTTGAACCATGGGTTCGTATTTTGGAAATTTCCGGACTAGCACAAGAGCAAATGAGCATATCTCCAAAACCAACAAAAATAGAACCTTTAAATTTAGTACAATGGTGCTCTGGCATGTTTTCTTTATGTTCCTAAGATGGATTCGGTGAATTGGAGTGGCAATTCGGGTACCTGGCACAAGCCTACCAAGGAACTTGAAATTTTTTACAAGGATGTCAAGCATATGCCAAGAGGATGCCTCTTTTACGTTCCTGAAATTCGAGTTGAATAAGACAGAAAAGGGAAGAAGTTCACGCAGGTGCCAAAACAACTTATGGATTTTTAATTTAACTCGAATTATTCATTAATACCCTACATTAATAAGTCGGTTGCATCGACTTACTGTTACATTTACTTGTTTTTTTTTTCATTTTTCATTTCAACAACCAAAAACTAAAAACCATTACACATAAATTTTCAGAGCCTGATCTCACTCTCAAATGCAAGAGGTTTGTTTTGTTGAAAAATTATAAATTGTTTACTAACAAACTGTTTTTAATTGAGATCTTAAAAAGATGTTCTTTTGTTTTATAGAAATATATTTTATATTTTCTATAGTTTTGTAGAAATATATTCTTGACACATCCTCTTAATTTTGCATTCTAACTGTATTTTAGAAGCAATACATTTTTATTCAAATTAATTACGTTTCCTTTTAGGTTGACGCTGTACACAGCGCAATTGACTAGCATTTAAAATTTAAAGATATTCACAGTCCGTTAAACTTGATGAAAAAATTACAGCATTTAAATTATGCAAATGTAAAATTAAATGTGACACAGATGAATAAAACAGATTTCAAAATTTATTCTCAAAAAGCAGATAGATTTGCATTTCCATCACTAATTAGTCCTTTTCTCAAAGGTTATACAATATTATTATTATTATTTATTTATTAGTTTTAAGAAAAACTTTAAATTTACAAAAATAAAGTACAATAACAAAAAATGCAATAACTCCATTTCAATTTTTTAAAAAGAAAAAAACTAAATACTTTAAGCTTACAAATTCAACAAAACAATTATAGTTAAAATTAAAATTCTAGTGAAAAGAAAAAAATTAAAAATTTAAAAAAAAAAATAGAACATTTAAAAAATTAAAAAATTTAAACACAACAAAACAAAAAAATAGTTATGCGTAATTTTCTTTTACATAATTTCCAAGCTTTCTATTTATATAAAAACAAATTCTGTTTCAACAATCTTTATTGCTGTGGAATATTGCACATGAGGTATACTATTGTTAATTTCTAATATACTGTCAATGAAACAATCATTTAAATTATTCACCATTTCGGAATCCGCTTTAAAAACTTTGTCGCCTATAATAACCTCATTTACACCATTATCTTCACGCTTGTTTAGCACTATGTTCTTGATCGTTTTCCACATACTTTTCAGATCTCGACCACATAAAGAAATTTTATTTTTAATGTAATTATCTTTAACTTTAATAATTTCTTGTTTATAAACGTTACGGATACCTACGTATTCGTCCCAACAGGCTCTATTATTATAACTATATACTGCCCTCGTATAGCTTGCGATTTTTTCACTTTTAATTTTTCTTAACGTGTCATTAAACTATCCTGGTAACATACCAGTATTTGAAATAATTTTGTAGTTGGTTATTTTTTTTATACTTAAGGCTAATTCATTTTTGAAGGCAAGCGATATTTTGCTTAGATCATTCTCATTTATTATACTGTTTATTTCAGTTCTTTGAAGAATTGACTTATTTATCATACTTAAGAATTCTTATTTTTTTACTTTTATCTAATGATTTTACTACATGTGACATAATGTTGACTTCAATAGATTCATGGTCCGAAATTTTATTACAATGGCGTATTTTATAAGAGACACGCTCACAATAATTTTTCACTATCACATAATCAATAAGAGTTTGAAAATTGCATGTTATTCTTGTTGGTTCCTCAATTATCTGTTTCAATCCATCATTACTAATTCTGTAATAACACAATAACACAATTTCGTTGTTGCTCGATGTTCTGTTTACTCCAATTAGTAAATACATCTAGAAATTGATGTACCGGGTAGGAACTAGATGGTGATTGATAGAGAACAATCAGGCACAATTCAACTCCGCAAAGCCATATTTTTATTGTCAAAATCCAAGCAAATTGATTTATGAACATATCCAATATTTTAAATGAGAGATTTTTCTTTATATAAACAACTACGCCTCCAGTGTGACGGCTATGTGAGGGACAGTTAGCTACATTATATCCCTTTATATAATATTAACTTTCTTCTATTTTATCAGTTATATATGCGTTTCACTTACTAGAATAATATCATACATTTCTTTGTTAATTAATAATCTTAGCTCATCCATATTGTTTAACAAACCTGCTATATTTAAATAGAGACATCGCAAAATGCTATTTGAAAAATTATTTAGTTGCTAGAATATTTTCTTTTTTTCTACCTTAAGTTTTCTTTTATATACTTCACAATTCTCTTGATTAAAGGCACTATGACCTATGTACATTAAGGTTAAGTCTGAAATCCTTATTCACTTTTATACAATTCACACATTTCAAGTCATTCGATTTACATTCATGCTCTCCTTCATATTCTTCCACACAATGGGAGCAAATTCTAGATTTGAAAGAACAGTCCGCAGATCTGTGTTGAAAACTCACGAATTTAAAGCAACGTCTAACGTAGGTTCCATCAACAACTTTACAATATTCCCATCCTAAGCGTAATTTATTTTCTTTCATAATTGTCTTCTTCAACATTTAATTCAAACACTGCTGAGAAAGCATTAAATTTTCTTTTAGTTTTAAAAAATGCTTTAAGCTTTAAGTCATTATTTTTTAACACATCATTTAATTTATTAACAACTTCATCTTTATCTATATCTTCAGATGTACCATTAATACGAATTCTAGATCTTCTGTATTTTACTACATTCACTTCATAATCAATATTCTTTTTCAAATCTATTGCAGTTTTTGATGCACTCTGGGTTTGTTTTGGTTTAATCATTACTGCCGGTGCCTTTTGTACTATGTCTACAAATGACTTTCTTCTTCTTCAAGTCTTCTAAACGTTCACTCTCATTATCCACCTTCTGCTTTACGTCTTCTATTATTGTGCTACCACTTTAACTTTAACTTCTTCCAGTAATTTTTCTATTAAATTTTCTCCGCAATTTCCCTTTAAATTATTGACGAGTTCTTCCAATCTTTTCATTTTTCGAACATTGCTTTTCTATCATTTACAACAATATTCTCAATCCTTTTTACCAATGTATTATTGATTTCCTTATTATGTTCATCCAACACCTTTATAATCTCCGTTTTTTGTTCTATGATATTCGCTTTGCTCCGTTCTGCAATACTCATACATAATTTCTTTCAAAGCATCGTCCACGTTTGAGATATACCCCATGCAGTCTTCACACATGAATCTTAGAAATGGGCAGGTGCCTAATACGCCATAACTATATTCGTCTATAGCAACACAAGCAACAGATTTGTGGTACATTTTATTGCACACACCTGAACATCTTATTCCTGATTCTTCCTTTATTCTAATTCGACATTTATTGCATTCCACCATTCTCTTAGTTAGGTATTATTTTCTCTCTTAATTATTTTACTATTCAAACTTTTGGTCACGCAAGTGCTAACCCTAATTTCTATGTAATGCCCGTTTGAACATGGAGTAATTCTTTATATGTATGGTAATTCTTTATATGTATGGTATTATATTTTTGACGTTTAAATCTTGTTTACAAGAAAACAAAAACAATTAGTTTAGTATGCTTGCTTATTAAAGTTAAATAGTTAATTTATATTAATATTTTAATTATTTTGAATTTAAGTATTAAGATGTAATTTATTAATATTGAGTTGTTTATTAATTTATTTGTTCAAAAAAAAAAATGAAATAGTTTATAATTGTAAAAAATGTGAGAATCCAAATATACACAATATGTATTTAAAAGTTTCTAAATATAAATAATTTTAAAAAGTTTGTACATATGTAGCAAATAATGTCTAAATTTGTGTTTAAAAAAACTATAATGTAAAAATAAAATTATTAAAAAGAAGACTTTATAAAGAATCATAATAAATATTTAATTAAAGTATAATCAGCCATGTTTTTGTATACAAAATTTCGCTTATAATTTTTTCCTTCACCATGCACATATAAAGGTTAGGTCCTAATTTCAAATAGTTACACTAAATTACTTTATGCAGTTCTTGTTTATTTGTTATTTATGTGTTCACTCAAAGAAAATTTTATATTAACGAGGAAGAATACAGTTGACTTTGTCAACTCTTAGATACCCGTACGAACCGTTAGTATGTTCACAGCCTGTCACTTTGCTTACAATATTATATTTTTAATATTTTAGTATTTTAAAATAATTTGGGTGAATTTTATAATTTCTAGAATTATGGGTTGTACATATATTCAAACTATATGTTTATACATTCTTCAAAAGCAGATTCTAACCTTTCACATAACGATTATCAATCCAAAACTTTTTCAAATATTCTATAGTACCATTTAATACTAAGCGGTAAATGTTTATTAAATTTACTTAGTACAAAATAGTAAATATAATTTTAAATATTATATTATATTATATTTAAATATTCCATTGACAGAATAATTTCTTATAAGTACAATCAAATACATATATATATGTAAATACGGCGCTATATAATATACATCTATACTCTTATCATTCATTCACTAGTGACATGTACGATATGTAAATAAACATGATATTATATAAGTATGTGTATATATCAATATCATATAAATAAAAATTCTTCAAGCAACCGTTATGTTGTTTATTTAATTACATTTTTTTGTACTACGCATTATATCCTCAACAATTTCAAATTATCGAGTAAAACAAAATGGAAAAAATTCGTTAAAGAAATTTGTTAGAAAATTTGAAAAAATCAAGTAACACTTTCGTCAATTATAAAGTAACCCTATGTTATTAAAAAAAGTTGTTAACAGAAATAAGAGTATAATGTTGAAGCTTTAATTTTTGTGTATTACTTCAAAAAAATTTTAACAGGTGTTCAAGTTACAGGTGTTTAAAAATAGGAAATTTTCAGTTTTTGACCCCTTACAGCTCCTTAAGTGATACAAAAAAAATTTCTGAAATGACTCATACTAATTTTCAAAGATCTAACTTCTGTCAAAATTTCAAGTTTCCACCTTAAACCGTTTAGAAGATAGAAGGATTAAAGAATTTTGCAAAATTTTAGTTTCGCATAACGGTAAATTAAGACACCGTATGCCACAAATATATATTTATTGTCTATATACTTTTAAAGCTAATGAAAGTAGTAATCGTTTGGTGTTTTCAAAATGAAGGTATACTTTATACAACTTGTGCTATAACAATTTATATTTAGAGCTTTTTTGAACCTTTGGGGAGCTGTAGCTCCGTAACGGGTGGGGCTACAAAAAAAAGTTATTAAAAATAAAATTAATATTTTTGTGAGATCTATCAGCAGTTAAAATTTCTATTTCAAAAAAAATGTGGGGATCTAAAAGTTAGGTGTTCGAGAGCTACCTTAAGGTTTGGTCCAAACTCAACCAAAAAAAATAGGGAACGTACAAATTACTCCAAGAATATTTTGTGTAAATTTCAAGATTCTAGCTTTCTTAGTTTTTGAGTTAGTGTGCTGACGGACGGACATGGCTCAAAAGTCTTAGAATTTTTTTCTGATCCGATCCATACCTTTGAAGGTATATCTAGCTCGCTTATTTCGAGGTGTTACAAACGGAGAAGTAATTTTATTATACCCGATCCTATCGTACGGGTATAAAAAGCTAGTGTATTATTTATCACTAATTATGCATTTCATAGTTTATTTGAATGTTCCCGCGTATTCCGTATTCTTATGTAAAAAAAAAACAAATTTTAAATAAAATTTTTAATAATGATTTAATTTACGTTTAAATTATTTATACGAAAGTTTTCGCGATATTTAAATGAGTTTACAAATAAAAAGAATTTTCAATAATTTTTAACTATAATTTTTATTAATATTTTTTTTTTAAGAGTTATATACAACCAATCAATTTGACGTTTCGATACCGATGATAATATAATCAAGGCGATCTTCTATCATTAAAAATTACAACTTCTCCGCGTCTATTGGATTTTAAAACTATAAGTAAACAAAGGAAGTGTATAAAAGGTGTTTTTGCAACACCATCAAATATATTTGAACAGCAGTTAAAAATTTTACCTCCAAAATCATTACCGGTGGACAAAAAAAAAGATCGGAAGTTTATATTAATTTTTACCTCACTATTTTCAGAGTTTATTATCTTTATTTAGTATATATAAATATACTCATAAAGGATGGATCGCTTTCGTTTCGGGTGTAGGCCATTTTAAGAGTTTATTTAACCAAAAAAATAAATTACTTTATTAAAATATTATTTTGCGATCACTTTCGACTTTGAAAAATTTTTTATTGTCATTCTTATTAAACCAGTGTACTTTTTGTATAATTTTGAATAATTTTTATGTTATAAATGTATATTTTTTATTTACCTTATTGAAACTTTAAGTAAGTACTGCAAAAGTTTGAATGCAGTTAACAATTAAAGTCTAATAATATAAAGTTATAGTAATTTATAAAATAATTAGATTAAGTTATTTGATTAATGTATATATTGATTAATATATATATTGATTAATGTATGATCACTTTGTGACTTGTAAAAAATTTAAATAGTTATTTTGTTTATTTTTGTATAACTTTTGTTTTTAATATTGTATTTTTTTATTTTATTGAAAGTCTGTGTTAAGTTAGCAAAAAGTTTAAAATAAATAATAAATAAGTCTAAAATAAATCTAAAAATAAAATCATGAATTTATTTTCAAAATATTTATGTCATTGTTTCATTTTAAATAATTAATTATTTTCTACTTTTTTATTTTCATGAAAAATTGGCTCTACGTATTTTTTCTGAACAAATTTAGCTAGCCGAAATTTTATACTTTCAAAACAAAATTACTCAATTATTAGAACGTATATCCGTTTATTTTTGTCGCACGTGTATGAATGTTCAAAATTACTAAAAATGGCATATACGGCAAAGTGTTTCGAACAAAGAACGTTCTAAATCCTAACATTTGGTCCAAGCAGCTATTTTTTATAACGCAAAAATATAGGTAATAAACCATACTATCAATGTAAATAAAAAAAAAAAAAAATTTTCGCACCAATTTTTTGTAAAAACTACCTAAACTTCAAAGTCGGTTTCCCAAAATCCGATTTTTTGGATGTACGACAGTATAATTGTGGATCGACGTGATGAAAAAAAGAAAAACATCCTCTTGTTCTTTAAAAGCTTTTGAAAATGCTATGTCAGAAAACTTTCAAGTAAGGAGAACACCATTGTAGTATCATATAGTAATTATATACATAGAGAACTCACGTAGAAGAAAAAATCGTAGTCAATTTCATTGATTTGAAATCACCCCAAGATCGTATTTGGGCTTATTTCGTAAAAAGATGACCGTATTTTTGGTATACCATCAAAGAACATAAGAAAAACTAAACGAAAAAATTTTTTCATTCATTCACTTCATTTTCTTTTGATTTTTTTTCTCTCTAAAATTTGATTTTATATTGTTAACGTACATACATACACACATAATAATAATAAACTATGTATGTATGTATATTATTTTTAACAACTTTATAAATAAAAATTTTTAACTAAATATATTAATATAAACATTAATAAATTATGTACAATTTTAACTGTCAAAGTGTTGCTATAATATTTTTTAATAATATAATTTTTTTTCTTCCTCTTTCTGGTTTTAAAAGAGTTACCAAAGAAGTTGAAGAAATTTTTTACATTTGCAGAAGCAAAATCATTTTGAAAAATGGGTCAGACTGAAAGTCAATTCGCAAAAGCAGAATTATTATTTGTTATTTAACATAATTTAAATAATAAAATTTGCTATTACAATATAATTTCTTTTTTTTTATTTAAAAATTTAAAAAACCATATAAAATAGGACAGAAATGTAGGTTTGGCATCGACGTCTAGTGATTTTCAAGTAAAACTGTTTAGCGACATCAATAGTTGTAGTTTATTGAAACTAGGTGCACTTTCACCCATGGTGCGCTGGCATCTAAAAATTTTAAGTAGGTCATCTATTATTACTATTGGCGTTTCCGATAATACTTGATTATCCCACGTCACACGTCACAATTCCAGTAAGTTAATTTATTTAGATATTTCGAATATATTTTATTTTTACAAAAACATTTTAGGCACCACCAAATTCAGGATCCGATTTATTTAATTATAAAAAAAATCACTCGCTGGTACTGCCATTTGCGATCAAAATTATAAATTTATCATTCTTCTTCGATCAGCTGTATTATGTGTTTATCATTTTTTGTTTTCATTTTAGTTCCCAACATGAGTTCAAATGGTGTTGTTTGAATAGCACGATGAAAAGTGCTATTTAAAATTCTTTGTACATCTATAACATGCGTGTACCATTTTTCGGGATCATCTAGTGATAATTTTGATAGTACTGCAACTGTGGTTTTGTGTAAACGTTCAACCTGACCATTACCTCTTGGAACACCTGTTGTTATGAAATAGAGTTTAGTATCATGTGATTTACAGTACTCACGGAATTGATTTGATATGAACGCTCCTCCTCTATCAGCAATTATTCGCGATGGGTAGCCGAACGCATCAGCAATTATTTCACATTTCTTTATTGCTTCCTCGGCGCTTAAACTCTTTGTAGGAAACAACCAACAAAACTTAGAAAATCCGTCAACTACCGCCAACACATATCGGTAACCTTTTTTGGTTGTGCTCATCGGCCCTACATGATCTATGTGAAAAGTTTCCAGCGGTGTATCACCTTTAGGTATTGGGTTGAGTAGTCCTTCTTGTTTGCCATTTTTTATATCGGATAGGATGCAAGGTATGCACTTAGCTATACAGGAATCTATTCTTTTATTTAAGTTGGATATGTAGAATTCTTCCTCAATTTTTTTCTTCATTTTCGCATGGTGAAAATGACCATCTTCATATATTGATTGGATTAACGAGTTCTTCATTCCATCTGGAACTACATATAACAGTTTGCCATCTACATCTTTACAAAGGATGTCATGGTGTATGATGAAGTCCTTGTATGGACCATGTTGCAAGACTTGTGTTATTGCGTTCAATTTTTCATCCTTTTGTGCTTCCTGCAAATGTTTCAAAATATTTTGGTTAGAGTGGATGGAATATGCTACCGGATGTCTACTGAGGGCATCCACATGTCGAATTTTTGTTCCTTCTCGATGTTCCACTTCAAACTGAAATTCTTCTAAGAGTAAAGACCAACGTGCCACTCGTGTCACTAAATCCTTTTTATTTAATGTCATTGTAAAAGCTTTACTGTGATAAGTTTAAAATTTTTCCCTAACAGATAAGTTCTGAATTTTTTTACTGCTTCAACAACGGCTAAAACTTCTAGCTCATAGCTGCTCTATTTTTGTTGAGCTACAGTTGTCTTTCTGCTGGAATAATATACGGGATGTAGCTCACCATCCTCTGGATTGCGCTACAATAAAACAGCTGGTATTCCATATTTCGAAACATCCGTATGTAGTTCTGTATAATCGTTATAGCTAAAAATTTTCAAAACTGGTGATGTACTTAAAATGTGTTTTAATTCTTCGAAGGCACTCCTCTCCGTGCTGTCGAATTTAAATTTAGCATCCTTCTTGAGTATATCACTTAGCGGCTTTGCGACAATTGAATGCTGTGGAATAAATTTTCTAAAATAACTAACCCTAAAAAACTGTGGAGTTGTTTCACTGTTTTGGGTTCTGGAAAATTTTTAACTGCCTTGGTTTTAGAATTGGAGGGTGATACTGTACCATTTTTAATTATATATCCAAGATACTCAACTTCTGTTTGTAAAAATTGGCATTTCTTCCACTTGATTTTCAGTCCATTTTTAGCGGCAACACGTAATACTTCTTTTAATTTTTTTAATTTTTCTAAAGCTCTTCTATAGATTTTGCGGGAATAATAAGATCATCAATATATGTTATAACAAAATTCTTGTTTATTAGTTCTTTAAAAATATAATTAATAAATCTTTGAAACACACTTGAAGAGTTACATAGACCAAAAAGGACTCTTAAAAATTCGAATTGTCTTTTTTGCGTAACGAAAGCTGTGTATTTTTGACTATCATCTTCAATCGTCACATGAAAGAAACCATTTTCTAAATCCAGTGTTGTGAAAATTGTCGCACCTTGTAGTCTATCTATTTGATCGTCTATCACTGGCAATGGGAAATGATCTTTGTGTATTTTCTTATTTACTGCTCTAAAATCGACACAAAATCTGTTAGAACCATCCTTCTTTTTCACTAGTACAACAGGGCTGGCATAATCCGACGAGCTTTCGAGAATTACATCATTCTTGAGTCATTCTTCAACTTGATCACTAATTATGTTTTGTTCCACAAGAGGAAACCTTCTCGGGCTTTAGAAAACTTGTTTATCATCTAATGGAATAATTTTCATTTGGATGGGTGACTTTACCATAGTTGCTGGAGAATAATTTTTAATTAGATTAACGATTTGGTTAATATTACCTTTATCCAAATTGATTAATCCTGGCAGATCAGCGTAAGTAGATTCCTTATCCAATTTTATTTCAGCCAAAAAACAATCACTTTCTTCTTTTTTAGTGTTTACGGTAGAACAACTATTTTTCTTCACGGAAATTACACCACCATTTATGTTGACCACCGAGTGTCTGAGTAAACTCATTCCTATGATTAGAGGGAACTTCATGCAGTTGTTTTCAATAATGTGGACCTCTACATTTTGGTAAGAATCTCCATTAATATCCATTTCAACATTACAGCAACCTTTGCTAAACACATTAGCACCTACGCCTGATATCGCTATTGCATTGTTCCTAAAGATAGAAAAAGGCTTAATGTATTTTAAATATGATTCTTTTATTAAGCATATATCGCTGCCCGTATCGATATTCCATTATTGTATTATTTACTATTACCAACACACAATTGTTATTTGCGTTTACTGCATGTGCTGTCCTTCTTACTGGCTTTTTGTTTGGGCAATTAGGCCTTTTATGCCCAAATTGGTTGCACTCGAAACATTTTGGTCCTCGTTCCTTTTCCGGACATTGATGAAACTCGTGAGAAGACGAACCGCTATTAAAGCAATATTTATTCGGCCGCGACATATTATTATTTATTCGTTTTATTTCGTTATATTTTTTAGACATGTCCATATTTCTCGCGTCGACACTTCTCACGTTGTTATTTCGATTTGTATCAACTTTAATTTTTTCGTAAATGGTTCATTTTTCTTTTAACTAAAATTTTTTGCATCGTAAAGTATTGCTTTATTTCCGGGCACATTTATTACGTTTATCATATGCGTTATGATAGAGATTTCATCCACTTCAGCTTGCGAAGCAATGTCTATCATTTTGTATAAGTATTTCCGATACGATTCGTTTATTTGTTTCTTCCGCGTTTGCAAAATTTTATGCACTTCGGCAGTACTTAGTTTTTTGTGGAAATTCTTTTATTAACGATTGTTTCAATTGTCTATACGTGTGCGGTTTTGCTTCACATTCTATATACAGTTTCGCGTCAGCTTCCAACGACAGAATATATATTTTTGTAATTCTATTAAACCGAATGTGTCCGCGTACTGTTAAAATTCTTCAAACCATTTTTGTACACTTATAGTTTCATTACCCGAATATTTTTTTATTAGTGATTCTAAATCATTAAAGTTAAATCTAATAGTTGAATTATCAACATCATGTCTTAAATTTTCATTCACGATCGGTAATTCGCTATTTTGCCGACTAAATCTTCGTCGGGCACTCAAAAAAAAAACAGAAAAATGTATGAAAAAAAAAAACTTCTTTTCCTTTTATTATTAGTAAAAAAAAATCTAAGCTCTACGTTAATTTATTTTATAGTTAGTTCTACGTTAAATATAAAAAAAATTTTTTTTTTTTTGTTTTTTATTCTACATTAAATTTAAATTTATATATTTTTCTGTATTTCACTCACTTTTATATATTAAATATATATAATGTTATATTTCACCGTTCCACGTTAAATTTTATATATATTCCAAAGTACTTATCTTTTTTTTTTGTTTTTTAGATCACTCTTCAACACTCTTCAATATATGAAACCAATCCTGGTTCAATGTTTTGGATTATCTCGGTTGAGCCCCCAAATGTAGGATTGAATAAAAAACAAAAACAATAAAATAATTTTAAGTTATAAAATATTTGTATGTTAAATTATTTACAAATATTTAATAACTTAAAATTATTTGTATATTAAATAATTTTAAGTTATTAAATATTTGTAAATATTTTAATGTTATAATTTGTTTTATTCACTAATAAAAATTATTACAAGTTAAAATATAAATCTTGTTTAATTATTTTGTTATCCACATCCACATATCTCTGTCTTGATTATCCTTTTTTCTTCTTCTTTTATACCTTTCAGCATAACTGCTACTCTAAAAAAAAACCAAAAGGTTATTGACTCTTTGAACTTGAATTTTTAAATTAATCAATCTTCACTAATTGATTGATTTATTATTTGGTTGATTTCGACTATCGATAGCCAGCTCCACTAGCGGCTAACTTCATCATATGTTGATTGTTTTGTTACGATGACAACTGTCAGATAAGAAATCTTTTAATATTTTTGTAAACAACCTGTTTAGCAAAAATATTAAAATGTAATAATTCTAATAATTAGAATTATTAAAAAAAATAAAAACTGGATATCTCTGAGCTATTAGAGATGAAGAAAATAAAGATAAGTATCATTTGTTTTTGAATATATTATTTTATATTAAACGATTTTTGTTTTTAGGTGCTGTAATGTCCAAAAATATGTTACATGTAATTTCGCTTTCTGGTAAGTTATTTTTTGTTTATTATTATTAGTACTGGGGGGAAATATCTTTTAATACTTTTAAATTTTATTTTTAGAATATAAAATATAGAGTACAGATATTCGTCTTGTAACACTTTTCGAAATTATTAAAAAAATTTGAGAAGTTTGTTCGATATTGGTATTATAATACGGGCAATTACTTGTGACTAAGCTTTAGCCAAAGTTTTTTCAAGAGAGTTAAATTAGCAACACAAATATTTAATAGAACAGTGAGTGCCGATATTAGAACAATAATTGAAACGTCTGGTTTTAAAAGAGTTACCAAAGAAGTTGAAAAAATTTTGTATTAGTGTTTAATAAACTTTTTGACTGTCTCAACAGTGGATAATACAGTCTGATAATAAATATCGATCTGATATTAAACTAAATAGCTTGTAGTTTGAATTTTTAAAATGTTGTAAGATTGACTAAAAAACAAAAATATATTTTTAGAGGGAATGAAAATAACTTTAAATTTTTATTAATATACATACATATGTGTACACATTTTTTCATATTTTATACTTTCACAATAATAATTCTTGTACCTATGGTTGGGTTATGAAAACAACTAAAATTAATGATAAAAAATCGAGATAGAATCGAGGTTTTTTCTTTTTTTAAGAAGTCGAAAAAGTTATATGAAGAAATATATACAAATATACATACATCAATTGACATTCAAGCAAAAAAAAAGGAAAAAAACAAACTAAAATATGGACAAGTTGATTTTACTAAATTAAAAAAACTGTCTTAACTTTTTTCTTCCATGTGAATACTCTATGTATATAGTTACTTTATAGTAGTATTTACACTATTTTTAGAAATTTTTTGAGCCCGAGGAAATGACCGATATCGATACCATTGAAGAAATGAACTAAACTCTAACTACTACAATTTTGGAAGAAAAAAAATAGAAAGACCAAATGGGAGAATCCCAGAACAAAAAATACACACACGTGACACATGGAAGTAATTACATGCTTTGGATCATGATCGTATTATAGTGCAAAAATCTGAAATAGAAGAAGATTTTGTAGCACTTGGAAAAACTACTGTAGTCCAACTACTTTTTTTTCCTTGCCACACTATGAGGAGTATAGAGCATCCACATCGACTGTCATTTATTATTCATATTTGACCAAGCTTCAGTTTCGTGAATCATTAATTTCACTAAGCCGTTGATTACTCGGCTGTAGCTATTGCACAAGAAAGACATTTCTTTTTTATTTTTACGCTATCTATTATCTTATAAAAGAATTAGTATAATAGTATCCCAACTCCTAAGTAAAATTTTAAATTATTTTAAAGAAATAACTTTATAAAATCTTCAATATTTATAATTCATAATTACTGAAATACTTCATATATATTGAATACATAATTTCTGAAATTCATAATTACTGAAATTTTTCACATTTGCAGAAACAAAATCATTTTGAAAAATGGGTCAGACTGAAAGTCAATTCACAAAAGCAGAATTATTATTTGTTATTTAACATAATTTAAATAATAAAATTTGCTATTACAATATAATTTCTTTTTTTTATTTAAAAATTTAAAAAACCATATAAAATAGGAAAGAAATGTAGTTTTGGCATCGACGTCTAGTGATTCTCAAGTAAAACTGTTTAGCGACATCAATAGTTGTAGTTTATTGAAACTAGGTGCACTTTCACCCATGGTGCGCTGGCATCTAAAAATTTTAAGTAGGTCATCTATTATTACTATTGGCGTTTCCGATAATACTTGATTATCCCACTAAATTTCTGTTGAGGGTTTTGAGTCACAGTGGAATTTTCCTCATTGTATAGCAGCAATTGATGGAAAACACGTCACAATTCCAGTAAGTTAATTTATTTAGATATTTCGAATATATTTTATTTTTACAAAAACATTTTAGGCACCACCAAATTCAGGATCCGATTTATTTAATTATAAAAAAAAGTCACTCGCTGGTACTGCCATTTGCGATCAAAATTATAAATTTATAATGTGTGACGTTGGTGCTTCAGGACGTCAAAGTGATGGAGAATTTTTCGAAATTCAGTATTCGGGCAGAAGTTTTATGACAATTGTCTACCGTAAGCAAATAAAAATTAATTCATCAAATATTATATATTTTTTCTATAGTTAAATAAAATATTTTTTTAGAATTCCGCCACCGTCTGATGTATGCCAGGAATTTAGAGAAGTACCATACGTATTTGTAGCAGATGATGCGTTTTCTTTGACCACCAACATGATGAGACATTCATTGGGTCTTTAACAGTAAGTCAAAGAGTTTTCAATTATAAATTGAGTCAAGCTCGTCGTATAGTTGAAATCTCTTTTGGGATTTTGTCCAGCAAGTGGAGGATTTTTCGAACATCAATTATTTCAAATTTGGACACGGTAAAATTGGTATTGCATATAACATTTTTAATAAAATTGAAAAAAAAATATTTAGGTGCAAAACATAATAATGTCGTGTGTATGTTTACACAATTGGCTGAGATAAGAAAAATGCCAAAGTTATTTTAATCCGGGCCTGATTGACATTGAGCAGAATGAAGATATTGTGTTGGGTTCTTGGAGAGCAGAGAAAAATATTTTTGAACGCTTGCCGGAATATAATGTAAAATGCCCGAATACTACCAAAGAGTTGAAGAATAGGTTAACTGAATATTAAATTTCTTGTTCTATTCTAATTGAAAAAATATTGTTTTTTAGATTTGCTGAATATTTTATTGACAAAGGAGCTGTTCCGTGGCAACTGGATAGAATATAAATAAATTTGTCCATATATGGACAAAAAAAATACTTATTTCATATTTATAGAAAATTATAAACCTTATTTATTTTTAGGAAAGGAATTAATTCAAGATGAAATTTTGCAACAAGGAATTCAATGTGCGATTCATCGTTGCAGTAAATATATATGTACATATATTTTAAACGTCGCTGTTAATTTAAATAAACTGTATGTATATTCTTAAATGCTTTTAAATACCTATTGTTAAATGTTTTCTGTAAAAATAAATGTTTTTCTCAAATAAATAAATGTAAAAACAAAATAAAACAATTATGAACAAAACAATAAAATAAATTATTAGAAATAAAATATAACAATTCATAGAATATGAAAAACAAAACAATAAAATAAATTATTAGAAATAAAATAAAACAATTTATAGAATATGAAAAACAAAACAATTATTAGAAATAAAATAAAACAATTAATATAAAAGACGAAGTACAGACTAAATAAAATATTTACAAAATTAAAAAAATTGATAACGTAGAAAATGAGACTAAAAAAAGAATTAGAGAAATATATTATACATGAGTAGAAAAAGCAATTAAAAAACGATAATAAATTGAAACCTACCACTGTCAACAATTTTTACGATTACGATCTGAAAAGATAAAAAAAACATATAGTAATAATAATACTTATCGTTATCACAGTGTATGGCATTGAATAAATATAGTTATTCAATGTCATACTCAATAACGGTTTTTTATTTCCATTTGAGCTATAAATGGATATTTTTCTATATCCATTGCGAAGCTCTCCATAAATAACGCAGTTGAATTTTAATTAATTTCGCGCATTCTTTAATTTTAAAGTTAAATTTTTAAGTGATATTTAACATTAAAACAAGTAAAAGTAACAGTAAGTCGATGTAACCGACTTAGTTATACCCTACACCTAAAAAATTCAAATTAAATTAAAAATCCATAAGTTATTTTAGTTAAGTATTTAATATAACTAAGCTAAAAAAATAAATGCTTTTACAACATTTGTACAAAATTTCAGATTTTTATCTTTATTAAATTCGAAAATAAGCTGCTTAGGTCTTGGGAAGTGTGTGAAGGCACGCGGACCACCACCCCAATTCATCTCAAATTTTAGAGACATCAACAGAGTAGAATATTCTTATATAAAATTTTAAGTTTATATATTTATTAATTTCGAAGATATGCTTGTTTGGTCTTGGGAGTTGTGTGGCAGATACCCGAACAACCATTCTAATTCATCTTAAATTTTGGATAAATGAGGGATTCAGGAAACAACACCCTAGTACCAAATTTGAAGTTTCTATCTTTATTAATTTCGAAGATATGCTTGTTCGGTTTTGGGAGTTGTATGGGAGGTACCCGAACGACCACTCCAATTCATCTCAAATTTTAGGCAAGTCAGGGATTTAGGAAACAGCACCCTCGTATCAAATGTGAAGTTCTTATCTTTATTAATTTCGAAGATATACTTGTTCGGTTTTGGGAGTTGTATGGGAGGTACCCGAACAGCTCCTCCAATTCATCTCAAATTTTCAACAAATAAGGGATTCAGGACACAACACCCTAGTACCAAATTTGAAGTTTGTATCTTTATTAATTTCGAATATATGCTTGTTCGGTTTTGAGATTTGTATGGGAGGTACCCGAACAACCACTCCAATTCATCTGAAATTTTAGGCATGTCAGGGATTTAGGAAAACACACCCTCGTACAAAATTTTAAGTTTCTATCTTTAATAATTTCGAAGATATGCGTATTCGGTTTTGGGAGTTGTATGGGAGGTACTCGAACGCATGGTCCGATTTTGCCCATTTACAATCCCCGCCTTACCTTAGTCATTGTTAACCTACAGTATAAATTTCATCAAGATAGCATCATTATTTTTAGAGTTATCGTGCGTACGGACGGACGGACAATGCTAAATCGACTCCTGAGGTGATCCTGATTCAGAATATATATACATGTCTATACCTAACTCGCTTCCTTTTGGTGGTTACAAAATCCATACCAAAGTTAATATACCCTATACTTAATGTGTAGGGTATAACAATATCACATACATAATATGTCTACTTACCTAATTTAAAATAAAAAAAAACCCAAAGAAACAATTTAAATTTATTTATAACAATACTTGATGTAAACATATGATTGTAAGCTCTTTAATATATAAATCTGCAAATGTAAAATTAGTAAATTTAAGGCAAATAAATAAATAAATAATAACTGATTTTAAAATTTTTAAAACTTTAAAAATAAGATTGCTGTGATTTTTATAATGTATACCTAATCATAATATGTATTTAAAATCATATATGTATGTATATACTTATTGACAATACGTTATTGTATTACATACATAATATATGTACATAGAAAATTATAAAAAAAAACAAAATCAGATATGAATTTAATTTCTTTTCTTCCGTTCTTTTCATATACGTACCTATAGCATCAAATTTTTATTTTAAAATGAATTTTTTTCACAGACACATAGATAAGTAAGGCGGTTGAATGAGTCCACGTGAAAACGTTTTTAGTCGTTCATTGAGGCTGCGTAATGCGTGGAATATAGGCCAATGGGCCTTTCCACACGAGTAGTGTCCTCTTTCGTCATTTTTTACTTTTACCTTCGTTTCATACCCTCTTGCCTATAAACTAAATTTGTGGTGGGGATTTTTAGGAGTAATTTTTTAAACCAAAATTTTAGAGTTTAAAAATTTAGTCCACTAACACAAACAAAAACTCTAATAAAAATTTTTATGAGGGTCAAAAAAATTTTATATGTACATACGTTTCATTCTCGTTTGGAAAATTAAAGAAAAAAGAAACGGTCGCAGCAAATTTTTAAAAAAGTATAGTGATTTTTGATCTTTCACTTGATGAAATTATTAAAATATATTCTATTGACAAAAAGAAATTATGTGCACAGTACAGAGTTTATTCTATTTCTAGGTACATACATATATAATATATATTATTTAAAAATTACAGGAAAAAAAATCTTATGTTACTTAAATACAAAAAAAAATTTATTTGTTTTATGCGTGCTTTTTTTTTATATTTATTATCTACCTCTCGCAACAAATTTTGTTTTAAAATGAAATATTTACACACACATAGAAAAGTAACGACTATCGAGAGGAACAGTGTGGAAATAAAAAAAAGAGGAAAGTAGTCACGAAACGAAAGAGGACACTACTCGTGTAGAAAGGCCCAATGAATTATGAATAATATATGTATTTTGTTTGTTTTTTTCTTTATTCGTTGTATGTATGTATTATTATATTCTAATTTCTAGCTGTCCACGCACAATGAGAACGAATTCAATTAAAATATATGTCGTTGCCGTTGAATGGCGCACAATCTCATACAACAGGCATATTTGACATGTTAAATGGTAAAGCATTAATAATTGTTCTTTGCTACTTGTATTTACTACTGTGCTTCTTTGCTGGCAATAAAAATGTTAATTCAAAATTAATATTATTTTTTAATCAATTATTAATGTAAATTTAAACCCTTTTTAACAAATTTTTTTTTAATAATTTGTCGGAAAGCTTCATAAATTAAAAAAATAATTCGAACACAAAATTTCAAATTATATTTGATACTTTTTTGTACATAAAATTGCACCTCTACATCTGATTATGCATACACTGACAACTTAATATCATTTAGTTACATACTGTGGAATTTGTCAAAATTACGTTCCACAACGGCAAAATTAAATTTAAATCTAATGGAACGACAACGACAATTTGGTTTTGTATTGTATGGTAATAATCATAGTCAATATCAGAAATTATATATATATAAATAACGCAAGTAGAACAAAAAATCTCACAATTTTTATACCCGTACGATAGGATCGGGTATAATAAAATTACTCCTCCGTTTGTAACACCTCGAAATAAGCGAGCTAGATATACCTTCAAAGGTATGGATCGGATGAGGAAAAAATTCTAAGTCGATTGAGCCATGTCCATCCGTCCGTCAGCACGCTAACTCAAAAACTAAGAAAGCTAGAATCTTCAAATTTACACAAAATATTCTGGGAGTAATTTGTAGGTTCCCTATTTTTTTTGGTTGAGTTTGGACCAAACCTTAAAGTAGCTCTCGAACACCTAACTTTTAGATCCCCACATTTTTTTTGAAATAGAGCTATGAAATTTTAACTGCTGATAGATCTCACAAAAATATTAATTTTATTTTTAATAACTTTTTTTTGTAGCCCCACCCGTTACGGAGCTACAGCTCCCAAAGGTTCAAAAAAGCTCTATATGTAAATTGTTATAGCACAAGTTGTATAAAGTATATCTTCATTTTGAGAACACCAAACGATTACTACTTTCATTAGCTTTAAAAGTATATATACAATAAATATATATTTGTGGCATACGATGTCTTAATTTACCGTTATGCGAAACTAAAATTTTGCAAAATCATTTAACCCTTCTATCTTCTAAACGGTTTAAGTTGGAAACTTGAAACTTGAAAATAAGTATGAGTCATTTCAGAAATTTTTTTTGTATCACCCCCCGTTTAGGAGCTGTAAAAGGGTCAAAAACTGAAAATTTCTTATTTTTAAACACCTGTAACTTGAACACCTGTTAAAATTTTTTTAAAGTAATACACAAAAATTAAAGCCTCAACATTATACTCTTATTTCTGTTAACAACTTTTTTTAATAATGTAGGGTTACTTTATAATTGACGAAAGTGTTACTTGATTTTTTCAAATTTTCTAACAAATTTCTTCAACAAATTTTTTGCATTTGTTTTACTCGATAATTTTAAATTGTTGAGGATATAATGCGTAGTACAAAAAAATGTAAATAAATAAACAACATAACGGTTGCTTGAAGAATTTTTATTTATATGATATTGATATTGATATATATACATACTTATATAATAGCATGTTTATTTACATATCGTATATGTCACTAGTGAATGAATGATAAGAGTATATATGTATATTATACAGCGCCGTATTTACATACATATATGTATTTTATTGTACTTATAAGAAATTATTCTGTCAATGGAATATTTAAATATAATATAATATAATATTTAAAATTATATTTACTATTTTGTACTAAGTAAATTTAATAAACATTTACCGCTTAGTATTAAATGGTACTATAGAATATTTGAAAAAGTTTTGGATTGATAATCGTTATGTGGAAGGTTAGAATCTGCTTTTGAAGAATTTATAAACATATAGTTTGAATATATGTACAACCCATAGTTCTAGAAATTATAAAATTCACCCAAATTATTTTAAAATACTAAAATATTAAAAAAATAATATTGTAAGCAAAGTGACAGGCTGTGAACATACTAACGGTTGTTCGTACGGGTATCTAAGAGTTGACAAAGTCAACTGTATTCTTCCTCGTTTTTAATTTGTAGTGAAAGAAAGAGAAAAACATTGGAAATGAACATATTATTTTTGCCTGTTCTTTCTCATTTTTCATTCTTCAAATTTATTTTTTTCATTTTTCTAAAGAAAAATCAAACAAGTCACAAAAGTGAAAAGGTTTTTTTTTTTTTAGATGTTATTGGTATATGTTAGGCTGTTAGATTGTTTTTTCTATTCATTTCATATATTTTATGAATAGTTTATATTTTTTATTTTCAGTCATTTTACTTTAATTTACAAAAAGAAGTAGCCAAAAAATTATTAATGAATGGAGAGTATAGAGTAGTATAGCTAGCCATATGCATATAGATATGTATATATATGTATATGTATATGCATATTAATTTTTCTTTGCTTAGAAAATTTTACATTTTATAAATACCTATCGAAATGTTAACCTCTGAGGGTAATTTTTTTATTTCTTTTTTATGAATTTAGGAATTTTGCAAACAGATTATAAATAAAGTATGTAAGATTAAAAACTCGTGTGCTGTATAAAATTCTATACTGAATGAAAAAATTATAATTCTGAAAATTTTGACCTAATTTAACTTTTATTGATGTAATATTTTAAAAAAAGGAAAAAGCCGAATTGCAGTTTCAAAATAAAATAAGCCTTCAATTCAATTAAACGTTCAAAGTCGGCATAAAAAACTCTTGTAAAACAAAATTATAAGATAAATAAATACATTTTGAAGTCCATATATCAAACAAGCTACTATTCTGTGGTAACCTGTAGAGCCTTGCATTAAAATTCAGTCTACTATTTTTGCATGTGGTGCAGGTTCTACCTGATTTGCGTGAATCTAATTTTATATTTTGAAACATTCTAAACAAAGGATGAATATATTATATGTTCATGCTAATGAAAGCAAAAGAGATGGAAAAGATAATAAAAGTATGTAGATAAATAAAAGAGTCAGAAAAATAGAAAATTTTAATTATAAGTTTTGGAACAAGTTAATGAATAAAATAATTGAGACAATCAAATAAATTTGGAAACAAATTCTAAACAATAATAAAAAAAATGTTTTCTTACTTTTTGAATAGAAATTATGTTCCTGTTATGTTACTTCTTGATTGATGAATGATTAAGAGCAAAAGAACTTGTGCATTATATATTTCCCATATGTATATGAACTTAACTTTAACTTTTTATTAAACTTCTAAAACAAATTTTAATTTCTCACTTCTATAAAAAAAAATAACTTATTTTAATAAAAAAATTCAAGCTAAACACATTGGATAACTTACCGCTCAAATTTAAATTTAAATTTTCTTTATAAATTTCTTACGTTAAAATTCTTTTAACCCATAATACCAGAAACTATATTTGAAACGTAATTTCACAAAAAAAACACAAGTCAACTAGGGTTAACAATCACATATTTTTTTTTTATTTTAAATAAAAACTACTCATGCATTTCTATTGATATAGAAAAAAATATTAAATACTACGCATACATAGATAAACATTATATATATTTGATTAACCCATAATCAGTCCATCCAAAATAGAATACTTAAGAAATCAGAAGTAAATTATTTATATAGTGTTGCCATGTTATAATATATAATTATTTGATTTACTTCAATTTTTAAATACAAAAGATATACTCTTTATGAGAAAATGTTAGATTGAAAGAAAAATATTAATATACGTTTTTTGCATTATTTTTTGAATAAATAAAATATTTAAAATTAAAAACAAAGAAATAGAACCAAAATCATTGATAGTTAAAACTTCTAACCAGTTTTAAAATATAAAACCACAAACATTGTAAATAGATTTTATTTTACCATTTGTAATAATAGTGTATTTTCAAAGAGAATTCTTTTTTTTTTTTTATTTCTAATTATAATGATAAATAAATAGAGTAATTTTTAAAATATTTTAATTGTTTTCGACTTTAGACTAACGAAGAATACATGTATTTAAGATTTGTTGTCGTATATTTTTGCTAAATTCGAGTACTACCTAAATAGTTTTAAAAATAGTTTTATAATGGTAACCTACATTAATTTCTAGAAGGCCTGGACATTGAGAGAGGAAAGCTAAATAGTAGTCCTTTTTTTCAAAAAAAAATACACGTAGTCTTATGGAAAAAAATGGTAGTCCTCCTAGAAAAATTAGTTTTTAAAAATTTTAAATTTTCATTCATAAATATGCATTTTAAAAAATGTCTTCCAACTACTTTTCAACAAAAAAAAGCTTCTTAAAAACTATTTAAAAGAGCATTAATTTGGTACATTACTGAGCAAAACAAATATTGAAAACTAATTTTTATTGCAATATCGATTTGCTTTAATAAATATTGTAAATTTTTTAGAATGCATATAAAATTAAGTGCAAAAATAAACTATTTTACAATTTGGCATGTTTGGGTAAATATTTCATATTGAAAACTCGAAAAGAAAATTGTTAAAAATCGGCATTTTTCTTAAACAAAAACAAAAACAGAAAAAAACAAAAAAATCTTTATGAAATGTCATTTTTGGAAGCTTTTTCTCACAATACATTTATAATTTGCACAAACACATTTAAGTTTTTCGATGTCCAGGCCTTCTAAAAATTAATGTAGGTTATGGTTGATCAAGTGTATATAATTATCTATGTATGCGTTAGCATTTAATTTTTTTTTTTATATCAATAGAAATGCATGAGTAGTTTTTATTTAAAATGAAAAAAAAACAAGTAAATGTAACAGTAAGTCGATGCAACCGACTTATTAATACCCTACACCTGAATAATTCGAGTTAAATTAAAAATCCATAAGTTGTTTTGGCAGCTGCTTGAACTTCTTCCCTTTTCTGTTTTATTCACCTCGAATTTCAGGAACGTAAAAGAAGCATCCTCTTGGCATATGCTTCACACCCTTGTAAAAAATTTCAAGTTTCTATCTTTATTAATTTCGAAGATTGTTAGTCCTTGGGAGGCTTGTGTCAGGTACCCGAATTGCCATTCCAATTCACCGAATCCATCTTAGGAACATAAAGAAAACATGCCAGAGCACCATTGTACTAAATTTAAAGGTTCTATTTTTGTTGGTTTTGGAGATATGCTCATTTGCTCTTGTGCTAGTCCGGAAATTTCCAAAATACGAAGCCATGGTTCAAATTCTTTCAAATGTCAGTTTCCAATTTTACAGAAAAGGAAACATAACAGAACACCCTTGAACTAAAAATAAGGGTTCTATCTTTGTTGGTTGTGGAGATATACTCGTTTGTTCTGGGGCTCGTCCGGAAGCTTTCAAGATTTGTACCCATGGACCAAATCCTCACAAATTTCAGAAACATAAATCAAACATGAAGAAACACCATTCTACCTAATTTAAAGGTTATATCTTTGTTGCTTTTGGAAATAATATCATTTGCTCTGGGGCTCGTTCGGAAGCTTCCAAAATCCAAACCCATGGACGACAACCTCTTAAATTTCAGAGACATAAATCAAACGGGAAGGAACATCATTGTAAAAAATTTAAAGGTTCTATCTTTGTTGGTTTTGGAGATATACTCGTTTGCTCTGGAGCTCGTTCGGAAGCTTCCAAGATCCGAACCCATGAACCAAATCCTCTCAAATTTCAGAGACTTAAATAAAACATGAAAGACTACACTCTGCCAAATTTAAAGGTTATATCTTTGTTGGTTTTGGAGATAATCTCATTTGCTCTGGTGCTCGTTCGGAAGCTCCCAACATCCAAACACATGGACCAAATCCTCTTAAATTGCAGAGACATAAATCGAACGGGAAGGAACATCATTGTACAAAATTTAAAGGTTCTATCTTTGTTGGTTTTAGAGATAATCTCATTTGCTCCGGAATCATTCGGAAGCTTCCACAATCCGAACCCATGGATCGATCTTGTCCACATTCGAACTTAGCCTTCCTTTCATAATTAGTAACCTACTATATAAATTTCATCAAGATAGCTTTGTTAGTTTTTGAGTTATCGTGCGAATGGACGAACGGAAGGACATCCTTAAATCGTCTCAGGAGCCGATCCTGATTCAGAATATATATACATGTCCATATCTAACTCGCTTCCTTTTGGTGCTTCCTTTTTTTTTTGTGAAATTACCTTTCAAAATATAGTTTCTGGTATTATGGGTTAAAAGAATTTTAACGTAAGAAATTTATAAAAAAATTTTAATTTGAGGGGTAAGTTATCCAATGTTTATAACTTGAATTTTTTTATTAAAATAAGTTAATTTTTTTTATAGAAGTGAAAAATTAAAAGTTGTTTTACAAGTTTAACAAAAAGTTAAAGTTAAGTTCATATACATATGCGAAATATATAATGCACAAGTTCTTTTGTTCTTAATCATTCATCAATCAAGAAGTTGGAACATAATTTCTATTCAAAAAGTAAGAAAACATTTTTTTTATTATTGTTTAGAATTTGTTTCCAAATTTATTTGATTGTCTCAATTATTTTATTCATTAACTTGCCGTAAAACTTATAATTAAAATTTTCTATTTTTCTGACTCTTTTATTTATCTACATACTTTTATTATCTTTTCCATCTCTTTTGCTTTCATTAGCATGAACATATAATATATTCATTCTCTGTTTAGAATGTTTCAAAATATAAAATCAGATTCCCGTAAATTAGGTAGAACCTGCGCCACATGCAAAAATAGTAGGTAGGAATTTTAATGGAAGGCTTTACAGATTAGCAAAGAATAGTAGCTTGTTTGATATATGGACTTCAAAATGTATATATGTATTTATCTTATAATTTTGTTTTAGAAGAGTTAATTTAAGCCGAATTGACAGTTTAATTGAATTCAAGGCTTTTTTTTTATTTTAAAACTCCAATTCGGCTTTTTCCCTTTTTTAAAAATATTACATCAACAAAAATTAAATTAGGTCAAAGTTTTCAGATAAAATTATAATTTTTTCATCCAGTATAGAATTTTATACAGCACACGAGTTTTAATCTTACATACTTTATTTATAATCTGTTTGCAAAATTCTTAAATTGATAAAAAAGAAATGAAAAATTGACGTTCAGAGGTTAACATTTCAATAGGTATTTATAAAATGTAAAATTTTCTAAGCAAAGAAAAAATTAATATGCATATACAAATATGTGTATATACGTATCTATAGACATACATATATATGCCTGGCTATACTACTCTATACTCTCCATTCATTAATAATTTTTTTGGCTACTTCTTTTTATAAATTAAAGTAAAGTGACTGAAAATAAAAAAATATAAACTATTCATAAAATATATGAAATGAATAGAAAAAAAAAAATCTAACAGCCCTAACACATACCAATTAAATCTTAAATAAAAAAAAACCTTAACATTTGTTACTTGTTTGATTTTTCGTTAGAAAAATGAAATAAATAAATTTGAAGAATGAGAAAGAACAGGCAAAAATAATATGTTCATTTTTTTAATCCAATGTTTTTCTCTTTCTTTGGAGCACTACAAATTAAAAAAAATTGTGAGAGATTTTTTGTTCTACTTGCGTTATCTATATATATATAATTTCTGATAGTAATAATAGATAGCCTACTTAAAATTTTTAGATACTAGCGCCGCTATCGCTAAAAGTGCTTCTAGTTTCAATAAACTACTACATCTAAAAGGTCAATAGATGCCGCTAAACAGTTTCATTTTAAAATCACTAGATGTTGCCTGTATTTCTATACCTATATTTCTTTCCTATTTTATTTTTCGAATTTATAAATAAAAAAAAAAATTATATTGCAATAACAAATTTTATTTCAATCATAAAAATTAACAATCATGATTTTCACCTTCACAATATATTAATTTACAAACAGCTTCAGCTGATTTATCTTCCCAGCCTTCGAAAATTTTGTACAGTCCTTCTGTAAACATGTATCTTCAAACAAAACTGTTCCCTTTACTTGTTTTCGTCTTTACATTTTTTTGACAAATTTCATCTATCTCACCTTAAATTAAAAAAAGTTTATTTTTAAATTAAATAGAATTATTTTTTAAAGTTAAGAGAATTAATTATAGGGATAATTACCACAGTCCAACCTTGGAATTCCGATAAATCTATCTTTTTTGATTGTAAGCTACGAGGTAGACCTTAAAATGGCAATGAGTTCCTCTAATTTTTCGCATTTGCAGTAACAAATGTAAGCCGCCTTGCTATGATTTAAAATAAAATAAAATAAAATATAAAATTTTATCTCTTCAATTAAATCAAAACTTACCTTTTAATTTTTAAAGCATTTGATCTAAAATTTATTAATAAAACCAAAACAATATACTAAACTGCTGCAGTTAAACCAATATTTGATGCAAAATGGATTCAAAACTGGCTAACATATGACTTTTGACAATTTAAAAAATTTAATATGGCGGTAATAAAAAAAAGGCGATATTTTTGACATTAGGTGGAAGTACTTTGATTTTTCTAAAATTTTTGACAAAAAAACAATTTGTTCTAAGTCAACCACCCGTGGTAATAATCGTTGTCGTTATCATTCCCTCTGTTCACACTTATCCTGTAGTGCATTCTGTAGTTGTAACTTCTTCATTCTTTTTCCCACTTCCTCGTTTCTCCTAAAAAAAGATTTAAAACGAATTTATGCGAAAAAAAACGACGAAAAAGTAGTTGTAAATTTTTCAATCTAAATTTAGTGGTTAAGATGTTGAACCAATTGCCAGTCACCAATCCATGTAAAACCGGCAATAAAAAATTTTATCAGGTCAAACAAATTTTTATGATATATACAAAATCATTCTTATATTGATGATGCTTACCCTTCAAGAAAAAAAATTTAAGTAATGCCCGTGTTCACTATAGTGCAATTGCAATTGTAAGATGTAATTGCAAAAGCTCTCCGCGTTCACACTATATTGTCAATTGCAATTGCAACTTTATATGTGTGCGTTAATATTATCACTTCAATTTTTTTTTCTTGAAGGGTAAGCATCATCAATATAAGAATGATCTTGTGTATATCCATAACCTACATTAATTTTTAGAAGACCTGGACATTGAGAGAGGAAAGCTAAATAGTAGTCTTTTTTTTCAAAAAAAATATACGTAGTTTTATGGAAAAAAATAGTAGTCCTCCTAGAAATCTGGAAATAACAAAAACTACAGATTTTTTTTAACTTTGTCGTAAGGGAGCATTAAAGTACCATCTGTTTTACGTTTTTTAGTAAAAAGAAATTTTTAAAAATTGTAAATTTTCATTCATCAATATGCATTTTAAAAAATGTCTTTCAACTACTTTTCAACAAAAAAAAGCTTCTTAAAAACTTTTTAAAAGAGCATTAATTTGGTACATTACTGAGCAAAAAAAATGTTGAAAACTAATTTCTATTGCAATATTGATTTGCTTTAATAAATATTGTAAATTTTTTAGAATGCATATAAAATTAAGTGCAAAAAATAAACTATTTAATTATTTTTACAATAAGTTAATTTATGTTAACTTATTTAAAATTTAGTAAAAATAAAATAAATTAATATTATAAGTTATTTGCCTTTTCCTTTGAGGTAGGGGATATGGCGATTATTTTTAAAGTGGTATCGCCTGAAGACTAGGCCTTAAGCTAAAATATTAAAAAATAAATATATTAATACATACAAATAATATATAAATAATTTTTTAACAAAATAATATGATATATTTAAAATGAAATTTAATAAAACAAAATGAAGTAATTAAAAAAAGTAAAAAACAAAAAAAGATCACAAAAATCGATATTTTCCGACCGGATAGTAATAATAGATCTTGAGTGGGCAAAAATGAAAAGTGACATGACGATTGAATGCCAACTATATATACGTACCTTCATATCTAAAATGTTAATTTGGTCAATAATAATATTTAATTTTTTGCGTTTTTCAATATCGTTCAATATTTTGAAATTGTTTTGATTCTGTATTACCTGTCAAATAGGTAACTTAGATCGTTATTAGTTATTATTCTAAATTTAAAATCACAAAAAGTAATTATTTTCTATTAAAATATATAAAACAATATTATTTTGGCCTTTATATGATTTCCAGTATTTTAAATTTATTTTTTTACTAACATTTAAAACTAAATTAGAGAAATTTAAAATTATATTATCATCGCGTAAGTTTTTATCATTCGTTTCTATTAAATTTACCAAGTAATTGGTGAATATACTTGGAACTGCATCTGGTATTAAACGCGGACTTTTATCATTATTTAGTTTAAAACACGATTCATTAGCTGTTAATTGCCATAAGCTGTTAATTGCCAGTCTGATCTTTGTACAACTTCTCAAAGGCTCTTTATCCGGAAACTTAAAAGTAGCTACAGATATCCTGCTATTATTATAATTGGATTTACACCCAACAACCGAACGTTTTCCACCCACTTTATTTAAGAAATTATTAAGGCACTAAATAATTTAATTAATTTTTTTAAATAGGAATTTATACAATAATATCTTCTAAAAATAATCTACAAAAATATGACTACATAAAATAAAATATTACTAAAATTTAGAGTTATTTTAAATGAAATATTAATTTTTTTCTAATACTTTTAAAATAGTTTTGCCATTTAATATTTTATTCATAAAAATATTATTCTATTTCATGTAAGTAGATACATGAATATTCTATTTACAATAATTTTTTTTATAGACTCTAGAAAAAAACGAAAATTGCTTAACCAGAATCTGGTACTTTTTTTTTTCTTTTCTTCAAAATATTGCTGAAAAATATGATTTGAAAGTTAATTTTTATACCCTACACATTAAGTATAGGGTATATTAACTTTGGTATGGTGTTTGTAACCACGAAAAGGAAGCGAGTTAGGTATAGACATGTATATATATTCTGAATCAGGATCACCGCCTGAGTCGATTTAGCGATGTCCGTCCGTCCGTCCGTACGCACGATAACTCAAAAAATAATGATGCTATCTTGATGCAATTTATACTGTAGGTTAACAATGACTAAGGTAAGGCGGGGGTTGTAAATGGGCGTAATCGGACCATGCGTTCGAGTACCTCCCATACAACTTCCAAAACCTAATACGCATATTTTCAAAATTAATAAAGATAGAAACTTAAAATTTTGTACGAGGGTGTGTTTTTCTGAATCCCTAATATCCCCAAAATTTGAGATGAATTGGAGTGGTTGTTCGGGTACTTCCCAAACAAATCCCAAAACCGAACAAGCATATATTCGAAATTAATAAAGATAGAAACTTCTAATTTGGCACTAGGGTGTTGTTTTCTGAATCCCTGATTTGTCCAAAATTTGAGATGAATTGGAGGAGCTGTTCGAGTACCTCCCACACAACTCCCAAAACCGAACATGCATATCTTCGAAATTAATAAAGATAGGAACTTCAAATTTGATACGAGGGTGCTGTTTTCTAAATCCCTGATTTGCCTAAAATTTGAGATTAATTGGACTGGTCGTTCGGGTACCTCCCATACAACTTCCAAAACCGAACAAGCATATCTTCGAAATTAATTAAGATAGAAACTTCAAATTTGGTACTAGGGTGTTGTTTCCTGAATCCCTGATTTGTCTAAAATTTGAGATGAATTGGAGTGATCGTTGGGGTACCTCCCATACAACTCTCAAAACCGAACAAGCATATCTTCGAAATTAATAAAGATAGAAACTTCAAATTCGGTACTAGAGTGTTGTTTCCTGAATCTCTGATTTGTCCAAAATTTAAGATGAATTAGAATGGTTGTTCGGGTATCTGCCACACAACTCCTAAGACCAAACAAACATATTTTCGAAATTAATAAACATATAAACTTGAAATTTAATATAAGAATGTTCTACCCTGTTGATGTTTCTAAAATTTGAGATGAATTGGGGTGGTGGTCCGCGTGCCTTCACACACTTCCCAAGACCTAACAAGCATATTTTCGAATTTAATAAAGATAGAAATCTGAAATTTTGTACAAAGGTTGTAAAAGCATTATTTTTTTTAGCTTAGCTATATTAAATACCTAACTAAAATAACTTATGGATTTTTAATTTAATTTGAATTTTTTAGGTGTAGGGTATAAATAAGTCGGTTCCATCGACTTACTGTTACTTTTACTTGTTTTATTGACATAAAGAAAAAACTTCAAACTTTATTTTTATATATATAATTTTAATATAATTACAAATATAAAAACTTAGTTTGAACTAAAATATATTTACCAAATACAGTACAATCTATTAGAAAGCTTTTAAGTTATTAGGTTATGTTCACTAATTTATTATAATTGTGTACTGTCATAATTTTTTGAGAGTATTAAATGGCGATGATATGAAATACTGGAAAAAAACTGAAAATTTGTTGAAAATATGTTGAAAATTTCGAGTTGAAAGCTGAAATTTTGGTATGTTAAAGAAAAATTTCCAAATTTATTTTAGTATACAATTTGGCATGTTTGAGTAAATATTTCATATAGAAAACTCGAAAAGAAAATTGTTAAAAATGGGCATTTTTCTGAAACAAAAACAAAAACAGAAAAGAACAAAAAAATCTTTATGAAATATCATTTTTCGAAACTTTTTCTCAATACATTTACAATTTGCACAAACGCATTTAAGTATTTCGATGTCCAGGCCTTCTAAAAATTAATGTATGTTATAGCCTGATAAAATTTGTTATTGCTATTTTACATGTATTGGTGACTTGCAATTGGTTCAACCAGAAATTATATATGTATAGATAACGCAAGTAGAACAAAAAATCTCTCACAATTTTTTTTAATTTGTAGTGCCCCAAAGAAAGAGAAAAACATTGGATTAAAAAAATGAACATATTATTTTTGCCTGTTCTTTCTCATTCTTCATTCTTCAAATTTATTTTTTTCATTTTTCTAAAGAAAAATCAAACAAGTCACAAAAGTAAAAAGGTTTTTTTTATTTAAGTTGTTATTGGTATGTGTTAGGCTGTTAGATTTTTTTTTCTATTCATTTCATATATTTTATGAATAGTTTATATTTTTTTATTTTCAGTCACTTTACTTTAATTTATAAAAAGAAGTAGCTAAAAAAATTATTAATGAATGGAGAGTATAGAGTAGTATAGCCAGCCATATATATATAGATATGTATATATATATGTTTATGTATATGCATATTATTTTTTCTTTGCTTAGAAAATTTTACATTTTATAAATACCTATCGAAATGTTAACCTCTGAGGGTAATTTTTTTATTTCTTTTTTATGAATTTAGGAATTTTGCAAACAGATTATAAATAAAGTATGTAAGATTAAAAACTCGTGTGCTGTATAAAATTCTATACTGAATGAAAAAATTATAATTCTGAAAATTTTGATCTAATTTAATTTTTGTTGATGTAATATAATACACGGCTTTTCCCCTGATTTAAAAAAAGGGGAAAAGCCGAATTGCAGTTTCAAAATAAAAAAAGCCTTGAATTCAATTAAACGTTCAAGTCGGCATAAAAAACTCTTGTAAAACAAAATTATAAGATAAATAAATACATTCTGAAGTTCATATATCAAACAAGCTACTATTCTTTGGTAACCTTTAGAGCCGTGCATTAAAATTCAGTCTACTATTTTTGCATGTGGTGCAGGTTCTACCTGTTTTGCGGGAATCTAATTTTATATCTTGAAACATTCTAAACAGAGGATGAATATATTATATGAAAGCAAAACAGATGGAAAAGATAATAAAAGTATGTACATAAATAAAAGAGTCAGAAAAATAAAAAATTTTAATTATATGTCTTGCAACAAGTTAATGAATAAAATAATTGAAACAATCAAATAAATTTGGAAACAAATTCTAAACAATAATAAAAAAAATGTTTTCTTACTTTTTGAATAGAAATTATATTCCAACTTCTTGATTGATGAATGATTAAGAACAAAAGAACTTGTGCATTATATATTTCGCATACGTATATGAGCTTAACCTTAACTTTTTATTAAACTTGTAAAACAAATTTTAATTTCTCACTTCCATAATAAAAATTAACTTATTTTAATAAAAAAAAATCAAGTTAAACACATTGGATAACTTACCGCTCAAATTTAAATTTAAATTTTCTTTATAAATTTCTTACGTTAAAATTCTTTTAACCCATAATACCAGAAACTATATTTGAAAGGTAATTTCACAAAAAAAGCACAAGTTAACTAGGGTTAAAAGTCACATATTTTTTTTTTTATTTTAAATCAAAACTACTCATGCATTTCTATTGATATAGAAAAATATTAAATAAAAAGAGATTTTTTGTTCTACTTCCGTTATCTATACATATATAATTTCTGGTTCAACATTTCAACCGCTAAATTTTGGTTGAAAAAGTTGCAACTACCTTTTCGTCGTTTTTTTTAGGAGAAACGAGGAAAGTGGGAAAGAGAATGTAGAAGTTACAACTGCAGAATGCCCCTAATTGTGAACAGAGGGAATAAGATCAATATTAATTTAAGATTCAATATATGATCAAATCTACAGATTATTTTGTTTAAGATATTTATTTCTTTTTCAATGCATTTTGTTCAAAGCAAGAAAAACTCTTGACAATTTATTTTGTTATTAAACATTAAACAAAATAAAGAAAATTCAACAATAACGTATATTTTATTTCTAATTCTAAATTCTAATGTTTATCACACTTACACATGAATTCAATACCCTTACTGTGCTAGCAGCGAATGATTGTATTTATAGTTTATGTATAAATGTATAATACATATACCAAATACCACAAAAGTATTTCTGTTTGTTTTTTTTCCAATTGTGGGAGCCAATATTTTTATCCATTTTGTTCTAGTAGGAAAATCGCAAAAAAATTTACTCAGAAATAAATATCTGTATAGTTAATATAGTTTGTGGTATTACTTATTAATATTATTATTTTACTACAGAGGTAATGCCATCAGTGGATTACAACGTGCAAAGTACAACAATTTCCGACATGGTATAACCAAAGATATCTCCACTGTAGCAGCTATTATTATTGTTATTATTATTTTTATTATTATTAATTATACTAAATACATTATTACGATACGAAATTACTGCATATTTTTATTTATATGACCTGACCTGACCATTACGCCAATTAAGTCAGATAATTTGGATAAAAATTCACAATTTGTGGTCTGAGAGTTTCTTTTTTTAAGCAGAGTGATCAGAGTTCAGATAAAAGTTTGCTCTCAGCGCTCTACATCTGTTCTGAGCATTGATTGATGAGAAAAAGAAAAACGACCAATGGTTCGATTAACGTAGCATCCTCCACGGCTCCAAAGAGAGTGAATGATGTCATCAAGGCTGACGATGAAGACGATCTACTTAGATCTGATTCTTACAGCTTTAATGATGCCAAAAGCTTCTCAATGGACTTTGAGGATGAAGCTAACGCGACGGTGGTGGAGATTAAGGATGGCTCAGGTAATGAAGCTACTCCAAATTAATCTCCATCACTCCAAAACGGCTTCCGCATCACTCCAAAGCGGCTTCACCCCATGGTCCCCAGTTTTCTTAAAAAAGAGGATGGTAGCTGGGCTACCACAAGGGAGGAGTCGTTGGAATTACTTTTAAAAACCCATTTTCCTGGGTGCACAAATAACAGCTGAGAGGTGGCTTGTCTTCTGAATCCTTCCCCTACTATTTCAGAGGTGGTGGTTACAGGAGACAAACTACAATGGGCTATAGATAGTTTCAAACCATTCAAGTCAAGCGGACCGGATGGTATTATACCCGCTGAGATCCAACAAACTTCATCTACTACCCTGGCTTGGCTAAAAAGCATTTTTTGTGGTTGTCTTAATTTGGGACTTATCCCGGATAAATTGAAACAGGTCAGAGTAGTGTTCATACCCAAGGTCGGCAAAAGTAGCCACATCTATGCGAAGGACTTTCGACCGACCTATAAGCCTCTCATCATTCCTTCTAAAAACTTTACAAAGATTGATCGACATCCATATCCGCTGCAACTTAGATAAAAATCCGTTGTCAGCCCCTCAACATGCTTACTGTAAAGGGAAGTCAGTGGATACTGCACTTCACACTTTGACGAGCTCGATTAAAAGATCTTTAAATTGCAAAGAGTATCCTCTTGCAGCTTTTATAGACATTGAGGGAGCGTTTAATAACGCCAATCAGGCAGCAATTGTAGACGCACTCATAAGCCTAGGAGTTGAACCGGAGCTAAAAGCACTGATAGCTAATATGCTAAATAGCAGGGCCATCAGTGCTAACTTAGGTAACTCTTCTCTAAAAAGGTTTGTGAAAAGAGGGACTCCGTAAGGATGGTGCTATCTCCCCTTCTTTGGAAGATGGTGATAAATAAACTGCTTAAAAGCCTGGAGGAGGCGGGCTGCACAACAATCGCCTATGCGGACGATGTTGCTGTCGTGGTCAGTGGCAAGTTTCCAGACAGTCTCGGGGACGTTTTGCAACTTGCACTAAACAAAATCACAACATGGGCTACAGACTGTGGACTGTCAGTAAATCCATAGAAAACCGAACTGGCCCTTTTTACAAGGAAATATAAAATTGCTAAAATAAAGCCGGCTTCGTTAAATGGCTCCATTTTTGCCTTTAGCGAAACGGCGAAATTTCTGAGTCTAACTCTAGACAGGAAGTTAAGCTGGAAGGCTAACATCTTAGAAAAACTAAAGAAGGCCTCGATAGCACTCTACTTGTGTAAAAAAGCCATTGGTAGGAAATGGGGGCTTCAACCATACATGACTTACTGGCTATACACATTCGTAGTAAGACCCATTCCTATGTACGGAGTCCTAGTATGGTGGAAGGAAATCGATAAAGAGGTAAACTGCAAGGCAATCGCTAGGGTCCAAAGAACTGCCACACTATGTATTAGTGGCTCTTTAATAACAACCTCTTCTGTGGCATTAGATATCATGCTTAATCTGATGCCTGTAGAATATTATAGGAAATTTTAAGCCGCAAACACAGCTGTGAGATTAAAAGCTACATCCCAGTGGATCAATTTACGATGAGGTCACACGGATATCATAAACCAATTCAAGTCCCTACCGCCTTGGTGGACTACACGTCCGCCACTTACTTCTTCGGGAAATCTCATGTGACGAGCATACCAAGCCGTGAGAGTTGAAACTCGAACACAGTGATGACCTTCGAAGGAGTACAATTCTACACGTATGGTTCAAAAATCAACAGCAGTGTAGGTTGCGGGGTCTTCTCAGATAATCTGAATATCAGTCATAATTTCCGATTACCAAACCATTGTAGCATCTTCCAAGCGGAAATTATGGCAATTCAAGAAGCCTTGATTCTACTGAATAGAAGCATTTTGACTGTGAAACAAGTACGTATTCTGTCAGACAGTCAGGCTGCGTTAAAATCTCTGCAATCAACATGCACAACCTCGAAGACTGTAATAGATTGCCGAAAACTTCTTAACGAGATGGCCAGGCAGTTTAGCATTCAGCTTTGCTGGGTACCAGACCATCGAGGTATTCCGGGAAATGAAAAAGCTGATGAACTCGCAAGAATTGGTACAACCTTACAAGTGCTGCCGGATAGGGCAGGACTAGGGGTACCACAAGCAAAACGTTATTTCAAAAGGAAATAACGGATATGGCAAATTACAAATGGCCAAACTTGACCTCGTACAATATCACAAGATTGATATGGCCCAAAACCGATTTAAGACGATTCAATGATCTGCTTTCTCTCAAAAGGACAGACATTGAAATGACAATAGGTATAATCACCGGTCACTGTCTAATAGGGAAGCATGCCAGTTGATTTTGCTTATCTGCAAACGACTATTGTAGAGCCTGCAAGGATGAAGAAGAGGAGGAAACTACTCTCCATCAAGAAGGAATACCCATTTGGGGCAATATCTCTTCGACAGCCTTAGCGATCTGGCAGGTAAAAATGTGAAGAGTATTCTTCGCTTTGCAAAAGGCTCAAATTGGTTTTAACGAGTGGCATAGAAAAGCTTCTATGTGGTATCACAATGGACCAAATACGCTCTAAGTGTGCCGTTTTGGTAGCCATATTTTTTAAAAGTCAAATATATGTCAATAATTCCACCGATTGTCAAAAATTTGGCATTTGTTGTTACTCATTTTTTTTGTTATGACATTATTTAAAATGTCAAAAATCATAATATTACATGCTGATGGATACAAGAGGTCTTGTGGTTCTTTGCATAGATAAGATACATATACCACTATTCTGTGGTATATCTATATAATTTATAAATGTATAAGGTATAATCTTAAAATTTTGACATTTAAGTTTTTTGTGCAAAACCTTTTGTATTAAAATTTAAAAATTTTATTTTTAAATTTTAGATGAATTGTACAATGGCAATTCTTTTCACATATGTATTAAATAAGAATCTATTAAAACACCAGTTGTCAGTGGACCAAATTTTCATAACAAAATGTTAATTTTTGTGTGAAAAAAATTAAAAATTAAATTTTCGCGAAAAAGAATGGAAAAAAGTTCTAAAAAAGGGCAAATTTAAATTCTAACGGTGAAAAACTAACGTATTTTGGCCATTTTTGGTTTACACATAACATACATACATGTATCTTACTGCGTTGGCAATGGTATTAACATACATATATATATATACCTATCTATGAATATTCAAACAAATGGTCTTAATGTGTAAATTGTAACGGAGATCTTTTGGTTTTTATTTGTTTGCTTTTTGTTTAGAAGAATATTTTAAATTTTTACTAAAAATTAAAAAATAGTTCTGGATGGAATACTAAATTTTTTAAAAATATTTAGGTTTGAATCAACCTTTTCAAACCTAGAAAGATATAGTAAGTTAAGTACAAATTTGCTGTAATGTTTAATTATATTATAATTATAGATATGTATAATTCTTTCTTTAGATAGTAGAATTTTTTTATTTTTTAACTCCAACTCCACGTACTTGCGTACATAATTAGTATTGCATATTTTAAAACCGAAATTAAAAACTTAAAAATGTAAGAAGGTACTTTTTAAAATAATAAACATTCGAAAGCACTCCATCAAAACAAAGAAGTTATTATGATGAACTATATTTATAAGCATAGATAATATTATATACTTACTTCGTAATAATTTATAACAAAGCAACGCCTTTATATCTTACAAATCGGAACATTCAACGATATCTTTGAAAAAAATGATTATTAATGTATTAAAATAAATTGAGTGTTTCGGTTTGTAAGATATAGAGGCGTTGTTTATAAAATAATTTTTAAATTTAATATGAATATTCTTGCTCTAATATACATAGAATATTTATAGTCTTTATAATCGTATAATTTTTGCACCTTTATACTTATACATACATACATATATAGATAACGCAAGTACAACAAAACATGTCAATAAGAATTCCAAAAATTTTCTGATTTTAAAGACCCCATTTGCTCTCTATTTTTTTGCTATGCTTTTTTTTCTTTTTCTCTTTTAAAAAAATATCCTCGGGAATATTTGATTCAATTTTGATTTTAGATAGGTACATAATACATTTCATATTTTTTTTTTCTGCTTGACTTTTAAAAGTTTAAAAAACTTTTTTAAAAAAGAATGCGTTTGAATAAAAGACAACATTGCCATATTATTTGTAAGATTCATGAAATTCTTTTTTTGAAACTAAAATTTTTAAATTTTTTTAAGTATTTATTTTTATGTGTTTGTATTTTTATGTGTAATTTCTACAACTCGAAACCATTATTAGATTATTTACCATCATAAAACTATTTTTAAAATTATTTAGGTAGTACTTGAATTTAGCAAAAACACACGATAAAAAATATTAAATATATGTATTCTTCGTTTCACAGAACTTTGGTCTAAAGTCGTAAAGAATTAAAATATTATAAAAAATTACTTTGTTATTTGTCGTTATAATTAGAAATAAAGAAACAAATGGTATAATAATACCAATTTCAGAGATGGGAAGTAATACATCATTTTCATAATGCATAACGTTTGCATTAGCATTATTTTGTATTGAATTAAAACAATGCATTATTTTGACTTAGTTTGGAAAAATATTTATTTTTATTTATTTATTTATTTAGTGAATTCACTATTATATAAAATTCATTTTTTCTTTTGTTCTTACATACTATAAAACAAAAAAATATAAAACAAAAAATATAAAAAACTAAGAATACAATAATTACAAATTATTTACATAGGTACAATAAATTTCAAATCTGGATATTATTCAAAATGTGCTTTTATATGAATTAAGAGTTTCCTTTTAAAAATGCTAAGATTAATTTCATGTTTTAAATAAAATGGTAATTCATTAAATAGTTTAAGTCCTTTATACATTAGCATATTTCTCTTTCCTTCCCTTCTTATATTTGCCAATCTAAAATCATTTCTGTTTCTCAAATGATGATGATGTACGTCACTTACATAAATCAATCTATCACATAAGTAGTTAGGTAATAGTTTATTTTTAATTTTAAAGACCATTACAATCACATTGAAGTATATTCTTTGATTAACACTAGTCCACTTCAAGCAATCTAACATGAACTTAATTGAAGTATATCTGTTCACTTTTAATATTGTTCTCATTCCCTTATTCTGTATCTTTTGTAGCCTATTTTTGTCTTCTTTATTGGCTGTAAATAAGATTGATGAGCAATATTCGAAGTGTGGTCTAACCATGGTGTTATAAATTTTTATCGATGTTGAAAGGCTGAGTTTTTTTCTAATTTTGGAAAAGAAATAACTTTTTTTTGCCGCTTTTTTTTAAATGAGCTTTGAATTTTAATTTATCGTCTATAAACACTCCTAGATATTTAATTTCTCTAACTGGTGTTATACATATATTATTAATTTTGACGCAGCTTTGTGTTTCACCAATTATTATCATGCAATTTGTCTTAGAGATATTTAGTTTAAGCTTATTAATTTCAAACCATTCATTTAAATTACTTAAATCTTCATTAATTTTTCGAATACATTCTTCAATGCTTTCATCAATGACGTAAATTAACGAGTCATCTGCAAAGAGTACTAATCTAGCTTTCGAAACAGCTTTTTCCATATCATTTACATATATCAAAAATAACAGCACTCCAAGAATTGATCCTTGCGGGACTCCTAACAGAATGTTAATTGCATCCGAAACTGCTTCGTTTACTCTCGTAACCTGCCTTCTATTACTTAGGTAAGATATAAACCAATTTAATTCATTATCTTGAATACCATATTTATGTAGCTTATTGATTAAGATGTTTCTATCGACAGTTTCAAAAGCTCTTCTCAAGTCCAAAAAGACTGCCACAATACATTTTTCCTCATTAACTGCTACCTTCCAATTTGTAATTACTAAATTAAGTAATGATTCACAATTATGACTCTTTCTAAAACCAGATTGGTACTCAGAAATTAAATGGTTTTTTTCAAAGTATCTTTCTAGTTGGTTATATACTATTTTTTCTAGAATTTTAGCTTCAATTGGTATCATATTGATTGGTCGAATTTTGCTGCATATGTTGGTATTTTTAACTTTCTGTATGGGTATTACCATTGTTTCTTTCCATATGTCTGGAAAAATGCCGGAATTTAAAGATATATTTATAATCGATAGTAAATTCTCTCCTATAAGTTCAAACGCGTCTTTAACTGCATTAATGCTGATTAAGTTCATATCTTTTTTATTATTTATTTCATTCATAATTTTTTTTAAATCATTTGTCGTGACTAATTTAAATTTAAATATAGTGGAAATATTATCGATATAATTTTTATATTGTTTAATTATAATACTGCTGTTAATATCCACTACACTATCAACGAAATATTCATTGAACTTATTAGCAATTTCTATATTATTTGTGTACATTTTATTATCGGTAAATTTCACTTGTTTAATTTTGTTTTTTGATTCATTTAACACTAGTTTTTTTATTTTTTTCCACATATCTTTTTGATCTGTGCTCTACTTTATTTTATATATATTTATTTTTTTAACTGCTAATTTTATTTTTAAATTCATTTCTTATCCTTTTATATTTATTCCATTCTTCTTCATTATTTAAAAATTTAGCAATTTTGTATTGTTTAATTTTCTTCATTTTAAGAAAATTTTCTTCAAATATAGTGCATTATTTTTTCTTACAATGCATTATTTTTTTTTATATTGCATTAAAATAATTATTTTGAATTATATTTTCAAACTAATTTATTAAAATAGTGTAAAAAATAATGCATTACATATAATGAATTGCCAAATATAATTCAAATTGAGTTACTTTGAATTATTTTGAATTACTTTTGAATTAAAAAAATAATTCAGAAATAATTCAAAACAATTCAAATGAATTGAATTGAAATTCAATGAATTACTTTTTTTTTTTTTTTTTAATGAATTTTTCTGCCACATTCAGGCGTGGCTGTAAATTTCGTAAGATGAAATAACTCTTACGACATGTGTGGGATTCCCACACTCCCTGGGGTTTTACAGCGTATTGAATTACTTTTTTTTAAAAGTAATTCAGATAATTCAATGAATTTTATTTTATTTCTGTATTATTATTTATATGCTTTTATTTTATCCCACACTCCCTCGGTGTTTACAGCGTATTGAATTACTTTTTTTAAAAGTAATTCAGATAATTCAATAAATTTTATTTTATTTTTGTATTATTATTTATATGCTTTCATTATATGCTTTTATTTTATATTAACTCGTTAGTGTCTGATTGTTTATTTATTTATTTGTCTTTCTATCATGCTATTTTATTATTTTGTAATCTGTTCAAAAGGAAAGTGTGTTGTATAGTGCGGAGTAAAGTGCGTAAGTTTTGAAATCTTGAGAGTAATGGGGATCGAATGTAATTGGCAGTTCATATCCAACTTTTTTTTTACAACTTTTAACTCTATTCTTCAACATTTTTTTAATAAAATTTTATGTATGTATGTACCTTTTTAAAAACTTAATTTTTATTCGCTGATATATACATATATTTTGACCTTTCCATAATAATATAATGAAATCTCGATGCCCATTGCACATATGTTTGCTATACAACATCGTGAGGGGTTTTAAAAAGGGCTATTTTTTTAATTAGTTGGAGATTTTTGAAGTAATCAGTTCAAGAGGTCAGATAGTTAAATTAATATCGGAAAATTATAATAAAAAATCTCTTGATATTAATTTTATTAGAGTTTTTTAATGTTTTTCTTTATTATTCATTTGTTTATTATTCATATTTGACTAAGTTTCAGTTTCTGGAATCATTAATTTCACTAACCCGTTAATTACTCGGCTGCAGCTATTGTACCAGACTCTATGACACGTTTCTTTTATTTCTACGCCATCTATTATCTTATACAAGAATTGTGGTTTATTATTATTATTTTATTATAGCTATGATATTAATTATAATTTATAGGACATATATACTTATTTTTAATTTAATTTTTTTTTTTTAGCGCATTTCTCTGCCATATAAATATGAACAGGAAATTACAAAGCCTTTCCTTTTCAGGCGTGGCTATAAATGTCGTAAAGGGGAATAATTCTTACGATGTTTGTGGGATTCGAACCCACACTCCCTCGGTGTTTCCAGCGTATTTAATACGCTCTTACCCACTAGGCCACCTAGGCCCCTTTTTTAATTTAATGGCGCTGACTCTGTGGTAAAATAATAATAATAATAATAATAATAGTAATAATAATAGTAATAATAATAATAATAATTAATAATAATAATAATAATTAATAATAGTACAATAATTAAATAGTATAATAAATAGTACAATAATAATATAACAATAATTATAATAATAATAATAGTAATAATAATAATAGCTACTACAGTGGGGTATCTTTGGTTATATCATGCAAGTAAGGTGTTATATACTGCTGCACGTTGTAATCCACTGATGGCGCTGACTCTGTAGTAAAATAATAATAATATTAATAAGAATATTAATACCAATAATAACAGCCGCTACAGTGACAGTGGGGGTTGCCTTCAATAATTACCTCATGTAGTAATATATATACTACTACTACATGTTGTAACTGTTGTGACGGCTTTAGTCACTGTTAGCAAAATAATAATAATAGGCGGATTCATTGTTTCCTTACAGTCCCACTCCCAATTCAATGTTTCCGTATCCATTTTCCTATCCTTTCCTATCCCTACTCCCTAGCCAATATACTGCTCTCGCAGGTAAAGGTTTCATCCCACTATATTGGATAAAGGGGGAGGTGGGTTTAGTCAGTAAGAATCTGACACTACCAAGGGGTAATTCTTGGTGTCTTTGGAAGATTCCCACCTCCCTTAGGAAAAAAAAAAAATTATATGCTACTAATTATATATTATAAGAAAAATGTCTATTATTTTTTATTAATCTACCAGGGGTTTGAACCTGAGATCTTTCGAATAAAAGGACTGTTTCATTAACAATTACACCATTGGCTGGATATTTAGTAATGGGAAATTCGTTACAAAATTAAACACAACATTCAAAATAAAGTATTTAATAAGTAAAAAATTCGCAAAACATAAAATAAATATTATTTAATAATTATGATTATTAAATTAATAAAAACCATTGTTCAATAATTCGGAAATACCATTCAAAATTTTTCCCAAAAATAATACAAAAATCTTAAATTTCTTCTTCAAATTCTAAAGCTTTTATCATTAATATGTAGATACCAAAAGTGATGAATTTCTGGGAAAAGCCCACTGTGACATAATTTTAATAAATCTATTTTATTTCAGTTGAAATTGATAACATTTGTGAATAAAAATTCTGAAGTTGAACAGGAATCACATAATACATTTTTATGGCAGCTCTTATTTCTGAGTTTCCTCTTTAGCCATTTATTTTGTTCCATGAAATGTAATACGCTTCATTTAGAAATGTTGCTTTGTAAATAGTTAAATTATAAACATAGATCTTTCGGCTGTAATACATTTGTGAAACTCTAGATGACCAAATTTGCAAAAAGCTTTGCAGATCAAATATAATAGATAAGAAAGTATCATCGCTATTGGCACGGATTTTATGATCAGCTTTGGTCAAATTAGCTTCTTCTTTTCTTTTGATATGTGGTTTTTTAACTTCTTCATTTTGTTTTATATTATTCACATACCAAACACATGTCCTTTGTTAGTTTAAAAAATGAAAAGTTATAATATTGTTACAAAAATTACGTTGATATGTTATGGAACTTACTGGTTTAGCTGATTCTGCACTTTTCCATATACAGAGCGTACATTTCATTGATCGATAGTTTTTGCCTAAATATTTCCTTTTTGATGATTTTCTGCAATAATGTGACTAAGTCCAGGAAAGCTTTCGATATTATGATTGGCCTTTTCAAGAACAACTGCTAAAGTTTTGCAGATGTGGCTTTTTTCATTTGCCTCATTTAATGCTGTGTCAACCGGACCATGGCGTATATATGGCGTATAAGAAAAAAACCTTGCATATTTACTGGGTTTGCATTAAAAACTAAGCGCGAAAACTGTTCTTTTGTTTTAATTTATCTGAGGAAAAACGGCGCTTAATTTCACTTAATTCTTCTTCATCGAATGTGCCTTCAGTGAAACTGTTTGGTATGTAGTTTTCCTTACTGTTTTCGCAAAAATCTACGGAAGATGATCTTACACATGATCTTGATGTTCTGGAATTGGTGCATTGATATTTTGTTTATGTCATTTAAAAATAATGGTACTTCTTTATCAATCTCATTACATACATGTTTATTTTTGGATCATCCAAATCGAAATGATTAATATACTTATCTAATTTTTTTTTAAATTTGGAAAAGGTTAACTTTTGGCTTTAATCTTCACAAATTTTAAACTTTTATTTTCAGTAAAAAATGACTTTGGCATATTTAACAAAAAAATGCAATTTTTCTAGATGATACTTTTTGCTGTGTACCGATATATATTGTGTTTTGCTAAATGCTAATACAAAATACACAAAGTATGTGCAAGGGGCATCAATATTTCATAATATTATTATAGGAGGAAAGGTTAAAATACATGTATAGATAAACGAATAAAAATTAAGTTTTTAAATAGGTATATACATACATAAAATTTTATTAAAAAATGTTGAAGAATTGAGTTAAAAAAAATTAGATGTGAACTGCCAACTGGATTCGATCCACATTACTCTCACGCTTTCACAATTTATGCACTTTACTCAGCTTTATACAACACTTACTTTCCTTTTGAACAGATTACAAACATAATAAAAAGCATGACAGAATGGAAAATAGTAAATAAATAAATCAACACTAACGAGTTAATATAAAATAAAAGCATATAATGAAAGCATATAAATAATAATATATAAATTAAATAATTCATTGAATTATCTGATTTACTTTTATTTATTTATTTATATACAGGTACCGTGATACATAAATGTTCCAGGTAGCTATAACCCCTGTTTCCTGGTAGGAATGTGGGGTGTACGAGATATTATGTGATATATTAAGTATTTATATATTGCGATATATGAATATTTTTTTTTTATATTATAATTATTGTACCCAGCCAGGAATCGAACCCGTGACCTCTCATTTCCTTATGAATGAGAAGCGGTGCGTCAACCACTACACCAATGGCTGGATTGTGATTTACTTTTGAATAAAAGAAAAGTAATTCATTGAATTATTTGAATTATTTTTGGATTAAAAAAAGTAATTCATTGAATTACTTGAATTATTTTTGAATTATTTTTTTAATTCAAAAGTAATTCAAAATAATTCAAAGTAACTCAAATAATTTGAATTATATTTGGCAATTCATTGTATGTAATGCATTATTTTTTAATATAATGCATTATTTTAATGAGTCAGTTTGAAAATATAACTTAAAAAAAATTATTTTAATGCAATATAAGAAAAAATAAAGCATTATGTTAATGAATTCGTTTGGTCAAATAATTCAAAATAATTATTTCAATGCATTATAATTAATTATTTCAATGCACTATTTTAATTCAATAAAAAAATAATGCTAATGCAAACTTAATGCATTATGAAAATAATGCATTACTTCCCATCTCTGAAGAGTTCTCTATCAATGATTTTAGTAGGTAACCCTGCACTTTGGAATGGCAAAATAATTTGACCCATATCGCATGACATGTTGTCCTACATTTTAATTTATGGGTTTAATGTAGGTCATGCTTGGTTAGTAAGTCAAGAACTTGTTTTGATCGTTTTGGTTTAGGTTTTAAGTTAAGTTGTATGTGTGGGTTGTTAACTTATAAGTTCGAAATAGTTTTTCAATAGGAAGTGAAGGTTGTTGATATTGTGTAAGTTGTCAGACAGGGTTAATAAACTGAAGAATTGATTTTATGTATCTTGGTTACTATAAGCCAAAAATTTGTTTTGGTTTAGGTTTTAAGTTAGGTTGTATGTGTGGATTGTTAACTTATAAGTTCCAAATGGTTTTATAGTAGGAAGTCAAGTGTTAAATAATTTAAAGTAGGGTCAGCCCTTAATAAACAAAATTGTATAACTGAAGTTTAAATACTAGGCGCACATATAAAAGTAGTAAGAAAATTTCTTATATGAAAATAAAAAACAGAAAATTTTTTTTTATTTTTAAATCTACAGCGCATCTTTAAAATTGAAAAGAAAAAGTGTAATCCTGTTTGTGTTTTTGGTTTTTTTTTTTTTTTTGTTAGCATAAAGAAAAAAATTAAAGTAAGATATAGATTTTTTTTGCTTACATAAAAATGTGATCTCTCTGGACAGAAGAATTTATAGAAGAAAAGAGAACACGAAAGTCATTAATTTTATTTTTTAATTAAGAATGTTCAGAAAATATGAATAAAAAGAAAACAAACAGCAAATCAAAAATATGGAACTGATTAAACTAAAGATATACTCTTTACTCTTGATATGCATTTATGTTCTTTTGTTTTTGTATGGAATATAATTCAAAAATTTTTAGTTTTAAACTAAAAAAAAAATTTAAGACTTGTTTTTGTTATGATACCCGTATGAACTATGTTCAAGGGTATAATAAATTTGCCATTACGTTTGTGACACCTTAAAGGAGTCGAGCTAGATATAGTGTCAAAGGTATGGATCGGCTCAGAATTGAATTCTGAGTCGATTAAGCCATGTACGTCCGTCCGTCCGCACGATAACTCAAAAAATAAAGGAGCTAGGGGCTGAAATTTTTTTTACGTCACTTTTGCAAAATTGTTAGTTTTGCTATTTAAATCCAACATTTTCGGTCAGCGGGTTCGAGTAGCTGCCATACAACTTCTATCTTTATATAGAAATAACTCAGTATCTATTCAAGCTAGATTTCTGAAATTTTGCAAATGATGATCAAGTTTTATGGCACCAATTTCTGTAAAATTTGGTTGTGCTGGTGCGGCAGGTTCGGGTAGCTGCCATACAACTTCTCCGTTTAAATGAGAAAAACTCAGTGTTTATTGACGCTAGGAATCTGAAATTTAGTAAAGAGGTGTCGAGTTACATGCCAACAACTTTTGTAAAATTTGGTTGGTCTAGAGCAGCCGGTTCAGGCTTCTTGCATCTCTTAGAACCTAATGAAGCTAGGCGTCTGAAATTTTGCAAATGATGATCAAGTTTTATGGCAACAACTTTTGTAAAATTTGTTTTTGGTGGTGCGGCGGGTTCGGGTAGCTGCCATACAACTTCTCCGTTTAAATGAGAATAACTCGGTGTTTATTGAAACTAGGAATCTGAAATTTAGTAAAGAGGTGCCGAGTTACATGCCAACAACTTTTGTAAAATTTGGTTGGTCTAGAGCAGCCGCTTCAGGCTTCTTCCACCTCTTGGAACCTAATGAAGCTAGGCGTCTGAAATCTTGCAAATGATGATCAAGTTTTATGGCAACAACTTCTGCAAAATTTGGTTGTGGTGGTGCGACGGGTTCGGATAGCTGCCATACAACTTCTCTTTTTAAATGAAAATAACTCAGTGTCCGTCCGCACGATAACTCAAAAAATAAAGGAGCTAGGAGGCTGAAATTTTTTTTACGTCACTTTTACCAAATTGTTAGTTTTGCTATTTAACACCAGCATTTTCGGCCGCCGGGTTCGAGTAGCTGCCATACAACTTCTTTCTTTAAATGGAAATAACCCAGTGTCTATTCAATCTAGGTATCTGAAATTTTGCAAATGATGATCCAGTTTTATGGCAACAACTTCTGTAAAATTTGGTTGTGATGATATGACAAGTTCGGATAGTTGCCATACAAATTCTCTTTTTAAATGAAAATAACTCAGTGTCTATTGAAGCTAGCTATCTGAAATTTAGTGAAAAAGTATCGAGTTGCATGCCAAAAACTTTTGTAAAATTTGATTGGTCTAAAGCAGCCGGTTCAGGCTTTTTGCATTTCTTGGAACTTAATGAAGCTAGGCGCAATAGATTCGGGTAGCTATCATACAACTCCACAATTTACATAAATATATATCTGTAGTTCGGTACTAAAACATCTGAATGTTTTTAAAAGATGATCAAGTTTTATAGAAACAGGATATATTACGTTCATACGGGTATCCCATAGTTGACACAGTCTACTCTACTGCACTCTTCCTTGTTGTTAAATTAATATACGAGTATACAAATCACTAGTTATCTAGTCAAAGCAAGGAATTGATATAAAAATAATATAATGTAAAAGTTGAATGATTCTATGATAGTATAGTTCCTGGTTTTAAAAAATTACAATATTCTAGTAATAATAAGATAATAATTAATAATTTATTAAGATTCTGAAAAATGTAATGATCATAAAAGAAATCGAAAGTGTAGAACTGTATAATATGTATGTAAATAATGTCTACTTTTACATGTAGAATTTTTTTGTTTAAATCTTTATTACATTCTTAAAAATTTTAAATTAATATACAAAACAAATATTTTTACAATACAAATAAAAATGTTCAAATTTGAATGAATACTATTTTGATTTACTTATCAACATTTGCTTTTTTCTGTTATTTTTTCTGTAAAGAACTACCATCTTCATTAAATTTTCGTTTTTCTGATTTTGGTTGATATTTTTTTATTTCGGGAATCGTAAGTACATCATAATTTTTATTTCGACGAATATTTTCTGAAATGACGTATGTATCTGCACTATTCAATGAATTTAAAACTGCTGCCTTTATGCTATTAAAATTAATTTTTAGAGAAGCTTCATAACTAAGAGAAAATCCTTTAACTTTATAAACAATTTTTTCTGTATTATCTTTTGTACAGTAAATTTTGTAAGCATAGTTCTTGGGACCACCACTTACAAATTCTGTAATATAACTTCCTATACCATAACATTCTAATTCATCAGTCATGTCTCCTATAAATTCACCTATTTCTTGTTCATATTCTCCTTCTCGGCTAATATACAACACTGAATCACTGTCATAATATAATACTCTACTATCCAACTTCTCTAGATACCTGTAAAGTTGAAGACGAGCATGTGCTGTTATATAAGCAGCGATACTTACGTTGACAGTAGATAAAGAAGTTACTGCTTCTTCTTTATATTTCCAGCTAATCACTATGTTTTCTTCATTTACTAGAAATATGTGACATACTTCTACAGAAGCGTTTGTTATTAACTCATAAAGTTTAAAAGGTTGATTTATAATGCTGGTTTGTTGTTGATTTTCTCTTTGCCCAAATTTTCCCCAGAATGAGTTTAAAATAATCTTAGCAAAAGATCTTAAACCAGGGTTATTAACTACTTTATCGTATTCTAAATTTAATTTCTTCCTTTTCAAAAAAAACTATCGATATATTCTTCCTTTTCTTTTTGAGTTTGATATTTTATTGGCCACCCAGACGCTTCTTGTTTAATCTTTATAAATTTATTCATCATTTTAGTGAATAAATCATCAATACCAGTACAATTGTCATATTTTACTGTTTCGTTTTCCCAAACTTCATAAATATTTAAAAGTTTATACCCTTTTTCAATTGCTTTTTTAATTTCATCAATTACCCAAGTTCCTACTAATGCTCTTTCATCGTTATGTTCACAGTATTTTCCTTGATATTTTTGTTCACTACAAGTGTCACATAGTGAGAACATCAATTTATTATTTTGTTTGACAGGTAACACGGGGTGTAATAGATTTGTTGGTGGTAAGATTTTGCATTTAATAATACCGTCAATAGTCATTATGTTTAACTTGGAGCGAGTATCTTCTCCAACATAAATCTTAGGATGGTTTATGGGAAATTTTCTAATTTCTTGACAGTTGCTTCTATTTTTTGAACTAGAAGCCTTATAATTTTGAAAACATGATTGACCACGAAATGCGCGATTGCACTGAATACATAAAATATTTTTAACATTAATTGAACAAGCAGGTGAGTTTTGACAGCAAGGACAACTTTTCGAACACCTATGTTAATTTTTTTTAGAATACGGAATATGACATTCTTCACAATAAAATGCTGTGCAAAAAGCAGCTGTGAGCGAAGTTATTACATTATAATGATTATTATGGTATAGCAAGTTTTTTTTCCATTATTAAATCCTTCAAATATTACTTCTGCACCCCTTGTTCCATATTTATATACAACAATTTTGTGTTTATTTCAAAATTTTTGAAATTGATTCAATTCACGAATTCCGCAACCTTCAGATGGAATTGTTATTTTTGATGTTTTTAATAATTTTAAAGCTATTAAAGTTTGAAGTTTTCCTATATTTTTTCGAATTTTTTCATATTCAATAAATTTTTCAATTTTAGCTATTAAAACAACAAGTGCACGTGGTAGACATAAATTATCGCTGTTTTTTATTGTTATTATTCCTTTCCTTTTTAAGCATTCCTCTTTATAATTTGAATATTTATTATTTCTACCTCTACCAGAGGGTAATCTAACACGGGTAACTGTTAAACAAAAAGTGTCTGTACTTAAGCCTATAGACATAAAATAAAAATAGTTTATTATTAAATGAAACAAAAAATGAATTATAAATATCTCCCTTCAGAATTTGAAAAACTTTGAAAAACATTAGAAATTACATCCCAAACGTCGCTAAATTTAAGTTCATGAGCGGATATAAAACTGAGGTACGCAGGACCTTGATGTTCAAATCTCTCTCCACAAAATGTTAACCCAATTATCAGTGGAATTCACATCTTTTACAGCAATCCTGATTATTTGATGTATAGCATCCTTAATGCAGCTAATTGGTTCTCTATTTTCAGGTACGGATTTAATTACAAATTTTATTTTATGACCGTTCATATTAAACCTTTTAACAAATGTCGAATTCTCGCTTTCTATTATGTAAGGCGAAACTATAACGGTAAGAAACCTTTGTAAAATAATTTTTTTCGACATTTTCTTTATACGAATTTCAGATGTTGAATGCTTGAATAACAGAATAATATTAAATTTTCAATACAGATTCATTCTCTTAAATTAAAATGACATTTTAATAAATTTTAGTTGTTTTAACTAGAATCCCATCTTAATCCTATCTTAATATGTAAATAGAAAATTTTATGCAACATTGTAATTTTCAAACTACAATTTAATTTAAAATTTATCTTAAAGATATAAATTGTAATCAAATGACAGTATAATAAATTATATTTCATTAATAATTAGATTCTCATCTTATACGTATTTTAAATAGAAAATAGTATTACAACATTGTAATCAAACGGCAATTTAATAAATTACCCTTTTTCTACATAAAAAATATTAGCAACATTGTAATCAACTTACATTTTTGATAGATTTTACCCTTTCCACTTAGAAAATATTTGCAAGAGTGTCACTAGTTCTAAAGTTTTTATTTTGTTATAATATTACTCGAAATTTGTATATAAATACATCGAGATTTTATAAAGATATCAGTTTAATTTTAAGCAAGCAGGATGGCACAGGAATTTGATAAAGTTTACGTGCTGGATGATGTAACAATACAGGCGCAAATTCCTACAAAAAAGAAAAAGATGACGAAAATGCCACTTTATCATGAGCAACAACAACAACAACAGCAACATCATCATCAACAAGAGCAACAATAACACTCATTTTATCAGCCACCAGAGCAAATTGAACATTTGCTAGCGCATCATTTTCCCTTCTTCTTCTTCTTTACAACAAAATTTTGAAATATCGAATTGAAAAATTCTTTACCTTGATCTGAATGAATGTTTTTAGGTAGGTTTTTAGCTCGTTTTATAATTTTCTTTAACGTATTTAAAACATTACTACCGGTTTTAGTTTTAATTGGTTCAGCATAAGCATATTTAGAAAATATATCTATAACGGTTAACATATATTTAAAACCTTTGTTGAATTTTCCATAAGGAATCATTTCCACTAGATGAATTTGCCAGGTATCATTTACTCCTTTCTGCTTGACTTTCCTTCTAAGATACCTTTTTCTAGCTGGTCTATGTATTTCTTTTACTATTTGAGATCTTGACATGATTTTTACACAATCTAACTAGTTTTAAAAATCCAATTTTACATTTCTTTATTTATATACTCTGAAAACTTTAAATTTTGACTGTGTTCTACAGTATATAATGTATAATGCGGTAGTATAATTCTATAGTATATAATGCGGTTCAATTTTACTGGCAAATCATTTTTAACTCATTTTTTGAAAGATATTTTACAAAAATGGCAGCTGATTCAACAACATTTCTACTTACTGAGGAAATTGCAATAGTCAGTACAGAAAATGAGGTTCAAGTTGATGAAATTACATCTACTGTAGATGGCGAGGAATTAATGGAAACTGAAGAATTCATACCACCGTTTCAAGTTTTAGATGAAGATACAGATGAGCAACAAATTTGGGAAATAAATAACCAAGAATTAGATCCTGACTATTTTGCAGAATTTTTTAGAAATAAGTAGTATCATTACAGCTTGAAGAAAATCAATGAAGTTGTAAAATGTGTCAGCTTCCTCGTTGTTAATACTAAGACATCGACCAATAACAATTCTTAACCGATATTGTAAACATAATTTTGTATTCTTTATTGATTGTTTCGAGTACCTTTCACAAAATTGCTGATGGAACTTACACCAATCATGATATTTTAAAATAGCTGGCTTTTTTCCAATACGGTGAAAAATGCAAGTTGCTACAAGAGATTCTGTATCAAAACCAACAAGAACTTTTAATGACTGATTTCTGTTGAGAAAATATGTATAGCTCAACAACAAATTTGTGTTCGAACCTTGGTCTTCCATTACTACGTTTTAACTAAAGCTTTTTAATATTAATTATATTGCTGAGGTACACAAGAGTGTGAAAAATTTGAATTTCCAAATAAATTATAGAACATATTAATAATCAGATTGTGGTTTTCTACATGATTATCTTTGTGAAATTCTTTCAAATAAGTTTTCATACTTAAACCAAAACATCTATACCAGCCAAAAACGCAACAGTATTGCCCACATACATCTGAAAGAATACCCTGTATCTGCTTATTATTAAAAACTATGCACTGATTTTTCAAGTATTCCAAAATTTCCGGTTTATCTGGAACTCCACCATACGAATCAAAATATTCTGTGCAACCATGCTTTGGAATATAAAGGGCAAACCAATGTGTTCCCGGATCTTTTATCTTGTCAGTGTTTACAATTAAAAAAGTTGGTTTTTCCATTATTTTTGGAATTTTGTCTAAAGCAAAAACTCCCTTAAAATATTTGTTTGTAAATTTGTTACATTTTAAAACACTAATTATTTCTACAGTGTTCATGACTCAAACTGACTTAAATCATACACTCTACTTATTTCATTAATGTAGTTCATTAAAAACTCCTTTTTTATTGTATACTCCTTTGTTATAATAACATCAAATTTTTCTAGTACCTGTCTTAACTCTTTATTAATTTTATCATTATGTACAGTTCCGAAAGAGTAATTTTCAAAATTTTCATTTATAATTTCTTTGGTTGGAAATTTGTAAGTAAACTCTTTTACAAATTTTTTACAAGGTTCTTTAATTCCAACTAAACAAATATCTTTTACAAATAAAGTATTTTTATCATCACAACAAAACTTCACATCCACAAGTGCACAGGACGATGACATCTTGTCGAATATTCAAATACATGTTTCAGTATTCTATAGATTTGTAAATATATTTCGATTTTTATCAATTTGTATGCTTGCATCAAATTCTCCATAAACAATACCAGTGAGTGTAGATGTGAGTGGTTTTGATAGCCTTGCCTCAATTCTAACCGTACCCTGGTTTAGTAAACCTTGACATACTTCATTTCCAGATGCATCTGGAGTTAAATCAAAAGCTAGTATAAAAAACCCATTACTAAACATAGACTTTGTTATCTGATGACCTTTATCATTGTGGTAAATTCCAGTTCCAGAAAAATGTGTAGTGTATGCTCTAGTACAGGAATTATTTTCATATGAAAAACTCGTTTCAATTGCTGAATTAGGTATTTGAACACCATTTACGTTTAACACAAATTGTGAAATATCAAAATGTTTAAAATTGTATGGGTTTTTTGATCTTTTTCCAGAGTAACCCACATTTTCTGTCATACAAAAAATTATTGTGTTTGGCAACTGTCCAATAAAAACATCAAGCGATATTGACGAGCTATTCATTGGAATTGTAAAACTTTTTACTTCATCGCGTTTATAATTATATTTAGCATTGGATTTCGCAAGAACAGCATTGTGTGCTAACAGTACGCTTGGATTAACGGTAAAATGTCTCATAAATAGCGTGGCTTCTATAATTTTTAATTGTGATTCACCAGAATCGTCTGCAAATAGATAAAAATCTGGTTTTTCAAGTGTTAAAACTATACGAATGTCAACATTATTTATAAGTAGAGTAGGTTGATTAAGCATATCTACGTGTAGTTTACCCATAAGTTCCACTACATTGCTATTATGATACAATTTTTGGCGCTCTTTTGAACCACTATTATCAGATTTAGCTATATTTGCTTTATCTAAAATCCATCCTGCACATTCTAAATGAGTTGCAGCAGCATCTGTACCATAATTTAATAAAGATTCAATATAAGCTCTATAGTGATAATTTCCATCAGACGGTGTTATATTTTTACCATTTAATTGAACATTACATTGTTTTATTAAAGAATGTAAAATGTTATTAACTACACTTGGTTGTATTATTATTCTTTCTTCAGCATTTTTATCATTATTCCATTGCGTTCCATCTTTCTTTAAGATCTGTACTTTTAATCTCAAATATGTAGAAGACAAATCTCTATATGTATCGCCATGACCCAGTGAAACAAATTCAATAGTTGAAGGGTTGTCTAAAGAAGCAATATGATTGTAGGAAACTTCTTCAGATCGTAAAATGCTAGACTGAATGGGTTGGGTTTTAAAAATATCCAACTCAGATTTCATACACTCAATCATAATTAATTAAAAATATCTTTTTGTTTCTTTTTGTTATTATCTTTGCGTTGTTTTGACGTAAAATAGTTTAAATTTTTAATGAATGGTCTTTTTATAGCTTTTATAGCTTTTCGTTTTCTTTTACCAGAACCATACATTTCATTTAGTTTTCGTACGGCATCACGTCGTACATTTTTAACAATCTCTTTACTACGATCTTGCATAACTTCTTTTACATTTGCACCAGATGCAATATCAGATAAAGCATTGATACCAGATTTAATAACCTCTTTTTTCAAAATAACAGCGCCTGAAGTAAATAATGGTTTCAAATATCTAAAAAGTCCCCCAAAAAAGCTTCCCAATCCACGACCTCTTTGAAAAGGTACGGTTGAATGTAATAAAGGGCCGATATCATCAAGTCCTCTACCAGATTGAATTAAATAATACTTATAATATACTCTATCCATAATGAATAAAATAAAATAATATATAGTTTTGTAAAATCGCTTTTATTTATACTTTTTTAAAATGTCATACAATTTTTGTTGGAATTGAACTATTGGAAAAGTTTATTTTGTATCCATATTTATCACATAAAAGTAATGAAATGTTATTAAATGATTTCCCCACATTGCAATATTGAATATTACTGAATTCTTTTACAGTATGTATGTTACAGTATGATACTGTAACATACTGTTTCCCTGATATGTTACAGTATCAGTGAAAGAATTTTGTATGTTAACAGATCTTAAACACCTTACATCTTTATCACCTATTTTTTGTGGTTTAATTATGTCTGTGTATATAAAAAACATATCTGGTTTACAAATGGGAATCAATTGTACACTATCTATAAAAGTTTTGAAAGCTTCTATTACACATGATTTATATTTTTAAAATCTGTAACTTTAAAAGATACTTGATTGAAACATGTTGTCAAAAGTCCTTCGAGGGTATAAGCGTAATTTGCTCTTATTTTTATATCTATTTTAGGCTTAGTAACACATATTGTGGTGTAATTTAAATTTGTAGGCATCTCCTCAGCTTTTGTTGGTTGTGTATAATGAACTTCATCGTTTATAAAATTAAAAATTCCCCAAATCAACTGTCGTTCAACTTCTTTTCTTGTAAACCTATTAAGTGGGCGTATATTTTGAATTAGTATTGGTAGTAGAAAAACTTTCCAGTCGCATATCATTTGTTTTTCTATGTATGGAATATATGATGTTCCAACTCCTATCATATCTTTCTGCATACCTTTAATAAATATTTGAGTACTTTTTTCCCGTTCTTCACCACACACATTTGGAACGAAATCATTAACATACATTTCTGAAATGCCGACTTTCCACCTTGAATCACACATGTATTTATTCATTTTATTTGTAAAAGATGATAATGAATTTTCTGGATAATAGTTCATAGATGAATCACTGAGTAAAGTGACATAAAATTCATCATTTACTTGTATGTTGTCCATGAGCTTGCGGATTTATTCTTACGAATTGGGAAATTAAGTTCTGTTTGAGTATTACCTACTGCTGACCTTAAAACACGTCTTCACGAATTATTCAACTCTTTGCTATTTATAGTTTTTTCTTTTTTCGTTGGTGGGCTTGGGCTATCTAAAGGAACAGTTATAATATCTCCTGTATCAGTTTCAAAAATTTGTACATTTTGATTTCTAATTGATTTTCTTTTTCTAAGACGTTCTCCAACTGAAGCAGCTGACAATACTTTTGTTAAAATATTTTCCTGAATTTCATCATCAAATACTTCGTCATCAGCTTCTTTTTCATATACTTCTTCTTCTTCAGGAACAACTTTTATTCCAACATTCTTATATTCAGGAAAATGCGATTGAGTTTCCACATCTATATACATTGGTTTTGCACGAGTTTGAGTACCTTTTGTTTCCGCAATTTTTATTTTCTCCTCTTTATGTTTAGGAAGTTGTCGTTTTTTGTTTCTTATTTTAAATAGATTTTGTCTGTATAAATACCATTTTTGAGTGTCCGTGAGATGTTTATTTAACAATATTTTTTTCATATTTTTTTCCAACTCATTAAGTTCAACGTTCGCATTTTGCTTCATTTTCTCATAAATTTCAGGTTTTAAAATTATAATTTTATTAAATGTTGTATTATTCATTTTATAAAATTTCCGATTATCACTGATAGTGTTGCACCAAGAAGTGTAGGTAAAAATCCACCACGTTGAATAATAATTTTTGTTTTGCTATTTATAGATTTTTCCCGGCAAATAAGTGATCTTAATTCTTTTTTATACTTTCGTAATTGGGTTGTTGCTTTTTTACTCAGATTACAATTACCTTTTAAAATATTTAAAGAGATTTCGCAAAATATTTTTATTACTTCAGGGTCACAGTGTTTTATAATTACTTTCTGGAATTTTGGTTTAGAGGTTTTTAATAGGTGCAATATATGTCGATTGGTCTTCAAACGTTTCATATTTCTCCCCAAATTGTTCTAATTGATCTCTCGTACAATAACACAAACCTTTCCCAAATATATCACTTCTTAATCGAAATATATCATTAACGTCTTGAGTAAGATCTATTAATATATAGCCATATGGGACTGACGTCATATCATTATACACTTTTTCAAATGCTTTAATTTGATTGGGATATATTTGACGAGCTAGAGGTAATATCTGCGATTTATCTCTTGGATTTTTGAAAAGTACTAAATATTTACAGTTGAGTGAAATATCTCTTGAAAATTTACCCTGGTGAAAAACATTTTGCGTTACAAATATTACAGATAAATTTCTATGATGTGATCCTCTAGTAAATAAATCACATACATACTTATCATGAGAATTTAACATCATATCATCGATAATAACTAACAAAGGTTTTTGATTATCATTAAAATCTGGAATAGTGTTACTATATTCCATATCCATGACATATTTTGGAACGGCATTTTTGTCTGGATTACACCAAATTATTCTATTAATATGTGGTTGTATATTTTCTTTTTTATATTTTATTAAATTATGAATAAAAGTGGTTTTACTACAGCATGATGGACCAGCCACCATCATAGTAAACGGGTGAAATAGCATAATTGTATTAGTTAAAAACTAACTCTGTTAACCTATATTTATACGAAAAGCTCTTTTCCCGAAGTGAATATAAATGTAATTTAGTTATTCTATGGAACATTATTCCATAAACCTTCGACTTGGTTAAACAAGTTATCATAGTTGACGTACAATTTTTACAAGGAAATGAAAAGCAATATTTCCTAAAAGAATTAGCCATACTTGAAAAAGGAAGTTTAATTCCAACTGTGTATCACTTCAAAACACCGTATCCCGCAGAAGAACTTAGTCAGGATATGAAATATAATAACCAGTATTGCGAAAATAAAATAAATGGACTTAAATGGAATAACCGTTTAGTTGAAAATTTAGATGTAAAATTTATATTAAAACACTATTTAGAGTCAGCTGAAAAAATTTATGTTAAAGGAGAACAAAAAAAACTTTTTCTTCAAAAGTACATTGACAGTGTTAAAATAGAAGATCTAAGCAGAAACTTGCCGTCATTGCAAAAGATTGATAACTTTAAATCAAATTGTCCTATACACTTATCAAACAACAATTTCAGATGTGCTGTTAAAAATTGTTATATACCATGATACCATTTAACCTATCATTTAACCTATTTTTGAATTATTTTTTATTCTATACAAAAACAAAAACAAAAAAATAAACATAAACATAAATGCATATCAAGAGTAAAGAGTATATCTTTAGTTTAATCAGTTCCATATTTTTGATTTGCTGTTTGTTTTCTTTTTATTCATATTTTCTGAACATTCTTAATTAAAAAATAAAAAAATATCTTACACGACATGCAGTCAGCTAATTAATGACTTTCGTTTTCTCTTTTCTTCTATAAATTCTTCTATCCAGAAGAGATCACATTTTTATGTTAGCAAAAAAAAATCTATATCTTACTTTAATTTTTTTTCTTTATGCTAACAAAAAAAAAAAAAAAAACACAAACAGGATTACACTTTTTCTTTTCAATTTTAAAGATGCGCTGTAGATTTAAAAATAAAAAAAATTTTTCTGTTTTTTATTTTCATATAAGAAATTTTCTTACTACTTTTATATGTGCGCCTAGTATTTAAACTTCAGTTATACAATTTTGTTTATTAAGGGCCGACCCTACTTTAACAACCCACACATACAACCTAACTTAAAACCTAAACCAAAACAAATTTTTGGCTTATAGTAACCAAGATACATAAAATCAATTGTTCAGTTCATTAACCCTGTCTGACAACTTACACAATATCAACAACCTTCACTTCCTATTATAAAACTATTTGGAACTTATAAGTTAACAACCCACACATACAACTTAACTTAAAATCTAAACCAAAACGATCAAAACAAGTTCTTGACCTACTAACCAAGCATGATCTACATTAAACCCATAAATCAAAATGTAGGTCAACATGTCATGCGATATGGGTCAAATTTTTTTCCCATCCCAAAGTGCAGGGTTACTACTGATTTTTGTTGTGTTTATTTGTCTTTAATTTTAAATATTTTATTTATTCAAAAAATAATGCAAAAAACTAATTTGAAATTTTTCTTTCAATCTAATATTTTCGCATAAATATCGCATTTTAATATCTTTTGTATTTAAAAATTGGAGTAATCACATATCTATTCCAATATGGTATAGATATGTACACTACATAAATAATTTACTTCTCATTTCTCAAGTGTTTTGTTTTGTATGGACCACGCGGCTAACAATAATTAAAAGGCCAAGACACTAAAGGAGAAAAGCTTTATAGGGGTTTTTTTTCATGAAAATACACGTAGTCTTATGGGAAAAAATAGGGTTCTACTACAAATCTTGAAATAACTCAAAAACTATGAATTTTTTTCAAGTTCGTCCAAAGAGGGTGTTAAAATTTTATCTTTTTTATAAAATTTTAAAAAATTTAATTTTTTCATTCATAAATATTAATTTTAAAAAATGTCTCCAATTACTTTTGTATTTAAAAAAGATTTTTAAAAGCTTTGAAAGAGAGCATTTATTTCGTACAATACTGGACAAAAAAATTATTAAGTTTTATGACAATTAAAATTCAGTAAATATATATACATTAAAATACTTGCATAAACTTGAATTTTCAATTTTTATTTTTCGTTTTAGGGTTTGTATTATTTTATTATAAGTGTCTTCTTCTGTTATTAATTCTCTTGCTTTATCTTCTAATTTTGATAATATGAATGATTTTAATAAAGATTTTAAGGCAGTTGTTGATGCCATTTCCTCCAATAAATTTACTGAATCTATAAAAGATTGTAAACTTACTGGACCATTATATTTCTCATTAATGGTACATGATGCTTATTTTAAAAATTAAAATAAGCATTAGGGTTAGTTAAAGCCATTGTATCTATGACTGAGTCGTCGCTGTCGAGTTCGGATTTTATACTTTCAGAGTCGGAACTGTCATCATTTGACATACCAATTATAGAGAAAATATTAGTCGTTTTGCATCCTAATATTTTATAAACTCTTTTTAGTCTATGCCTTGCGAAATTAAAATGTTCTGTAAGATTTTTCTTATTGTTAACTCTTTCCCACAATACCTGTATTTCCTGAACTAACCTATTATAGCATTTAGTGTTTCTAATCTTATTTTTATTTAATGATATTAAATATTTAGACCTGTTCTGTTTCAAAATAATCTTTATAGGTTTCAAAAAGTCATGCTTTGCTACTTTTAAGTCTATACATAGGTTTTTGATTTGAAAACAATGACGATATTAATTTTTATAAAAAAAAAATAAATGCATTATTTTTCTTTTTAAAATTCAAACATGTTATTTATTCTTAAGTTTTTCGGTAAAAAGATATTTTGTATATATTGAGAAAAAAACATTTATTTTCACATAAACTTAATATACAGGGTGTCCAGGACTCAAGTACGCGCACTGTACTCAGTATTGGGAGCATTAAAACAAAAAAAAAATTGTACTGGAGGGGGGGGGGGGTCTATTGTGGACCCTTTTCGAGATATGAGGGATTAAAGAATTTTTAGAGACTTTTTATAAAAAAATCTATAACTTTTGAATGGCTTACTGTAGAGAGATAAAAAAAAATACATTTTGTAGAGTACCTAGTAACTTATTTTCTATCTCCAACCGTTTTTGAGATATAAAGAATAGAAAAGTGTAATATAACGCAGAAAATGTGTTAACACTCCTTTGGAAATAACACTCTTTTCTATTGTGATTGAAAATAACACAGCGATTGAAAATAACACACTTTTATATTCTTTATATCTCAAAAACGGTTGGAGATAGAAAAGAAGTTACTAGGTACTAATTATAGGGCTTGAAAAGCTGTTTCCAAGTATGCCATAAAAAGTACAAATACAGGGTGCTTCAAAAGAAAATTGAGTTTGAAACATAATTTTTTCATTTTAAATCATTTTGAACCTTCATAACTTTGTAACTGGTGGGTATATGTGGATCATCAGTATACAACAATTACAGCTGACAATTTACTCTACAAAATTTATTTTTTTTATCTCTCTACAGTAAACCGTTCAAAAGTTATAAATTTTTTTATGAAAAGTCTCTAAAAATTCTTTAATCCCTCATATCTCGAAAAGGGTCCACAATAGACCCCCCCCCTCCAGTACAATTTTTTTTTTGTTTTAATACCCCCAATCACTGAGTGTTGTGCGCGTACTTGAATCCCGGACACCCTGTATAAAAGTTTAAAATTGTTAAAAGATAATTTTTTTTTTTGGTGCATTTCCCTGCCACATAAATATAACAAGGAAAATACACAGCAATACACAGTTGTAAGGGGGAAATACTCTTACGATGTGTGTGGGATTGCAACCCACACTCTCACGGTGTTTACAGCTTATTTTATACGCTTTTTTTTTTTTCTTTATTAATTCAATTATAATTTCAGAAATAATGTATGCTTAACCTAATATTATTGATTTAAAGAGACCTTAGCCGTAGCCGTCTGGTAATATTAATTACATATTTAAGTTTTCGTTAGTAATTGTCAAACATTGTATTAATATAAAAATCAAAATTAAAATCAAAAGTTCATATTACAATTATACAATTAAAATTAAAATTAAGGCTGGAAAATTATATAATCCTATTATCTATTCTTAAATATCCTAATCCTAAATATCAATTCTAGTAATTTCCTTTTGTTTTTTTTTGTCTTCACATTTTTCACATTTTATTCTATAAACTGATCTCCATATTCTATGATGAACTTTATAATTCTTCTTTTGAAGTCGGGTATAAACTTAATATTTTTTAAATCGGTTGGTAATTCATTAAAAGCTTTTAAAGATTTATACAGAGTTCTTGTTCTGATTATTAGAATAGACTTAAATAAAAATTTGATTTATTCCTCGTATTGTGATTGTGAATGTCGAGCATCCTATTTAACAAAAAATTGTGTTTAATCTCATTATTGATAATTTTAAATGCAACCATATAGAGTTCAAATTTACATATATTGGTAAAACTCAAGTAACGCTCTGAATAAAGAGAGCTTGTAGGAAATCTGTTTGCGTGCGCGTGAATTGTTTTGACTGCCTTTTTATGGAGTATACCAACTCGATTTAAATTAAATTGAGAGGTTTTACTCCATATTGGATTTAGGTAAGTTAAATTGGAGTGAATGTAAGAACAGTATATCATATACAAAGTTTTTTCGTCTAAGTAGTATCTCAATCTTCTTAATATAAATATATAGAGCGAAATAATATAATTTTTTAATAATATTTTTTTAATAATATAATTTATGTTTAACAGATTATTAGAATTTTAAAGTGAAATTTAAAGAAGTTCGTTTTGTAATATTTTTTTTTTAAAGAACAAGAAAGCAACAATCTTTTTGAGTCATTACAAAAAAAATTAACGCGCCGTGAAACACAACTCTCGAAGCGACATTTAAAACAAAGTGAACATTGTGTCACAAACTTTATTATTCAAACTTTTTATTTATTTAGTATTTAGGTAGGTATTTATTTTTTTCTCTCCTCTGACAATAGCACCAATTGGACATTTTTTTTTATTTTGTATTTACCAATAAAAGTTATTTATTTTAAGAAAATTTTTTTTTATAGATATACATGTGTATGTAGGTACATATTACATGTACAGTGTGTTCGATAAATAAATGATAGATGGAATTAATACTAATGCTGTGCAACAATCCATATATATGTAAGTATTAAATACCCATATAAACTTTTTTAATAGAATAAAATGTAATGATTGATTTCATATGTAAAATAGTTAAATTCATTTTTAATAATAGATTATATTTAATTTATTACAAAATTAATTTTAGAAGTAAAAAAAATACTTAACAAAAAGAATTTTCGATCAACTATAGAATATATTTTCTTTTAAATCGACTTATAGACCTTAGAATATTTCGTACGAAAATTGAAAATCTATTAAAATTATTTAAAAAATTTGATTATACGAAATTGAACAATAAAACGACTTAATTTAAACATAAGAATAATGAAAATAAAACAAATTATAAATACACTTTGTATTAATGAAACGTTTTATAGTTAATTAAAAATCTAATTGTCCATTTTAAAACTCTGTGGTTAATTAACATAAGTAGAGTTTACAAATTTCTTAGAGGCAGTAGGAGTATTATAAGTAGAGGCGAAATCCACAACACTTAGTAATAGGCGAAGCATAATAGATTTACATTAAAAGGTAACAATGTTACTTATATACCCCGTTTTAAATAATCTAATCTAAGGATTACCTTATATACGAAATCTTGTTTTTTTTAATTTTGCTTTTCAAAATCCTGTTTTTTTAAATTTGTTTTTCAAAATCTTGTTTTTGTTTTATTTTATTTCATTTTTAAATTTATTTGGGCGCCCAAATAAAAAAAAATGAAATAAAAGAAAACGAAAACAAGATTTTAAAATTTTAACAGTTAATATCGATTATATCATTAACAATTAAATATAATATTATTGTTTATTTATTTTTTATTTAACATTCCATAATATTAATATTAAGCACTATCTCTAATAATTAATATAAAAATAATATATCTCTAAATATTAATATAATCTCGGCAAGTTAATATAAAAAAAACATTAAATACATTTTTTATCTTATATGTTTTATCACAATGTTGAAAGACGAATTGTGATTATTTTAGTATTTCTAATAAAACAAATTAATTTTTTTTTTTTTTAGTGCATAACTCTGCCACATAAATGTTAATAGGAAATTACACAGCCTTTCCTTTTCATGGTGGCTGTAAATGTCAAAAGGGCGACGTGTGTGCGATTCGAATCCACACTGACTCGGTGTTTACAACGTATTTCATACGCTCTTATCCCCTAGCCTACCGAGGCCCAAACAAATTAATTGATTTATTAATTGTTAAATCACTCCAAATTTAAAACCTGACATGAACTTATACATACACATTCTGGAAAAGCGTATAACTCTGATTTTCTAACCATAAGTATATAATCCCTGTTAATCCAAAATTTCTCATATATGTATATTATACACACATAAATGACCGCTTTCATTAAATACAATCGGAGAGAAACTTATTCATTTGAAATAATTTTGCGATTCAGCAAAAATGTGCTGCTCTTATTGAAAATGACCTATAAAACAAATAAGATATAGCAACATTTTAACGAAAAGTCAGATTTAAAAACAAGATTTCATACCGTTCCCCTAATCTAACCTAAGCAGAACGATGCAGACGCGTCGGTTATAAATCATAGTGTCATAAGTAACATTATAACATAATGTCATATAATAGTCATAACTCATATCATAAGTAAAAGTTTAATCAAAAATGCTGAATTATTGAAAAAAAAATTCTAAATTACATGATCGTGTGAATAGTTCTGAAAATTACATCAGCATTTTGGAAAATAGAGTTAACAGTTTGGAGTACTTACATGATAAAACGCAGCAGAATTTGTTAAAAAATAATCTTGTACTAACCGGTCTACCTTCGAATTTCATAAACCCAACAGAAACTGTTTTGGCGATCGCAAAAAAAATTAATGCTAATATTGATAAAAATGATATATCAGATGTTACAACAATTAATCAAAAAAAAATTAATGAAGCTGGTCCCCAGAAAAAATTATATATTGTTAAGTTTAATTCTGATATCCCAAAAAAATAATTATTGGAAAAAAAACGACAATATAAGCATCTTTTTACTGTTGAATTAGATATGAATAATGATGGTAACAAAGAAATATTTCTACGTCACCATCTTACAGCACTGCAGTCTAGTCTTTATTATGAAGCTAAAAATATTAAAATCAAACATAAATTTCAATTTCTCTGGGTCAAAGATTTTGACACCATTTTCTTACGGAGAAATCATTCCAGCAAAATATACAAAATATTGTTGAGGAACGATATCAATCATATTTATAAAACCTTCAATACCTAAGCACAATATCAACACAATACATTTACAAATGGTAAAATTAAAAAACTTAGTTATATGTATTACTTTTTTATTATTCTTTAAATTCAATTCTAAAATTTTTTTTTCTTATCTTTTGACAATATTAATATTAATAGTTTATACAAATTATTTTTCTTTTTTTCTTACATTAAATAATATAATATTTTTATACTTTTGTTTATACGTTTCTGCACATTTAAATTTTTATTTAAAGACTTATAAAATCTTTAACATTAATTTTCATTATTTAGTTTTTATAAATTCAAATTACTTTCCCATAACTTATGAAATAATTTATTTTTATTATATTAATAAATTTAACTTTCTTTTTTATAATTTAAATCAATTAAACTATCTAACTCGGTTAATTATCATAAAATATACAATTTACATTAATTTCAATATGTTCATTACAAACCATTTCAAAAGGTATTATATTAATCTAAATTTAAAATATAGAACTTCACTTAGTCCTACTTTAAAATTACAATTTGCTAATATACAATGTCAATCTTCGAAAAGTTATTTACAAAAAACTATTATGATAAACTATTTTAATACAAAAGTAAAGAAAAAATTCACAATCAATAATAATAGCTTATATAATAATTGTTTACACAATCCACTTAATCTTTTAAAAGCACCTTTTTATTTACCTTTTAAAAATTCCACAATAATTCAATATATTACATTGATTTTGTTATTATTATTATACCCTACACCTAAAGTATAGGGTATATTAACTTTGGTATGGTGTTTGTAACCACCAAAAGGAAGCGAGTTAGGTATAGACATGTATATATATTCTGAATCAGGATCACCGCCGGAGTCGATTTAGCGATGTCCGTCCGCCCGGCGTACGCACGATAACTCAAAAAATAATGATGCTATCTTGATGAAATTTATATAGTAGGTTACTAATTACGAAAGAAAGGCTAAGTTCGAATCTGGACAAAATCCGTCCATTGGTTCGGATTCTGGAAGCTTCCGAATGATTCCGGAGCAAACGAGATTATCTCCAAAAGCAACAAAGATAGAACCTTCAAATTTTGTACAATGATGTTTCTTCCCGTTCGATTTATGTCTCTGAAATTTAAGAGGATTTGGTCCATGGGTTTGGGTTTTGGAAGCTTCCGAACGAGCACCAGAGCAAATGAGATTATCTCCAAAACCAACAAAGATAGAACCTTTAAATTTTGTACAATGATGTTCCTTCCCGTTCGATTTATGTCTCTGAAATTTAAGAGGATTTGGTCCATGGGTTTGGATTTGGAAGCTTCCGAACGAGCCCCAGAGCAAATGAGATTATCTCCAAAACCAACAAAGATAGAACCTTTAAATTTTGTACAATGATGTTCCTTTCCGTTCGATTTATGTCTCTGAAATTTAAGAGGATTTGGTCCATGGGTTTGGGTTTTGGAAGCTTCCGAACGAGCACCAGAGTGAATGAGATTATCTCCAAAACCAACAAAGATAGAACCTTTAAATTTTGTACAATGATGTTCCTTCCCGTTCGATTTATGTCTCTGCAATTTAAGAGGATTTGGTACATGGGTTTGGATTTGGAAGCTTCCGAACGAGCCCCAGAGCAAATGAGATTATCTCCAAAACCAATAAAGATATAACCTTTACTTTTGGCAGAATGGTGTTCTTTCATGTATGATTTAGGCCTCTGAAATTTAAGAGGATTTGGTCCATGGGTTTGGATTTGGAAGCTTAGGAACGAGCACCAGAGCAAATGAGATTATCTCCAAAACCAACAAAGATATAACCTTTAAATTTGGCAGGGTGGTGTTCTTTCATGTTTTATTTAAGTCTCTGAAATGTGAGAAGATTTGGTCCATGGGTTCGGGTTTTGGAAGCTTCCGAACGAGCCCCAGAGCAAACGAGATTATCTCCAAAACCAATAAAGATAGAACCTTTAAATTTTTTATAATGATGTTTCTTCCAGTTTGATTTATGTCTCTAAAATTTAAGAGGATGTGGTCCATGGGTTTGGATTTTGCAAGCTTCCGAACGAGCCCCAGAGCAAATGAGATTATCTCCAAAAACAACAAATATATAACCTTTAAATTTGGCCTAAAAAAATTTGTATTATTTTTATATATATTAATTTATTACTTATTTTTACATTCTTTTTATTTTTATACATTCACAAAATTCACGAAATTTATACCTAAATTAATAATTTACATTTCAATAAGCAATCTTAAAATACATTTGATATTCCCACATTTAACCATTTATTTAAACGCTTATGCATTACAAAATATTCACTTAATTTTTTCGTTAAACATATTTATTATAACCAAATTTAAAAAATTTTTTTTGGTTTTTCAAATTTATTATTTATTTATTTTTTCAACTATTATTTACTACACTCTTGGAAGTTGTATTACTCCATTCTTATTGACATTCATTAAATTTACACATGGCTGGATGTTACACATTTCTAGTTTCGAACAGCTGGTTCATACTCTGTTCAATTTATTTTTTTTTTATCATTTATGATGCTTTCGAATGAAACAGAGAACGTTCAATGCAATTTAAAAGTGAAACATTATTTAACTTATAACAAAGACTCAGTAAGTTTAAAATATCAAAATAATTTTAATATTTTGTACTTGAATATTCAAAGTTTACGGAATAAACTACATGAGGTGGAATCTTTGGTTGATAGTTTTGGTTGTAATATACATATAATTGTCTTGACGGAGGTATGGCTGGCACTTTCTGAGAATAATTTTTTCAATATTCCGAGATATAACTCATACTTTATAAATCGTGATAAAACTTATGGTGGAATTGCTATATATGTTAAGGATGATATTGCTAGTAATTTTTTATTTAGTGAAGAGTACGAGAATAGTCAGTTTTTAGGAATAAAATTACTTAAAGATAATATTAATGTTATAGGCATATATAGATCTCACTCTACTCATCCTAATCAGTTTGTTAATAAACTGGATGAGCTCATATTTACCTATAAAAGATCAAGAATAGTAGAGGATTTTAATCTTAATTTGTTAAACAGTAATAGCTCTGAAATTAAAATGTATAATAATATGGTGTTGAGTAATGGCTTTGTGGTTTGTAATAATATCTCCGAAAAATTTGCTACTAGGGTTGGATCTCAATCAAAAACTATAATTGATCATTTTTTGACTGATATTGTAAATTGGGAATATAATTTTTACGTATTAGACAACAGTCTGTCCGACCATCAAATGATTTTTATAAGTTCTAACTTCAAACCCACAATAAAAAGAGAAAAACAGTACAAGGTTATTTTAGACTATTCAAATGTTGGTAGAGACAATTTCTGGATAAACATTGACTCCTACAATGATTTTGGTGAGGTCACGTGTAAAATTAGCGCATTAATAAATCAGAATACTAAACATATTGAAATAAAAAATTGTAAGAAGAAAAACAAGACAAGTGAGATCTTACAAGTAATAAAAATAAGGGACTCATTTTACAAATACAAAAAGAAATATCCACATGATGCGCACATTAAGAATTTATATTTTCAATATAGAGATAAGGTAAAAAAACTAACAAGGGAAGCTAAAAAAAATCTTTATTCTGATAGGATAGCGCAGCATCCCAGTGACTCTAGGAAATTATGGAATCTGTACAAAAGCATAATATTTAATACAGCTTCCTATGAGTCTAAAACTATAATAAATGCTCTGTGTGATAACGATAGAATAATTGAAAAGGAGGCGGAAATTAGTGAATGTTTTAACAATTATTTTATTAATGTAACAAAAAATATAAAAATTTCAGATAACAACATTGATCAAATCTACTTAAATCAATTTAGACGAAATATCTATTCTCATTTTCAACTAAGTCCTACTAATAGAGAAGAAGTTAGTTCAGTGATAAAATTTTTAAATCTTAAAGCAGCTACAGGTTACGATAATATTTCGGCAAAATTTCTTAAACATTACTCTGATCAATTAATCCAAGTTTTAGTAAAATTTATTAACAAATCTTTCCAAACATACATTTTTCCTGACAGTCTTAAAAGTGCTATAGTAGTACCCATTTTTAAAGGTGGCAATAATACAGATTGTTCCAATTATCGGCCAGTATCTGTTCTTTCGGTTTTTTCAAAAGTTTTTGAAACTATTATTAAAAATAGACTTAATTTTTTCATGACTAATAATAATATTTTGAATGATGAACAGTATGGATTTGAAAGGATTCAAATACCGCTGCAGCATGCTTAAGTCTGACTGACTTCATTTCAAAAAATATAGACAATAAAAAATACGTTGGTTGTGTGTTTATAGATTTGCAAAAGGCATTTGACTGCGTCGATCACAAAATTTTATTATTTAAATTATCTAATTTGAATTTTAATTATCACCAAGTGAAATTCTTTGAATCCTATTTGCAAAATCGAAAACAGATGGTACGCATTAATAATAATTATAGTTCTGAAAAGGTTGTTTACAAAGGGGTTCCTCAGGGTTCCATACTTGGACCGGATCTTTTCAAGATATATATAGATGATTTATCTCGTTTAAATCTAAAAGGGAGGATTCAATTATATGCTGATGATGCAGTACTAAAATACGCTAATGAGAGTGAACAAAGTATTATTTTCTCTATTCAAAGTGACCTTGCTATGATCGAAGAATGGTTAACTAAAAATCGGTTAAAACTAAATATTAAAAAAACCAAAATAATGTTTTTTGAAAATAAAATGTGGGATAATATTAATAGCTTGCCTTACAGAAACGAGAGTATTGAAATTGTTAAAGAATTCAATTATCTTGGTTTACTAATAGATAGTAAATTAAACTGGAGCAGTCATATTGACTATATAATAAAACGTATAACGCCTTATATTTTTGTTATTAGTAGATTGAGAAACTTTTTGTCACACAAGGCTTTATTTATGATTTATGCTTCTTATATAAATCAATAATTTCGTATCTCAACCCAATTTGGAGTAATGCTCCACAAATCTATATGAATAAACTAGATATAATTCATAACAAATGTATAAAAGTAATTCATAGATTCCCCATATACAATCCAACAAGTTTGTTGTATTCAAACCAATATTTAAGCCTTGAAAGAATTTGCAGGCTTGAACTATACTTACTAGCTTTTAAAATTGTAAATAACAAAATTAAACATAACTTTATTCTAAATCGAATGATTGATATACATAATTACAACACTCGCAATAAGGCAAATTTTTATCTAACGTTATTTAGAACAGATAACCAAAAAAAAACTGTTTATATAACTGTTTAAAGGTTTATAATGAACTTCCGCAAAACCTTAAGATTATTGATAATTTACTTTTTTTAAACACAAAATAAGAATATTATTGGCTCTAACAAGCCAACAAAGTTAAAAATAAAAACAAAATTAAAAAAATTAATTTTTATATGGAAATGGATTGTTTTTTTTTAATGATATTATGGGAATGAATTAGTATTTAATTTAAGAATTAGTTTTAGTATAGTATTAATATTTAATTTAAAGAATAAGCACAAATAAATAATGAAATTGATATTTAGTTGTAACAAAACAAACCTATTATGTTTAGTAGATTAGCAAAACAAAATAAATTTATATTTTAAAATTTTATACGACCATACGGCTTAGGCTAAGGTCTTGAAAAAAAAAAAAAAAAATTAAAAAAAATAAAGGAAAAAAAAAAAAAAAAAGTAACATTATACACTGAACAACTCTTCAGATGATTGGACATGGCGCAAATCGTCGTAAATTGGCATAGACAAAAAACTTTGATTGTAGCTGCTTTGATTGTAGAGGAAGTTTAAAATTATCATAAACAAAATTAAAGTTTTTAATAAGAGAATATTATAAAATTGAAGACTTAAAATGTTATGAATAAAAAGTTTTTATCTCATTTAAAAAAAGATTTCAGCAATTTCTAATCGCATATAAATTCAGTCAAAGAACTCTTTAAAAAAAACTCAGCAAATTAAATTTATTGTGTTTATATTGAAAATTTTGTCGTACCTGAAAAATATAACATTAAAAATTAATAATTCATATTATAAAAAAGGAGAAAAAAATTCAATGCAAATGTAGATTAAAATTATTTACTTTAGTCCTTAAAAGCTTGATTTCATCATTTTTAAAAATTCAAAAAATCAAAGTTTCTTCATATTATTATATAAATATGGTAAATTAATCACTGATTTCTTTTTTATTTATTTAAAAGTTTTATAGGTATAACTCCCAATTATTTAAATTACAAGATTCATTCAATTAAGTTAATTATTTAAAATAAGGATCTAAAGAAAAGATATAAACACAATGTTATTTATATTTTATAATTTCTAAATATAAAATATGATTTCACTTAAATGATGAAAAATGGGGAATGATTTTCTTCATGACCATATCATATACCTATTTCTCAAAATAATTATCATTTTCTCCCAAAAAATATTTTAAGATTTGTTCTTTTATTTAAATTACATGAATTTTGTGTATTTTATTTAATCTTGCATTTTCTTTAAAAAGATTTTGGATAAAGATAACGATTTGAAGCTTTAAAATAAATTAGGTTAGCCTTAGATTAGGTTAGGTTAAGGTGGCTGCCAAAAAGACACACTTAGACCGTCATTGGTCCATTGCAAAGGAGATGGAGAGTAGTTTCCTCCTCTTCTTCATCTTTGCAGGGTCTACAATAGTCGTTTGCGGATAAGTCAAGTCTTCTGACATGCTTCCCTATTAGACAGTGACCTGTGATTATACCCATTTTCATTCCAATGTCTGCCCTTTTGAGAGAAAGCAGATCATTGGATCGTCTTAAATCGGTTTTGGGCCATATCAATCTTGTGATATTGCACGAGGTCAAGTTTGACCATTTGTAATTTACCATATCCATTATTTCCTTCCGAAATAACGTTTTGCTTATGAATAGAGGTACCTAGTCTTGCCCTATCCGGCAGGACTTGTAAGGTTGTACCAATTCTTGCGAGTTCATCAGCTTTTTCATTTCCCGGAATAACTCGATGACCTGGTACCCAGCAAAGCTGAATGCTAAACTGCCTGGCCAGCTCGTTAAGAAGTTTTCGGCAGTTTATTACAGTCTTCGAGGTTGTGCATGTTGATTGCAGAGATTTTAACGCAGCCTGACTGTCTGACAGAATACATACTTGCTTTACAGTCAAAACACTTCTATTCAGTAGAATCAAGGCTTCCTGTATTGCCATAATTTCCGCTTGAAAGACGCTGCAATGGTCTGGTAATCGGAAATTATGACTGATATTCAGATTATCTGAGAAGACCCTGCATCCTACACTGTTGTTCATTTTTGAGCCATCTGTGTAGAATTGTACTCCTTCGAAGGTCATCACTGTGTTCGAGTTCCAACTCTCACGGCTGGGTATGCTCGTCACATGAGATTTTCCGAAGAAATAAGTGGAGTGACGTGTAGTCCACCAAGGCGGGAGTGGACTTGAATTGGTTTATGATATTCTAGTGACCTTCTCGTAAATTGATCCATTGGGATGTAGCTTTTAATCTCACAGCTGCGTTTGTGGCTGCAAATTTGCTATAATATTCTACAGGCATCAGATTAAGCATGATGTCTATTTATATTACTATCTAATACTAGCCCCAAATAGTTGAAAGATTTTACTATTTCAATGGGAAAGTCTCTGAAGGAGAACTGCGACGTTTGAAAGGACCTATTTTCAAAGAGAATTATTTTTGTTTTTGAGATGCTTTAATCGATTTTTCCTTAACCATTCGTCAATTACTTCCAGATCATGTTGAACCGAGTCTGTTAGTGCCTTTACTGTTTTCCTCAAGTATTTTATTACGGTGTCGTCTACATAAAGCTGAACTTGACCATAGAGGTTCAAGTGTGTTATATCATCGATAAACAATTTAAATAGGTCGGGATGAAGTATAGAACCTTGTGGTACTCCTTTCAAAACCGTTTTATTGTGTTGTTATTAACCCACAGGTATTTGCATTGATGATGTATTTTAATTTGCCTTTCTTGATGATATAGTTTGGTTTAATAGTCTGTAGATGATGGCGAAAGAACACTTGGTGATTTCCTAGAGAATCAATTTCAAGCTCCGAAGTAAAATTACGTTTTAATTTTTTTTTAGCCAGCTTAGTTTAGTTTAGTTGCCTCGGAATTTAATTTCAGCAAATATAGTGATTGGTTTATTTTATTATTATTATTATTATTAACATTGTTATGATTATTGACTGAATTATAATATCTTTTACTTTTTAGTTCTGTGATGGTGACAATGTTTTCTTTTGATATATTTGAACTCAACTGTTAATCAGCTTTCAGCACAACTCCCATCGGATCTTTTATAGTAGCTGGAAGCCCGGAAATTATTATATTGCGTTTGTTTTCTTCTTGCTGTTTTTTATTAATAATGTTTTCCATTATATTTAGTTGTTTTTTCATAATATTCATTTTATTTTTCAGCTCAGTGTTTTCTTTAATAATCAATTAATTTTTTTTAGAAGATCCTCCATTTGTTCGCTCAGATATGCCTGCGAACGATGAATATCATTTACCACTTGTATCAATTTTTTAATATAGTCTGACATTGAAGCAATTGTCGGCTGTTTAAGCAAATTGATATCTTCAAATAAGAGACCCTGCGTGCTATAATCATCTTCGATCACAATGAAGGAATCATCCATTGGTGGACAATCTTTGCATCTCCACGATGCAGAACCGGAATCAACAGCCTTTATAACTTCTTCAGCTACAGGCCGAAGTGGAAGAATTTTCTGGAGCTGCTGCATTGTTTTGCTTTTGTCTTGCCATAAAAATTTTTGCTCCATGAGTGGCATTGTTGCTTAGCCATTTTCAGAATTTTTGGTAAATTTTTATTTTTATATTAATTATTTTATATTAATTAATTATTATTAATTTTATTTTAATTTTATATTAATTTAAAAAATAATTTTAAATAAGTTATAAATAATTTACAAAATCTTTTAAAAAATATTATTTTTCCGCTAAAAAATAGACGTCTGACCTTATTGACAGTTTAACAGTTTTTACCCACTAGGCCACCGAGACCCCTGTTAAAAGATATTTGTTTATAATAATTATACATATAACGTAAAAAAGAATTAAAATTACTTATTTATTGAAAATTTAAAGAAATTATTTCCAAGTAAAATTTAATTATTTATTATAGAAAAAATTTTTATTTATTTATTAAAAATGTTTAAAAAAAAGAATTAATTATTTATTAAAATTTAAATATGTATTTGGAATCGACCAAATATAATGTAAATATATAGTATATAATATAAACAAAATAAGTAATATTAGTATATAATTTAATAATAGTATAAAAACCTATAATGGCCGTCAGTAGCCGACGGTTCAATAATATTGCATTACATTTATGTATGTAATATTAATATAAATAAATAATAATTAAAAGAAAATATTCTTATATATACATAAAAAAAAATTATATATAAAAAAATAAATTTGACTTATCTTTTTTCTCTTCAACCTGTGGTACTCGAACTTGGTATCTCCGCTTAATACTTTTCCTAATATGCTGGTACACTATGTTGACTGCTTCCAAAATTTTTATTGTTGTGATAATTATCAGCATTAACTTGAGGTTTTCATTTGTTATCTTGTAGAATTTTGATAACAACATTATTGTTGATCTCCCCGTTACTGTCGATCTCCAACTTTGCTCCCCCCATGATTTAATATATTATATTTATATACATACTTTTTTTTTATTGTTCATTTTATTTCTATTATTTTTTACTTTTATCATTTTTTTTAGTTCTTTATTTTAGCAATTTGTATGCAAGATACAAAATCTTAATTTTCATGATAGAATTTTCTTCGATGAAATAATATATGGCATACAATTGAACTGTACCTAAACAATTAATTAATCTGTTGTCATTTATAAAATAAATTATTTATTAACATCAATTTTCTGTTACTCTTAAAAATAATACATAAACAGGAGAGAAATTTTAATAATATAGAACTAGGTTTTTTAGTTTTGGCACACATCCAGGGCCGGCGATTCCATATGCAGAGATGGCACAGTGAAACAGAGCGCCAGAATTTTAGGGCACCAAATTTATTCGACATAGAAAATTATGTGGGTGTGGGTCTATTTGTTGAAAAACAAAATGTCGAATTAAAAATGTTGAAAAACAAAGTGTTGAAAAAAAATGTTGAAAAAAAAAAGTTGAAAAATAAAATGTCGAAAAAAATGTTGAAAAAAAAATGGTGAAATAAAAATATATAATTATATAAATATAAAATATATATATGTATATATAATTTTTTTTAATTTTATTTATCCCTTCTAATGCACAATGTCACATATACATATATATATATATAAATATTCTGAAAAAGCCGTATAACCTTGTTTTTTAATCTAACTCTAAAATCCGTGCTAATTCAGAATCTCACATACACATATATATAAATATTATGAAAAAAGCATATAACCCCAATTTTGAATCCTACTCTAAAATTCCTCGGAATTATTTTTTTCCTATGTATATTTCAAAACAAAAGAATTTCATATAGTAAGATTTTTTGTTATTATTTTCATTTCAGTTTTCCCGATTGATAAAACTTTTTTAAAATTTTGTTATCGGAAGATTTTGTGGTGTATATTTTGTAAATGTTAAATTTTCTTGCGCTAGATTTTATTATTGCAAGTTTTTAATGTTGCAAGATTAATAAAAAAAAAGTAAGATTTTTTGACTAAAAAATTTTGAGATGCTGCTTTACATACCGCTGCCTCTTATCGCTGATTAATATACTTAACAAAGTATAGCATAATTATATAATTATTGCGTTCCTTAGATTATTAACATTAAACAAAGAAAGTATCAAATGTGATGAATTACGATTTCTCAATGCATCTCATTCTCAATTTCTCTATGTACTTGTATATACAAAAATAAAAAAATACCACAAATTAAAAAAAACTAAAATTATAAAGCAAAACAATTCATTAAAATTAGATGGAAGAGAAAGAAATTTAGAAAGAATGGAATAAATAGATCTTGAATGGGCGAAAATTAAAAATGACATTACGATGGTTTACAACTATATTTTCCAGTTTTTAAACTTAAAAGTTGAATTTGTTCAATTATAATATTTAATATTTCTCGCTTTCACAATCATTATCTGAATTTTGATAGCGTGTAAGAAGAAACAAAGCATGTTCTAAAATAAAGGAAGAATTATTATCAGAGTTCAATTGCACGCTATTGAAAAACGATAATAATACAAGTTCGACAAATTATTTTCAAATTTTTTTGCTGCTTCTTCTTCAAACGGAACAGATCGTTATTAATAGTTATTCTAAATTTAAAATCTGTTAAATAAATATTTAAATTAATTGTTATTCTAAAATAAAAGGAATTATTATCATATAAAACATATAAAAGTATATATGTATATTTCATTTATTTTTTTTACGAGGATTGGTGGAAAACTCGAAAGTGCTTCCTCAGGGTAGTGTTGGACTTTAACCAACCAAAACCCCCCTTTTAAAACCAAACTTTAGGATGGAACCTTTAATACAAATGTACAGTTTTGTTTGAGATAGGGATGAGGGAAGGATGATTGGGGAAATTGGAATTAGGAAATTTGGATTATGGAGATAGGTAGGAAAATTTGGAGGTATATTTTCAAGAAATATGTTAATGTTCTTCTTAAACTTTTTTTATTTTTTATTATTATTATTAGTTTAATTCTTTATTCTCCTTCAAAAATATACATAACATATTTCTTAAGACTAAATTAAATAATTTAATTAATTTCGTTTACATTTGTATTTTATTTTTATTTATTATTAAATATGTAAAAGAATAGAATTTAGGACACTTTATATAACTAAGTTATAGTAGTAAGTGCCACATAGGTACTTTAAATCAAAAATCCTTTTAAAATTAATTTATTAGTGGTGACTATAGTTTGAATAACATTTCATAAACTAATTATTAAAACAAAAAATAAAAAGTTTGTATAAGTATAAGTATAAGTATAAAAGTATAAAAAATAATAGGTTTTAAGATAAATTATAAGTTTTGAATAATTATTAAATTTAAATTATGAAAACATAAAAAACAAACAAAAAATTCTTCATAGAATGTAGCAAAAAAGGTAATAAGCGTATCATATACATTAAATCATCATAAAATAAACAACAGAAAATTATAACAAAAATAAGTGTAAGATGTATACAGAAGACTTAGGTTAAAGTTTTTAACAAAACCTCAATTTCATCATGTCCCATACTTATTAACCACAGTTTTAATTAGTTTAGTAACATCTTTTGATTTCGGATATTTTTAATTGAAAGCGGATGTTTATAGTACAATCTACATGAAACAATGTTGTACGAGTTTTGATAACTAGCTGTTCTAAATATAGGTATATTAACTCTTCGATGTTTGTTATATGTTTATTTGTGATATATTTCTTTACCGTAGTAAAAAAGTAGGTGATTGGTAATATTTTTAGTTGTTCAAATAATTCCATGCTTTGATGGCTGCGATTTCTGTTACATATACTTCTTATAATATATTTCTGGAAGATAAGTAGTGCTTTAATTTTATTTTGGTATGCACCTCGCCAGCAACTTATTCCATACTGTATTTTCGAGTGTATTAAACAATAGTAAACCATTTTCAGTATTCTTAAAGAAAACAGTTTTATTAAGTTATAAAAAGTTCGAAGGGTAGATCTCAGATAGCTTTTTAGGAATTTGTATGTTTAGACCAATTTAGATTTTGATCTATAGTTATTCCTAAGTATTTAAATTCATTTACTGGCTCAATTTCAAAGCAATGAGAGGAACAAAACCCGTTTTTATTAAAATTTTTACCTGACATGTTACATAAGTTGCTTTTCAACATAAGCCACATAAGTTGCTTTTCAGCAAAAAATTCGCAACTTTCATCTTATTGCTCACCACGAGTTTATGCTTAGCAAACCAATTTCAAAGAATAGATAAATCAAAGCTAATTTCAAACGTAAGATTCAAAGGACTATCAGATTTATACGAAAAAGCAAGGTCATCTGCGAAAGCCGTTATCTTCCCGTAGAATTTTTGTTTGAAGATCGAGTTAATGTAGATCAAGAAGATGGGTCCAAGGACTGAGCCTTGCGGCACTACAAGTTTAATACACCGGAGATCACTCATTCACTGTCTTTTATTTTGACCCTTTGTTTTCTTTCGTCAAGATATGATTTGAACCAATCCAGCATAAATCCTCTAAATCCGGCATTATAAAGTTTCGTTAAGAGATGCTGTGATCAACTGTATCAAATGCCTTAGTAATATCAACAAAAAGCCCTGTACAAAGCTTCTTTTCGTCTAGACCCTTGTTTATATTAGAACAAAATTCAATAAGAGCATCTTCTGTAGAAACTTCCCTAAACCGATATTGTTTCTGACTGAAAAATTCTCTTTTATTTAGAAATTTGAGCATCCGTATTTTTTTAGCTTTTTTAAACAATTTACTAACTGCTGATAGCAATGAAATAGGTCGGTAGTTTGAAATCAACTTTGAATCGCCCTTCTTAAAAATTGGAACTACAATTGATTGTTTTAATGCATCTGGAAACGTGCCGCAAAGAATACTTTTGTTAAGTAAATGGGCAAGGATATCAGATATGTTATGGCAGATACTTTTGAGTAGTCTATTTGTAAGTTTGTTGACACCACCTGAGTTAGAGTTATTAAGTGATTTAATAATTTTTACTACCTCCCATGCCGAGCATGGCTCAAAGGCTCAAATGAAAAGCTTTTACTCATTAAATTATCATTAACAAGATTAAAGTCATAATTGTTACAGCAAAATGAGCTTTCACACGGAATAGTATTTTCAGCGATTGAACTGAAATAATCATTAAACTCCTCAGCAAGAATTGCATTGTCAGATGTTATAGAATTATCGTTCATAGAAACTACAATATCCTCATGCGATACAAAACCAAATTTTTAATGGTTTTTTAATTATTTTTGGTTACTTACTAAGATACATTCACCAATATAATTAGATAGTATATTAAAGAATTTATCATAAGCGCTTAATTTAAGTAAATCGTACACATGTGAATTACCAACTTTAGGGAACACATGCGATGTTACATGGTTCCACAAAGGGAGCATGACAAACGAGTTTCCATAAGCTGTATTTCGCTATCTTGATAACTCTCATGGTTCTTCTGTTGTACTCCTTGTTTCACGTTGGAAAACTTTAAGTGGAGGAATTAACTGTTTTATTTCATTGGAACAGGTGTTAATCCCTACGAGATATCTATAAAACAAGGTTAGAGACCCAACTGTGAGACGATGGCTGAGTGAAGTGAGCATTGAAGTTACACTGGGGTCGTTGATAAGACGAATAGCTCTGTTTTGTACATTATCTAGATAACCCAGCGATGTTTTGGAGGCCTGCATCCCAAATGTATGCACTATACTCCATTTTCGGCCTAATGTACGTTTTATAGATAATGAGAAGATCAGATGCAGAAAAGTAGGTTTTACAGCGATACAAAAACCCAAACATTTAGCTGCTTCTTTAGCTATAGCAAAAATGTAATTTGACCAAGCCAATTTTTGGTTTAATTCGATACCCAGCATGTTTAAATCTTTTGAATGGTGCAAAACTTCTCCCTGAAATAGTAGATTGGCAACAATAGTGGCAATTTTCCGCGAGATCAAACTGCATTGCGTTTTTTATTCCGCGAGCTACAAGGGTGCTGTCGTCTGCGAAACTATAGATCGCATTGGAGGTTAATGAAAGTAGGTCATTGATAAATATTAAGAACAGAGTGGGGGATAAAACTGATCCTTGAAGGACACCAGCATTTATTTTGAATTTGTCAGATGAGTATCCGATAGATCGATACACGAATCGTACGATTCGAAAGAAAATCTCCAAACCATTTTAAAAGACCCTACCTAGACCTAATGTTTTGCATTTTGCCAACAGAGCATCGTGCCAAACTCGATCGAAAGCTTTAGAAGTATCAAGAGCCACAAGATCAGACTCACCAGAATGATGAAGGCTGATGTTAAGCTTTTCACAAAGGTAAATCATGAGATCACCGGTTGAACGACGGGCTCTGAACCCGTATTGTCGCTCATGAAGCAAACCTTTGTGATTTAGGTATTTTAGAAGCTTTTGGTTCACAATTTTTTCCATTACTTTGGAAAGGACCGATATAGCAATAGGGCGATCTCTTTTAATACCTTTTTTGGGAATTGGGAAAACTGATACGGTTCTGTTATTATTAGCAACAAGTGGTGGAAAAGAAGACTCCCCACCATCTCTTTTAGACTTTTGGCAAATGGCCAAAAAGAGTTGTTATTCTTTGGCATGTGGATGATTTTATGTTTCAATTTTTGATTGCACAAGAATTTTTGCTTGTTGATAACTCTCTTGTACCTTTTTCTCCACTATATAGTTGGGGCCCTGTGTGCCTCCGACCTTCTGTTTTAGTACAGCTTAAAAACCTCCTCTTTTCTTAAAATGGCTTCACTGCAAATGCGATTAAACCAAGATTTGGATCTGCTTTTGACAGTTTTTATGGAATAAGGAATGAACAACCTCATTCCAAATAAAATAGTTTCACTAATCGCATTTTCAGCAAAGTTAACATTTCTGTTACGGAAGCAGAATGACCAATTAAAGGTATTAAAAAAGTTGCTAAGTCAGCATGGCTGTAACGCCAAACTAATTTTTGGGGAAGGGACCTCTGGTTTGAGATTGGGCTTACCCGGAAACTTGTATTATAACTATACAATCGCCGGAATTACGCGGAGGACAACCAACTGAAACCACATATTTTTCAGAGTGTTTGGTGAGAAACAGATCCAAGAGGTGAAATTCTTGATTAGCACGGTCCGGGATCCTAGTGGGATTTTTAACAAGTTGAGAATGGTGGAACAGTGAAAAGAATAGTTCAACTTGTGTCAAAATTGTGTTTTGACTCAGAGAGGTTTTGCTTGAGAAATGAAGCCAGTCCCTGTTATGAATGTTGAAATCTGCCACCAGAACAATTTCACTTTCTGGAGATGAGTCCAAAATTTCATTGATCTGGTTCGATAGATTTTCAATTTCCATAGTAGTTTCTTGTTCATTTGAGTTGGGCGATCTGTATAGGAAACAGAAATGTATGACAAGATCAAAATCTGAATTTAAAATTAAATTAAAATATCTAAAAAATTAAAATTAAAGTCAAAATCAAAATGAATACTAAATTAAAATTTAGTTAAAATTAAAATCAAAAGTGAATTTGTACGATTTAAATAACCCAAGCTTGACAACACTATAAAATAAAAAATAATACTCATATTTTGTTCCAATCGAGCAAATGGTTTATAACAACGTTCAACAGTTTTTAACATACACTTTTTAGTAACCTTATTGAACGCAGCTACAACCAAAAGCTCACCAAAACCAAAATTTACAACCAGCAATTAATAAATTAAATTACCGTAATAACTATGGTGGTATTAAAAATTGAGGGCATACAGAATCAAAGAAGAACACCAGCATTCATCATACGTGTGGAAGGGAGATAGATATATGATTGTTTTGTTTACAACAAGTTGATATTAAGAAGAAGTAAAAGAATAAAAGAAATGCAAATTAGTGTAAACAAAACCTACCGAGCGCGTTTAATTAAAAATTTTAATTAAAATTTAAATACTTATTCCGAAAAAAGTTAAAAAATTATATTTATAGATTTAACTTCAAATAATTAATGTGAGCTAAAAAAAAATTTATTTTTATATGCACATATGTAAAAATAAAAAATTATATGTTATATAATAACTTAAATTAAAATAAAGAAAAATACTTAACTTGCCTCCATTGGAGTGCAGCCATAAAATGAAATTCAATTCTATCACACCACTAAATTAATTTTGAGTGACAAAAAAAAAGCAAAAACAAATTAAAAAATTTATATTTGTTTAAATTTTAATAATTAAAAAAAAAGTAAAATTAACAAAAAAGTTAATAAAAAAAACAAATCTTTATTTTTTCTTAATTAAAAAAGAAGTGTTGTCACTTCGAAGGTCAAAGTAAAAAAAAAAAGTTGTAAAAAAAAATATTGTTTTTGGCTTTGTATAAATTTCAGCCATTTAAATTTTTTTTTTCCAATTTTTAAAACTAAATTTTGAAAGTTTAAAATTAAATCATTATCGTATTTTTCGGTTTTCTTTTTAAATAAAAATTCATGGTAATTGCACAAAGTACTGAGAACTGCATTTGACATCAAACGCGGCCTTTGAAGATTATTTTAAGAAAAACATGATTCTAAAAAATGTAATTTACATGGAACTATACACTTTCGGTTACCAATTCGATATTCATACGGCACTTACCCATAATGTTCTCAAGGGCTCTTTTTTCGGAAATAGAAAAAACGGAAAAGAAAAAATCAAAGGCTGTTTAATCCAAGAATTATACATTTTTTACAATTTTATTTAAATTAATTAAAAAAAGGATGATGCTAATAACTAAAAACAATATAAGATGCTAATAAATAATTTAATTCTTTAAAAATATTATTTAGTTAATTCTTTCAAATAAAATTTAAAAAAATATTTTTCTAATTTAAATTTAAAAATAAATACCTACAGTTTATACTTATAACTATTATACAATGAATTTTTTTTATTACTATATTCAAAAAAAAACGAAAATTGCTTAACCAGAATTTGGTAACCAAGATTTTCTATTTATCAATATAGCATTAAAACATATGAGTAGAAAGTAAATTTTTTTACAAGAATAAAAATAAAATTTCGACCTTTCTTTTTATATATATTTTATTGAATTAAAATTTGAATTATTTTCTTATTTGAATTAAAATTATTAAATCTTGATTTTAATTCAAATGTACTTATAAAATTTGCAGCACAATTTATTATAAAGCTTTTGAATTATTAGGTTATGTTCACTAAAATATGAAAAATTTTGCCTCTCATTCTTTTTTGACAGTGTTAAAATAGCTGTCATGTTAAAATGCTTAAAAGAACTATTCCTATATTTGGAAAATATAATAAAAATTTTGAATTGAAAACTGAAATTTTGTGAGATGGTAGCAGATTCTAAACTTTAATTTGAGTTGTGGGCGTGGCCTCAAGTATTCAACCTAGTTTGAATGTCTGTAGTGAAGTTGTCGACAAGGTTGTAGACATCATTTGAAATTTTTTTCAAATGATGTCTAAAAACATGGCAACAACGAATTTTGGTACGAGTTTTTAGATATATACAAAATTCTCCCAGAACTTTGCCAAATAAAATTTGATATTTACAAAAATCAGAATTGCAAAGTTTGGAATTTAGTTTTGTGTAAATACAAAGAAATAGATGGCAATGCAAGTATTAAAAAAAAATTAACAACATAAAAGGTTGTATAGAAGAGAGTTGAAAAAAGTTATGAATATATTAATTTTCTACTCATTAAAGAAATAGCATCACGCATCAAAGTAACTATTTTGTTTCTCAATTTCAGATTTAACTTTTTCTAACAAAATATTATATGCTTCTACATTTATTCATAAGAAATTCTTTAAATCTTTTGGTGCACTAATTTTTAGTTCTTTTAACAAATTCATATGTGAATAATTTAACGTTTTCAAATACATTAATTAAGCATTCCACTTAATTAATAAAACTTTAAAATATTTTTGTTTTCGCTCATATTTTCAAGTATTTTTCTAACCGAAAGCCGTTTTGAAAATGTGTGCATACAATGTAGAATGCCAAGTTTTATTGTCTGTGCGCTTAGAAAATTTATGAAGAAAATTCAAATTTACATTTGAGCGGTAATTTATCGAATGTATATTTTCTTATGTACATTTATTTATTTTTTTATTTTTATTTATTAAGCCTTAAAAAATAAAATTTGTGTACAAAAAAAAACCAATATTTACAAATTTAGAAGATCATACTATAATAGGAGTATTTGCAACTTGACTTAAAATTGAGAGAAAAGAATTAATATTTATTATTAAACAAATTAGTTAGTGTAGGAGAAATGGCTAAAAAACCTACTGACAAATTTTTTAACGATTTATAACTAGGCACTTAAAACTAACCTATAGACTAATTATTAAATTTAGAATTTACATATAGTTAACTTAGATTATACTGAAAATATTATTTATTAGATTTAAATTGTTTAAATATCTTATTTATTCAAAGAATAATGCAAAAACCGTATTTTAAAAATTTTCTTTCAATCTAACAGTTTGCCATAAAGAGTTTTTAATATTTTTCGTATTTAAAAATTGGAGTATGTCACATAAATATGTATTCCAATATGGTAACACCATGGAGTAAGAATAATTTTAGAAGTCCAACGTAGAGTAAACTGTAAAATTTGATTTCAACTTTTTCGTTTGAGATTGCCTCGGAATTTTTTTCTTTTGTTTTTTTATACGTTTTAGTCTCATAGTTTATCTCACAAAAATTGATTTTGTTTTCCTTTTTTTATTACTTCACTTACACTGCTCAATAATTATACATTGTACACACTACAGTCTACACACATACTGCCATTTAACGTGTGTGTGGTTAAAAAAGAAAGAATTGGTTAAAAATGAATAGAAATTGCTAACTTTCTGATTCGATCGAATATTTTCTTTACCAATTTCTGAAGCTAGAAGAATATACAGGCATATAAGTTAAGAAATAACAAGAATATTTCTTAATAAAAAAAAAATTATTTTAGGACTAATGTCCACTTTATTTAAAGTAATTATTATTTTCAAGTATAAAATAAAACTGAATTTTAATTGCTAAATCTAAATTAATTTATAGTAAATAAATGCTTTCTAAGCATTTATTGACATTGTGGGAATTATTAAAATAAACTTTTCACAGGTGAATATTTCACAAGAATAATATGCTGACTTAAGTGTCTGCTAAAGACATGTGTTATATGGTGAATTAACTCTTCCCTCCTTAAAAGTCCACAATTTAGTTTTAATGGTTGAAGTTTTGAATTGGACTCATTGTTTTATTTATTTGAGAAATTTTTAATCTGCTAGAATTTTAATTTTTGAAATGGCTGCTATTATTACTGCGATGATGATTACGGCGGATGTGACATCAAGTGTGTAACTAACAACTGAAGTTGTGAAAAGTTCGTCTTGTTTTTCGACATTGTTCAGGTGTAAGTTGTGTAGATATTCCAAATTGAGTTTCATTTTAGCCTGTGAGTTTTTGCCGTTCATTGTCGGTGGTAGAATGACTTGCGATGATCGCGTTTCTTTGTTGATGTACGTCCAATTCATTTGTATTGTTTTATTGTAGAATTCGATTATGAAATTACCTATGAGATTTCTTGTGGTACTATTTGATTGGAGTGTTCCTTTGAAATTGTTGAGAAAAATTGTACTTTCATTAATGGTTTCGAGTATTTCTTTTGGTTGAATTCATATTCGCAACTATTGTTCTGGTTTCTCAGGATTTGAATAATGCAATGGTTCTCTTGAAGTTCTTCTATTTCATCTATTCTGCAGATGATGGTATTTTTGTAGTTCTTACATTCTTTGCTGAAGCCAAATATTTGATTAATACTTGTTAACAGGTTTGTGTACGTTAAATGTAATTGTCTGTTGTTTCTAATAGTAATGTTAATTTTTACATAATTATATTCGAGGCCACTGGTTGTCGGTAGTGGTAGGACATAAAGAAGTGTCATATGTTTGACTACGACTGTTGATGTTGCATACTCAATTGCTTCAATTGTATTGGAATATGGTAATGTTTCCATTTCTGTAATTAAGCGATTTATTTCTTCTTTGTTTAATAAATTTTTATTCACTATTTTTCCTTTTGCTAGTTGGACTGCTCTAGTTACCTCTTTTATTTCATCTTTTAGTATGTCAAGTTGGTTGAAGAGTGTTTGCTGGTCAATTTCCTCCGAATCTTGGTTAAACCTCTGAATAATTTTATTGTACTGCATCTGGATATGTTTGGTTGCGTTTGTTAGAATTTCGTTAATTCTATATAGTTGGTTGTTATTTTGAATTAAGTTATTGTGACTTCTGAGTATTTCGAACCAATCTGTGGCGTCGGGGTTGCCGGCTTACCCATTTCCATGCGCTGCCCATCCAATTTATTGAATGTTTGACTTTAGTAGGATGTTGGGTTAGTTCCATGATTAATTTTTCGATTTGCTGTATTTGAAATGTGAGTTGTGCCTTGATAAGATTGTTTGGGTTTAACTCATTTACTTCCAGTTTTGATTTTTGCAGTATGTCTTCATAAATATTGAGGTCAATTTTGTGAATTAATTTTAAATTTCCGTTTCATATAAGTCCCACACTTTCTTTTATTGTTACTACTGGTGATTTGTATTCATAGATCTGAAGGGCTTTGGTTAATACCCTAAAGAGAAGGCTGAAAAGAAAAAGGGTTTTTCGTTAGTTAGGTGATTTTTTTACGTGTGCCTTGTGAATTCTTCTTCCACTTTCTGTTGTTATCGTGACGTTATTATCCCTAGCTATTACTTCTTTTTTGTAAAAAGGTCTGTTTTTACTCTTAATTTGCTTGTTAACCACAAAAATAGTTTTGCCAAGATGATATGCTTTAGGTGTTTTTCTTTTGTTTTTCTCCCAATTTATTTTATTTTTTTGATGTTTTCGGATTCTTTCTGTGAGATCTTCATGAACTGAGAAAGAGAATGTATTCTTTGATATAAATGGTCTCGCGCCCTACTTTTCAAACAGGCAGGAGCCGTATGGCGGTGTTGCCATATATGTTAGAGAAAATATTAATTCAATTTTTATAAGTGAAGAGGAATTTTATAAAACAAATATCTTAACTATAAAATTAACCAGCCATAACATTCATATTATTGGTATTTATAGATCGTTCGAGAAACTTTATTGATAAGTTGGATCAAATAAAAGCGTGTTATAAAAACTCCATAATATTAGGTGATATGAATTTGAATCTCCTTGACATTAACAATTTACAAGTATTAACATATACAAATACCCTGCTAAGTAATGGCTTCCTAATATATAATAAAATAGCTCCTGAATTTGCCACCGGAATTTCCAATTCAACAAGAACAATTATTGATCACTTTGTTACCGACTTGGTTAAATACAAATATAATTTCGTGATAACTGGTACTCCTCTTTCTGATCACGATATGTTTCTTATTAACATGAATCTCGAAACCTTAAAAAATAAAAGAAAAAACGGTAGACAAAATAGTCTTAGATTATGATAAAATTAAACTCAATGGTTTTTGGTCAAGTCGAGATTCGTATGACGAATTTGATCACTTTGTCGCTGATTTGGATCATACCATAATAAAGAATACAAAAACTTTCGCGGTTAAAACGGAAGAAAATAAAAACAAAATGGATGACGAAGGAGATACTAAATAAAATAAAAATAAGAGACTCGTACTACGAATATTCAGTCAAATACAAAGATAACACTAGGATTCTAAACTTATATAAGAAAACGAGACTGCAAGTTAGCCAAATGATTTTATAAGCTAAAAAAAAAATATTTTTCAAAAGACATTGACTCTGAAATATCTAATTCTAAAAACTTGTGGAAATTTTACAAAGAAATAATGTTTAACACTGATTCCTGTAGTCCAAACAGAATTATCAAGTCTTTACAAATCAATAATAAAACTATTAGCAATGAAAACAACATAGCCAACAATATGAATTCGTTCTTTGTAAATGTAACGGATGAAATAGATATCTCACCTTTTCCAACAAACCTAACATATATAAATAGTATAAGAAGAACTATCAACAACAATTTTTGTCTTTATTTGACAAATAAAGAAGAAGTCATCGAAATAATTGCTGAACTTAAACAATCAGCAGCCACGGGGTATGACAACATCTCTACCAAATTTATTAAAAAATGTTCAGCTCAGTTATCTCCAATATTAGCGAAATTAACAAACAACGCAATACAAAACTCAGTTTTTCCACTATGTCTCAAAAAAGTAATTGTAACCCCCATATACAAATCAGGTAAAACCACAAATCCGTCTAATTACCGTTCTATTTCGGTGTTAAATGCTCTATTTCAAATATTTGAAATTATAATTAAACGCCGGCTAAACCACTTCCTTTCGAATAATAGCATTTTGCATGAAGAACAATGTTATCTTAAGAACAACTCGAATACTTCAGCAGCATGCATTTAACGAACTTTATAACAAATAGCATTGATAATGGTAAATTTGTAGCATGCATATTCCTAGATTTACATAAAGCTTTTGACTGTGTTGACCACGATATTCTCATTTTAAAAATGTTGAATCTTGGATTCAGTCCGACGGACTTCAGTTTTTTCAAATCTTATTTAACTGATAGGATGCAAATAGTCAAAATAAGAAATTCCCTTAGCGATTATCTTAAAATTAAAAAAGGTGTCCCTCAAGGGTCTATCCTAGGGCTGGACCTTTTGAAAATCTACATCGATGACATATCTCGGTTAAACCTTAAAGGCTCAATTCAACTGTATGCCCATGATGCAGTTATAAAATATTCTACAACTACTGAATTTGAATTGAGAAGATATATTGAGAACGATTTAAATACAATTGAACTCTGCATTACTAACCACAAATTAAGCTTAAATATTAAAAAACCCAAGATCCTTTTGTTAGGCAACAAATCATATAGCTCATCAAACTTATATTACAAAACACAAGACATCGAATCTGTAGATAACCTTAACGATCTGGGTTTGATTATCGATAAGAGATTGAGATGGGCTGATATGTGCACCACATTATTAACAAAATATCACCCTATTTTTTTGTTATTACAAAGACTATGAAAATTGATCTCCACGGATGCATTATATTCAATATATTCCTCATTTATAATGTCGCATATTGTTTATCTAAATCCAAATTTGGAATGGAGCTACTCAGCGAACATTAAATGAGCTTGATATCATTCAAAAGAAAGCAATAAAAATAATTCACTTTTATCCCCGTATGTACCCCACAAATTTACTATATACTGATAGATATCTGAGTTTCACAAATGTTTGTAAACGAGAATTATACCTAACTGCTTTCAAAATAATCAATAATAGAATCAAACACAATTTGATATTAAATATAATGATTGACATTTTTAGCTCTCATAATTTAAAAATAATCAGCAGAACAATAATAGTTTGTAACTATAAGTGTTTAAAATTATTTAATGAATTGTCAATTGAACTCAAACAAATCGATCGATCGAATTAGAATCTTTAAAACACAAGTAAAAAGATTCATTCTGAGTATTACTTAAACAACAAATAAAATTAAATTAAATTAAATGAAAGATAAGAAACAATGAATTAATGAAATTATGAATTGGTAGTTGTAAATATTTTCAAATTTTTAAATAAATATGTATAAAAAGTCTATACACCTTTTCTTTAATTTAGTTAACTTTGTTGATAGTAATTAGCTTTTTTTTTTTTTTAACGTCATAATACACTAAATTGTATAATTATTAATTATAAATTAGAATTGTATAATAATAATTTATATTATTATTGAAATAAAAAAAAAAAAAACTCTTTCTTGAAAATTCAAAAGATTTTGGTAATTGATCCGTTGAGTTCTTCCATAAAAGATATCTGAAGGTTTCTTTCCAGTTACCGAATGCATGCTGTTATTGTAGCGGTCGATGATTATGATTATTTATGTTGATTATTTCTTTCAGTGTCAAGTCCCTGCGTTCTTGTTGTAAACACCTTGATATTTCTTGGAGTGAACTCTTTCGATTGCGCCATTAACTTCACTCCTTTGCGATGGTGTGAAATACGTTTCGATTCCTATTGTCCAGCAAAACTTGGTTTATTGTCCATGACTATCAAACGGGCTGTTGTATAGTAATGTATAATTTTCATTAGTTTTTGTCTTATATGTAAAGCTGATTTATTTTTGATTCTAAAAAACTTGGAAAATTTGGTAAATTTATCTATACATGTGATACAATTTTCTTTTTTGATTTTTATTAGATCGACGTGTAAAATCTCGGATGGGTATGTTGGTATTGGTGTCTCGGATAGTTGTGTACATTGGGATGACATTTGCAATATTTAAAAAAATATTTCCATTATTTGTTATTTATTCTCCTTCCAGTTCCTATGTGCTCGTTTGTGTTCGTGACTAATTATTTGATGTTTATTTTCTTCATTAGCAATAACCTGCACTATTCTTTGTGTAATACGGATTTTGTAGCCTGATAAATGTTCCCTGTATAAGTTTTGTAGTTGCTGGATTTGGTTTTCTGGGATTTTGATTCCATTTACGATTGTTGATGATAGTGTTTTCTTCAATGCTTCTAATAAGGTTGGCATGGTGACGTTTTGAAGGCCTATATAGTGAAGATGATAGTTAGGGTGAGGCTTTTTATATGCAAAAGCAATAGGTACTTGTGAAATGATTTGATTCTTGAAGACATTAATTGGTGCTTCGCAATGTGGTATCAAATCGCTACTATCTGCTTCGGCACTGTGGGCAATTCCAGTTTCTGAAGTGTTTCTTTCTTGCTTTAGTCTCGATAATGCGTCTGCAACCTTATTGGTAATGCCAGACTTTTAGACCAGCTCGTAATTGTACTCCTCGATCCTGGATTTCCACCGTTTAAATTTCGCATTATTGTTTTTACATCCGAAACTGAATGTTAACGGCCGATGATCTGTTAGAATTTTCACCTTTTTTGCTCCGTAAAGATAACGTCTGAATTTTGTCGAGAGCCCAAATTATCGCTAAAAGTTCCCTCTCGTTTGTTGTGTAGGACTTTTCCGTTCTGTTGAGTGCTCTTGAGATATAGGATATTGTACGGTCTTTACCAATGTCACCCTGTGACAAAACTGCGCCGATGGCTTCGTTTGAAGCATCCGTGGTTAGTACGAATGTTTTTTCGAAGTCGGAAAAAATTAGCAGCTCGGTTGATGAAAGAGCGCGTTTTAGATCTTTGAATATCCTTAGTTCGTAATCGCTAAATTTAATTACAACTTTTCGTGATTGATTAGCTTTTATCTGGGCGTTTTCTCCACGAGTAAGTTTGGTTAGTGGTTTGGATATCTGCGAGAAGTCCTTGATAAACCTTCTGTAATAGGATGCTAGTCCTAGGAAGCCCTTAAGTTCCTTTGAATTCTCAGGTGGTTTTATATTCTCGATGGCTGCAATCTTTTCTGGACCCACTTTTATTCCTTTGGTGGTGATAATATAGCCCAAAAATTTCGTTTCGTTTCTGAGAAATTCAATTTTGTCCAATTTACTCTCAGATTAGCTTGTTCCAACTTAATGAAGATTTTTGCTACGTTCTTTATGTGTTCTTCTTCTGTTGCTCCTCTGAAGATTATTATATCGTCGATGTGTACATAGGATATCTTGCCGATTAGTTCCTTTAGCACGTCATCGATCATCCTTGATCCGAACGATCGTTCTTTAATCCGAATGGTAAGCGGGTAAATTCATATTTGCCATTTAGGGTGGAGAATGCTGTTTTTATTATATCTTCGTTTTTGATATTAATTTGATGGAATTTGGAAGTCAGATCAATGGTGGTATAATATTTTGATTTTCCCAGGCTTGCTATGATATGCGTAATGTCAGGGATGGGATAAGCATCTGAAATGATTACGGCGTTAAGTTTCTTGAAGTCGACGACCATTCTGTACTTTTTTGTTCCTGAGGAGTCCATTTTCTTTTCAACGATCCAGATGGATGAATTATAAGGGCTTTTGGAAGGCCTTATGCTTCCATCCTTTAAGAGCTTTTGGATCTAATTTTCCACCTCGGTTCTCATGTTCACTGGATATGGATAAATTTTTGGTATTTTCTTAAAAGTTTGGTAATTTTTTATTTTGATTCATTACTTAAGTGATCTGCTCGAATTTCCATATTATTGACTTGAATTGATTTTTCCCTCTTTGTGGTATGGTAATGTTTGGTGTTATCGTTAGTATTTTGTTTTTGCGATCAATGACTGCTTCTAGCTGTTCGAGCGTGTCGTCGCCAATAAATCCGTCAAAGGGTTTTAGTCCTGGTAATATGAAAAAATCCAATTTAGTGTTATTTCCGTATGGTTTGAATATGCTTCCGCTAACTTTTTGTGTTACGGTGATATCTCCTCCAGCTGAGCGGATTGAAAATGGAATTTCGCTTTTTAAAAATTTTTTGTTTGCTCCGGTGTCTATGAAAAATTTGAGCAGTTTATCTTCGGATGTTGTATATATTATGTAAGGTATGCTTGAGAGGCTTGGAGTATAAAATTTAGCTCATCTTCTTCTTCTGATGGTATTTCGTATTCGTAACTGTTATTTGTTGACTCATGCTCATACGTAAGTTCTGGTTGTTCTTCGTAATATGGCTCGTTTTCGGGTTAAATTAATTCTTAATTAAAAATTCTTTGTTGTTTTCGTTGGATGCTATTGGAATCGTTATTTCTTTTGAAAGTCGGACGGTTCATGTAGTTTACTTACTTTGCTTGGACAATTTCGGCAATGTCCATTGTAACGGGTGGTTTTGGTTGAGTAGGTCTGCTTGGTGTATCTTCTTTGGTTACTTGGAAGTTGCCATTGAAGGAATACAGCTTTTGGTACGGTTGGCTGTGGTTTTCGGGCCTGCTTTGTTGATAATAAGAATTCCTTGGTGGCGGATTGAATGCTGGCTTCCTATTTGAAAGGTGATTTACTGATGCAGTTATTCTATTTCCTAAATTTCTGTCATGTATTGATAGATATGCTTCTAAAATTTGTATTTTGAATTTCGAGACAGGAAAAATATGCTTCTGGTAGTGTTTGTGGTCTCTGTATCATAAGTATCCTTGAAAGATCTTCATTGAGTCCCCTTATAAAAACATCAAGGGCACTGTTACGATATGTTTCGCTTAATGCTTGTATAGTGTCCGCACCATAAGTCTCAGTTTTAATTTTGTTAATTATTAAAAACAGCTGATGATTTATGTTGGCGTAATACTCATCAATTGTGAGATTCTTTTGCGTTAAATTGGATAATTTATGTACCAAAGTTCTAACATCTCTTTTGTCTGCGCAATAGAGAGAAAGGCAGCGTTTTATTTCTTTCCAGCTACTGTCGAAGATGTTGTGTATTATTAAAGCGCCGTTTGCACTTCCACGAATTTTTTGGCGGATGTTCTGCAGGATTGCTCGATATATTGGTTTATGGTTCACTATTTGGTAATCGGTTAGAATATTTTCGACGTTGTGGACCCAGGATTTGTATTCTGTAGGGTTTCAGTTGAAAATTTGCAATTCTTTTACTACGTCTGGTAGTTTATCGATATCTTTTAGGTCTTTTTCGGTTTTCGGACTTTGCAACGTTAGTGGTTGACTTGTACTTTGTTGAGTTATGTTATTTATTTGTTCTAAATTATCTAGTTTGGCTTGAAGTAATTGTATCATGCCTAGTTGAGCATTTATTGCTCCGGTCATTTGTGTGATTGTTTCTTGCATTCCATGTATGGTTTCCTTATGAAGTTATATTTCGAATTTTCTGGATAACTTTTTTTATTTATTAACATTTTTTAATAGCTATTTGTTGAGTTTTATTTTTTGGTTAACTTTGGTAGAAGTTGGTAACTATAGAATTTTTTATTAAAAAAAAAAATTTGTTGAACTTACAACAAAATTATTATGATTCGCATTTAAATTTTTGCTGGATACCTCGTAATGATCCTTTTTAGCTTAGTTGATAGCGGTAAGCCTACTGCGGTACAATTAATATCACTTTGCTGACCTTGTAGATTGAATTGCCTAACTTGCTATGTTCCCACGGTGATAGCGTTCTGTAGTTCGTCCTGGATCTGTTTTTATTGAGTTTTTCAACTCGCTATGTTCCCACGGTGATAGCGTTCTGTGAGTTTCAATGTTTCTCGTGCGCCAGTTAAGAAATAACAAGAATATTTCTTATAAAAAAAATGATTTAAGGACTAATGTCCACTCTATTTAAAGTAATTATTATTTTCAAGTATAAAATAAAACTGAGTTTTAATTGCTAAATCTAACTTAATTTATAGTAAATAAATGTTTTCTAAGCATTTATTGATATTGTGGGAATTATTAAAATAAACTTTTCATATGTGAATATTTCACAAGAATAATATGCTGACTAAGCGTCTGGATAAATACATGTGTTATATGGTGACTTAACTTATATTATAATGTTTTGAAATCAATTAAAGTTTTCTACAACAAATTTCGAGTATGAAAATAATATAATTACCAGATTTTAATTCAAGTGTTGGAACAGCCCCTTTTTTTAACTTTTTTTTTAAAAAGCAATCCTTCTCAAAATGCTTATTGCATATATTAGCCCTTTTCTTTTTTAAATTTTCTGGCAGTGGATAAGCTTTTATCCAGTCATTATATTTTTCAGCATTTTCAGGAGGATAAGGAAAAATTTTGATATACCTACGTCTTATACCTACATTAATATACATTAGGTATAGAATTATATCCCTACATACATATTGTCTTACGTACGGAAATGCACATATTTTAAAAATCATAGCTAGAATTTTATAGATACATAATAATATATAATATGTACATACAAAATTATAAAAAAAAAAAAAAAAATCAGATATGAATTCAATTTCTTTTCTTTCGTTCTTTTCTTATACGTACCTCTCGCATCAAATTTTTATTTTAAAATGTATTTTTTTTACACACACATAGATAACTAAGGCGGTTGAATGAGTCCACGTGAAAACGTTTTAGCCTTTCTTTGAGGCTACGTGGAATATAGGCCAGAATATTGAAGTGCATGCATAATGATTTTATTAGAATATGTATGTATGTGCATTTTTTTTTTACAAAAAGAATAAACAACCAAGTAACATCTAGTAAGGTGAATTTATTTAATAATTTCAAATTGGGATGTTGAGAAAAAAAAGTCGGAAAAGAGAGAGAGAGTGAATTCCGACACAAACTAAAATCATTGCTGATACAGAAAATATCATTCTTTGGACTTCTATAATTCATTCTTATTTTATAGTAACACTATATAAATAATTTACTTCTTATTTAATAATTTCTCAAGTTTTCTGTTTTGTATAAGTATATATAATGTTTATCTATGAATGTGTTAGTACTTAATATTTTTTATATCAATATAGAAATGTAGTTATTTATTTAAAATGAAAAAACAAAATGATGTGTTAACCCTAGATGATTTGTGGTTACCATTCAAAATATAGTTTCTAGTAATATGGGTTAAAAGAGTTTTAACGTAAGAAATTTATAAAGAAAATTCAAATTTAAATTTGAGCGGTAAATTATCCAATGTGTATAATAAAATTTTTTTATTAAAATAAGTTAACTCTTTTAATAGAAGTGGAAAATTAAAAGTTATTTTACAAGTTTAATAAATAGTTAAAGTTAAGTTCATATAAATATGCCAAATATATATTTTATATAAGCTGGATTCACTGGTTCAGTACATTTGTTCCGAACTATTTTTTTAAAAGACAATTTTAACGCTAACAATTCATTGCTTCAGAACATTCTATACTCAGGAGAAAAAATATTACTCCGCTCTTTCTGTTCAATAATTTTTTTTTATCGTGAGAAATGTCAAAAAAATTAAAAATGATAGCAACAAAAAAATAGTTCTGAATTAAAAAGTTAAAGTTAAATTAACTTGTGTTCCAGAGAGAAAAAAAAGTTCTGAACGTTTTCAAAATTGATGAAAACTGGATGTTAATTAATTTCTTGATGATAGTTCTATTCTCATCCAGTACTGATCTATTATCTCATCAATCTAGTGTCAAAACCAGCTGATTGAGAAAAATGGTTTCTTTTTTGTTAAATTTTTGGAAATGTTCAGAGTTTAGGCAATTTTGTAAATATCATGTGAAAAGTAAATTCGGTTGACATTTAAAAAATAAAGTGTTTAGGTGATTTGAAATCAACAGAAAGATATTGTAGGGAATAATAAAATAAAGATGAAAGATAAGTAATATAAATAATATGAATTCAAAAGGTAAGTTCTCTAAATTTATTCTTCTTTAACATTTAATGTAGGTTTTTTTTGTTTTTTTTTACAAATTATATTATTTATTTTTGGAAATATTTTTATTTCTTTAAACAAATTCTGTCTTGCATATGTAGAATATATACTAAAATATTGTTGATTAATTATAGTTAACAAAATATTTCAAACAACGAAATCCCTTCTTAATCCATCCTTTATTCAAAAATTTTAATACTAACTACAAGAATATTTATATAGAATAACTAGAAGAATAGTAATGTTACAATAATTTTAATTCAAATATTTAAATACTTATCTTTTGTACAAATGTATGCCAATGTATTTAAATTAAAAATTTCAATTCTCTCTTTTATATAAAATTGGTTTTCAAATTTATAGATATCAACAGATCAATGAAATAAAAATTTGTTCAAAAATTACATTTCAAATTTCATACTCGTACATATTTAAAAAAACATAAAAAGCAACGTTTTATTTTAGCTTTCAAAATTAAATTTGAAATCAAAAAAATTTGTTCAGAAATTATATTTTCAATGTGATAAAATTAGATATATCTACATATGTCTACACATCTACAATATGTCATTGTAAAATGTCAAAAAAATGGAAGCGAAATTGAATTTTTCAATAGCACATCAATTAATTTGTCCATAAATGGTCCATTAAACTGATGAAAAAACTGATGTGCAATAGGGGCCTAAAAGTAATATTGAATTAAAAAACCAAACTATTAACGGGAACTTTATAAACCTTCGTTCTCACACAATATAGAATTAAGGGCAATTTTAATGTTTTACTTTCAATCAAAATTCTTTCTGGTTCTCACATAAGCGGCTTCCTTTTATTAATTTTTGTTAATTCTTAATATTGATTCCCACAGAACAAAATACTGTATCAGCAAAATCTTGATATAAATGATAGCAACGGTGAAATAAAAGTCTAGTTATGAGTTATCTGTTTCCTGCGGAGCATTTATATAAACGCTTGTAAAAGTAAAAATAAATAAATAAATTAATATTTAAAAAGTATATTTTATTTTGTTTATTTAAAAATTAATAAATATCTTTGACGCAGTTGTTAGGATTTTTCAAGTATTACATATTCAAAAGAAGTGAAAATAATACGTATATATTAATATTTTTTGACACATTAAATATCTTTTTTTTAGAAAGGAAATTTTAATTACAAGTGAAGCAAAAAGAAACTTGAACTCATAAACTAAAATAAATATTTTTAAATTATTAAAATAAGTGATAATTTAAAAATAGTAATACGAAATATATTTAAAAGCAAATGTGTAATATTTAATTAAATATTAAATATAAATAATATATTAAATAATAAAAATTAAAAAAAAAAAAATAAACAATTACAAAAATAAAATCAAATCAATGTATTTTCTATAAAATTAAATGCATAAAATTACAAATCCTAAATAAATAAAGCAAATAATATAGAAAAATTTGTTAAATAAAGAACAAAAAGAACAATAATAAATAAAAGTAAAAAAAAACAACTACAAGAACATCGGTATAAATCAACTGTCAACCAACAACAACAAAAAGTCAACTACCAACCAACAATACAAAAAATCAACTGTAAACCAACAACAACAAAAGAAAATCAACTGTCAACTAACAACAACAAAAATCAACTTTCAACTAAAAACAAAATCTTCAATTAATATTAAGAAGCCTTCAAAATAAGTTAATCTTATGTTATTTTTATCACAAATTTAGTAAAATAAATCTTTCAAAATCTATTGCTAGTGTTAAAAAGCTAATTAATTAAATATTAAATTTAAAGTTTTAATTCTGGAGAAAATTTGGCATTAAATAAATATATGTGTATAATTCTATAACATTTTAAAACAGCAACAGAAATTGTTTTACTATAAATTATAACATGATTTTTTTTTAACTTCAAATCTTATATTTCAACATTAAATTTGAAATTTTGTTTTATAACTAATATAATGTAGAATCTCTACATATGAATAAAAATAAAAATTTAACTATATTTTTTTTTACAAAAAATAAATTTTTATATTATTTATTAAAAAATAATATATATTAAAAAAATAAATAAAGATGTTGTCAAAGAAACAGTTTGGTTCTTTAAAATACATAATCTAATATATAAAGAAGAAATTCTGTTTGTTTGTGCCATTTTCACGAAAAAACCACCAGCCCGATTGCAACCCAATTTTGCAGGAACATTTTTACGATTCCAGGCTATATCCCATTTCGGTTCATTAACCCATTGCTGCCCGAGAGCTATTTAAACCTTTTTTGTTATTTAGTTGTTATGCACAAACTATTTGACCGATTGAGTTAAAAATTTGTACAAATGTTTTTCCTAGTATTAGATGGGTATCGAAGATTTGGATTTGGATCCCATATGTTACCCGGATTCGGCCCGGCGAGCTTTCAAAACATTTTTTGTTTCCGATGTATGTCCAATTTTGTATGGTGGTTTTATGGTCTGAAAAAAAGCCTGTGACAAATTTTTATAAAGTTCCTGTAACCCGTTTGAACACGAAAGCCGAACGAAGTTTATTAAATTTTTTTGTTGTCCTGCTTAAACGGTTTAATCAATTGATTTGGAAATTCGTAAAATTGTTGCTCTTTAGCAGAAAACCTCCCTAGGTTAATTTGGTTACGATTCATTAACCCGTTTCGGTACCAGGGCTTAGTGAAGTTTTTTAATTTACTTTGTTGTCGCGCTTGAACGGTTCGACCAATTGAGTTGAAAATTTACAAAAGTGTAGCTCTTCGCCCCAGAAGCTCACTAATTTTATTTGGTTACGATCCATTTTTTTTTTATTTTTTACCCGCTAACTAAACACTAGGAACTGGTTCCTGTATACATAATATGTAGGATTAGTTAAATGGGAGAGAAGGAAGGAAATAGGATATTATGTGGGACTTAAGGGGTAGATTGGAAATGAACCTATAAAGATTTGTTTTGAATTTTTGCAAATTGTAGAATGGAGCGTTATTAACAGAGGGGAATACAGTAGATGGAAGCATGTTCCACATCTTAGTAGTTCTCACAACAAATGAGTTTCCATACCCAGTTTTAAACCATCTGGGGGTTTCTACTGTGTAGAAATGAGCACTCAAAGCCTCTCTAGTATTACGTTGGAATTGTTTGAGAGGAGTCATAATTGACTTAAGTTCAATTGAGCAAGTGTCATTATCTACAAGATTTTTCCCCTTGATAGTGTCAGATTCTTACTGAATAAACCGACCTCCTCCTTTAGCCAATATAATGGGATGACCCTTACCTGCGAACGCAGTATATTGTCTAGGGAATAGGGATAGGAAAGGATAGGAAACGGATACGGAAACATTAAATTGGGATTGGGATTGTAAGGAAACAATGAATCCGGCTATTATTATTACTATTTTGCTAACAGTGACTAACGCCGTCACAACAGTTACAAAATGTATTAGTAGTATATAGTACTACATGAGCTAATTATTGAAGGCAACCCCCACTGTCCCTGTTGTGGCTACTATTATTGGTATTATTCTTATTAATATTATTATTATTTTACTACAGAGTCAGCGCCATCAGTGGATTACAACGTGCAGCAGTATATAACACCTTACTTGCATGATGTAACCAAAGATGGCTCCACTGTAGCAGCTATCATTATTATTACTATTATTATTATTATTATTATTATTATAATTATTGTTATTATTACTATTACTATTATTATTATTATTATTATTATTATTATTATTAATACTATTATTATTATTATTATTGTTATTAATAATAATAATAGTATTAATGGAAATAATAACAATTAGACGTAAAGCGCGATTTTGGATTTTGTCGAAGTAACTCAAAGAAGTTTGGGATGCGCCAGCTCAAATGTGAAAATTGTTCTCCATCTTAGGTCGAATGTAAGCTCTATAGATATTAGACAGATCCCTTAGAGAGAAGTATTTTTTTTACAACGGGACAAAAAACCCAAGCATTTAGCAGCGGTTTTAGCAATATCAAAAATATGCTCATTCTATAGCATTTTTTGATTTAGCTGCATTTCTAAGATATTTAGACTTTCTGATCGTTGTTTTATTTTTTCCCCTTGGAATTGCAGAATTGGGGTCAAATTGATTTCTTTTACAAGAAATCAGATAGCTTTGAGTTTTTGAGGTGTTGAACTCAAATCTGTTTGATTTACCCCAGTCAGTAATTTTAGTTAAGTCGTGGTTAATCAGAGAGTGCTGTCCTCGGCGAAACTATGGATTGGATTGAGAGTAGAGGAAAGTAAGTCATTGATAAAAATCAGAAAAAGAGTTGGAGATAAGGCAGAGCCTTGTGGAACGCCAGCATTTATTTTAAAAGAGACATGAAACTGTCGACAAGAACACGAATACGACGATTAGAGAGAAAATTCTCAATCCATTTGCAAAAGGTATTACCTAAACCAATAGCTTGACATTTGTTCAAAGGGGCAAAATGTCATACTCGATCGAAGCCCTTTGAGATATTAAGAGCTACAACTTCAGATTCGCCTGAGCAATGAATACTGGAATTGAGCTTTTCGCTGAGGTATGTTAAAAGGTCACCAGTTGACCTATAAGATATCTTGAAAATAGCCCTATTTTCAAGATATCTCATCAACCTTCTATTTATTAAAATTCCCATAACTTTGGAAATGACCGAAATAATAGCGATTGGTCGGTAATTTGTGGATTTGAATGAAAAGATTTTGCAAACAAATTTACTTTATCAACTGAATCTGAAATTATAGAGTTATTTTTTTTAACTTTAAATCTTATATTTCAACATTAAATTTGAAATTTTGTTTTATAACTAATATAATGTAGAATCTCTATATATGAATAAAAATAAAAATTTAACTATATTTTTTTTTACAAAAAATAAATTTTTATATTATTAATTAAAAAATAATATATATTAAAAAAATAAATAAAGATGTTGTCAAAGAAACAGTTTGGTTCTTTAAAATACATAATCTAATATATAAAGAAGAAATTCTGTTTGTTTGTGCCACTTTCACGAAAAAACCACCAGCCCGATTGCAACCCAATTTTGCAGGAACATTTTTACGATTCCAGGCTATATCCCATTTCGGTTCATTAACCCATTGCTGCCCGAGAGCTATTTAAACCTTTTTTGTTATTTAGTTGTTATGCACAAACTATTTGACCGATTGAGTTAAAAATTTGTACAAATGTTTTTCCTAGTATTAGATGGGTATCGAAGATTTGGATTTGGATCCCATATGTTACCCGGATTCGGCCCGGCGAGCTTTCAAAACATTTTTTGTTTCCGATGTATGTCCAATTTTGTATGGTGGTTTTATGGTCTGAAAAAAAGCCTGTGACAAATTTTTATAAAGTTCCTGTAACCCGTTTGAACACGAAAGCCGAACGAAGTTTATTAAATTTTTTTGTTGTCCTGCTTAAACGGTTTAATCAATCGATTTGGAAATCAAGATATCTCATCAACCTTCTATTTATTAAAATTTCCATAACTTTGGAAATGACCGAAATAATAGCGATTGGTCGGTAATTGGTGGATTTGAATGAAAAGATTTTGCAAACAAATTTACTTTATCAACTGAATCTGAAATTATAGCGTTATTGTTATCAATCAGCGGCGGAAAAGAGGATTCGCAAAAGTTGTTCATTACACTTTCCACAACTGTCCAAAAAGAACGGTTGCAGTGAGAAAGATTGATTATCTTTCTTCTCAATCTTTGGTTGTAAAGAAACTTTTATTGATTGATATCTCTCTTCCAATTGTTCCTGATCACTTTATAGCATGCCAATGGCATCTGCAGAAAAGTAAACGTTTCTGTGTTGAAAATCAATCAACCAATCAAAATTTCCTAAACACCTATTCAGGATTGTCCAGTCAGCATGGTTGTAGTGCCAAACTAATCTTTTAAGAGATGTGTTTGTTGGTAAACTGGACTTAATAAGGCAATAGGCAATGGCAATGATCGGAACCTCCAATTGGAGAACTAACAGAAATGCTGTATTTTTCTGGATTTGTACTCAAGAACAAGTTTAATCGGTGCTCGTTTTGATTGACTTGGTCCGGAATTCTAGTTAGGCTCTTAACCAGTTGAGAAAGTTGGAATAGGTTTGAAAAAGGTTCAACTTCTTTACCCTCCGGAGAGTTGTCACTTGAAAAATGGAGCCTGTCCTTGTTATGGACATTGAAATCACCCGCAACAACTATTTCGCTTTCGGGATTAATTTCCAGAATTTTATTGATATTGTTGGATAATTACTCAATCGCCATAGTAGTTTCCAGCTCGTTAGCTTGACGTGATCTGTAAATAAAGCAGAAAAAGATTGTAACATTTTTAACACGGAGTTTTACCCAAAGATAATGAAAAATGTTAAGAGCTACATTAGATCTTATATATAAAGCGACTCCTCGACGTGGAATAAAGTGTGGAACCAGCGTATAGCCATTAATACTATAATTAGTATCATCACCTATAACCTGAGTTTCGCTTAAAGCAAGTATTGTTGGACTTTCGGAGTGCAGATGGGCTTCAACTGAGTGAAAATTACATGCTAAGCTTCTTATGTTACAAAAATGTAATATAAAGTTAGTAGCCATTAACTGCAATTTGCGAGCGGTTTGGGAGAGAGGGGGGGGGGGGTCGATTTAAATTTAAATTTAAAATTAAAATATAATTTAATTGCAAATTTAAAACAAGAAAAATATATATTCTATACATTGAACAAACTCAGATTGAAAAGAAATATTTATAAAATAACTAAAATAACTAGGAGAAATAGCAAAAATAAGAAAAATTGTGACGGCACTAAAAACGTGGCGGGCATGACAAACGAAAATTCTGGTACAACAGTTTTTAGTACCTTATTATATGCAGAAATAGTATGTCATTCAGTACAGACACAAACCTTTGGTTGATTTGGTCACGATTCATTGGTTACGACCCCATTTCGGTACCAGGACCCAATGAAGTTTTTTAATTCTTTGTTGTCGCGCATAAACGGTTTGACCAATTGAATTGAATATTTGCAAGAGTGTAGCTCTTCATCACAGAAGCTCACTCAGTTGATTTAGTTACGATCCAATAATCTGTTTCGGCACCAGGGCTTAATGATATCTTTAATTTTTTTGTTGTCACGCTGGAACGGTTTGACCCAATTGAGTTGAAGATTTAGAAAAGTGTAGCTCTTCATCACAGAAGCTCATTCAGTTGATTTGTTTACGATCCAATAACCCATTTCGGCACCAGAACCCAATGAAATTTTTTTAATTCTTTGTTGTCGCACATAAACGGTTTAACCAATTGAGTTAAAAATTTGCAAAAGTGTAGATCTTTACCACAGAATATTACTGAGTTAATTTGGTTACGATACATTAACCCATTTCAGCATCAGGCTTCAATGAAGTTTTTCATTTTTTTGTTGTCGTGCTTAAAGAATTTGACGAATTGAAAATTGGCACAAGTATTGCACTTTAAGACAGAAGCTTATTCAATTAAGTCGAGATCCGATTCAATTTGGTCGAGATCCGACCAAAACTTCGGGTAGCTCTCGAACAACTACCTTTTTGATCTCCAAATTTTTCCATACCAATTTTTCAAAAATTTCACATAGTTTGAAGTAGTGCCATGAAATTTTAAATACGAATAGATATCCTAAAAAACATAATTTTATGGAACAACTTTTTCCTGTAGCCCCACCCTTTACGAAACTACAGCCCTTCAAAGTTCGAAAAAGCTCTATATTTAAATTATAAAAATTTAATATAACACAAGCTCTATAAGGCATATCTTCAATTTGAAAATGCCAAACGATAGCCGCTTTCATGAGCTTTACAAATATATATAGTAATATAAGACCTTAAAGTGGTCATATTTTATCTAATATATTTTATCTAAAATTATACTTAACTTAACAATTAACATTTTTAAATAATCAATTCTACTTTTATTTAACTGGAAACAAATATTATCTCTTTTCTTTCTAAAGTAAATATTCTATAAAAAACAATTTCAACTAAAAATAATTTTAACCCACTTAAGAATATTTCCGCTTATACTTTCACGCGTTGTTATAAATGCAATGATAACAAAATTCATTTTCAATAATTATGACCTGTATTCATTTATGAAAATGAATTTCGTCAATATTGTAATATTTCAAATTCTTAAATGGAATATTCATAAACTAGATTATTTATTGATAACGCTGATAAAACAAAATTGGTTCAGTTCTAACTTCCTAGTTTTAATTTTTGTATTTAAGTATTATCTTTTTCATGGAAAATTTCAGTTTTTGTTTAAGGTCTTAAGACATAAGATACATTAAAGGTACATTAAAAACCTAAGAAAAATAAATTGTAAAAATTAAAAAAAGAAACAAAATTAATAAAATAAAGAAAATTAAAAGTGAAATTTAATTAATTAAAATAAAATTGGCGCAGTCGGTAGGATACGTTGAGTACATTTTGATATTGCAAAAGACTTCCAAGCTTAAAGTTCAACTGAGTCTGGTTGAACGATATTAAATTTGTGTACTTGTGTTCAACACTTAACAACGTATCGCGAACAATCTAAAATCGAAAAGATAAAAGTGTTAATAAATAAAATCAAATTAAATAACTTTTCTATAAACTAATAACTAACTAACTATTAATCGAAAAGATTAAATAAACGTTTCTAACTAGTAACTACAAAAAAAAAAAAAAAAACATTTTTCTTTTTTAAATTTGATAATAACAATAAATGTTAACCTGGAAAATTACTGTCTATAGAAAGAACAGACCAGATAAAACTTGTGTAGTAAATTTTAAACATAAAATATTGTGTAAATTATTGAATAAAAAAATAAGACTCTTTTATACATCACATAAAAGAGAAAAAAATGTTCATAAAAAAATAATAAGAAAAAGAGCAGTAAAACAGGTGATCATCTCTAGTGCTTCCATCAAGAGACCAGTATTTCTACCAAATCCATCGAACGAAAACTCCAGACATCAAGACATCAGTTCAACAGGAATCAACTAATCCAACAGCAACAACACTGCAAGAGACCTTATTTTTTTACGGTAAAAATATATTCTAAGAAAAATTTTTTTTAATGTTATCAATCTCTTAATACTATTGGTGAATCGTTTTTTTGAAAAAATAAAGAAAAAAATAATTTTAATAATTTTAATTTTTGCTGAACTAGTAAAATTCTTTCTCTTTGTTTACATTTATTGTTTATTGAATGAATTATTTTTTTTTTCAAGTTTAAATTTGTTCTGCTGTTGTTATCTTTTTTTTTTTTTATTTTTGAATAATTATGTAATAACGTAAAAGTAATAATTTTTAATTTGTTTTTTGACTCATCAAAAAAAAAAAAAAAATTTTTATGTAATTTCGTTTATTTTGATATTAAATTTCTATAAAATATCAATTTTTTTTTTTCAAGTTCAATTCAATTTATTTGCTAGTTAAAAGAAAATATTTTTTTTTTTTCCCTCTCTCTTTAACCATGGACGCCCAAACACTACAAGTGATAAATTTCTTGTCCAGTAATATTAATAATATTACTCCATTTAACGGAGAAAAATTTGCTTTATCGGGTTTTCTTGCTCGTGTAGACATATTAGTACCCACAATTAACTCGTTAAATGTAAGTTATCTACCAGTTATAATAGGATTTATAAAAGATAGAATCATAGGTAAGGCGAGGGAACAATTATGTAAATATGGTCCGATATCAACCTGGCCTGAACTTAAGCAAGTTTTAATCAGGAACCATGGAGAACGTACTCCAATTCCCGAAATAATTGACGAAATAAAATTTTGTAGATGTAATACTACAGTTAAAAATTTTTATGACGAAATTAGTAGTTTACTTTGTAAATTAAATAATGCTTATGTTTTAAATAATCGAGGTACACCCGACCAAATTCTAGATAATCAAAGAATGGTTTTAAACCATTTCACGGAAAATCTCCCACCCTTAGCAAAAAATTTGATAGGATGTAAGGATCCAACTAACATTGATGAAGCTCTAGATTTATTAAATAAATTTGGGTATTTATCACACTCAAAAAATTATAACGATCAAAATAGTAATAACTTTAAAAATAAAACTTCTCAAAATAGATTTCAGAATAGAAACAATCAAACAAATTTTAATAATTTTCGAAATAATTCAAACAGATACTCTGTAAATCCCTCCAGGATTAACACTGCTAATTCTAATAATAATTACCGATTTAATTATACTGGTAATAATCAAAATTATAATTCTAATTATAGATTTGATAATACAAGGAATAATGGTTCTAGCCCTAATTTCAATCATAGATTTAATAATACTGTTGGTAATAACTCTTTCCGTAATAATCATAATAATAATAACAATTATTACAACAATAACCCATCAAATAGAGGGTCAAGTCCAGAGCCAATGGACGTTGTGGAAGTTTCCACAAATTATAAAAGTAACAATTATCAACAAAATTAAAATTTTCAAAAGGGTGCAAAAAGAAATTACCCTATATAGTTGTGAAAACTAAGGTAAGAAATTTGCGTTTCATCATCGATAGCGGTGCATTAAATAAATGAAATAAGCATTATAAACCCCAATAATTGTAACCCTAAATGGAGAATTCCTACAAAAGTAGTATCCATGAATGTCTTAAATCGTACTATAAATTCTCCCATCTGCTATAAGTTTCCTCTTTTTAAAGAATTTAAAGAATCTCATAATTATCTAGTCGAGTTCGTTGAATATAATTTTCATAATAAATTTGATGGTATCATTACAAATAATATTCTTGTTAATGTAAATGCCGTAATAGATTATAAAAATAGAATTCTTAAAACCCGAAACGCAACTATAACTTTTTATCTCAACGAAGAAGAAGAAATATATTCAAATAATTGTTATAGAGATGACTCTATTAATATTTTTAGCAACGAATACTTTCAAAACAATCTACCTAAAGAATGTTACTCTAAAAATCACTTAAACAATGTAGATGAAAAAAAACTAAAATACTTACTCAATTCATATCAGGACGTTTTCTTTAGAGAAGGAGATAATCTCTCTTTCACGGGTGAAATAAAGCACGAAATAAAAACTCAAAATGAAATACCCATCTTTAGTAAATTATACCGTTACCCTGAAATTCATAGAACAGAGGTTGACAAACAAATTCAAGAGATGTTGGAACAAAAGATCATAAAGCATAGTAACAGCCCGTACAATTTACCAATTTGGGTGGTTCCAAAAAAATTAGATAATACAGGAACCCAGAAATGGCGGATTGTAGTGGATTATAGAAAACTGAATGAAGTAACCATAAATGATAAATTTCCGATACCGAATATAGAAAATATATTCGACAAATTGGGAAAATGTAATTATTTTACAACTCTCGATTTGGCGAAGGGGTTTCATCAATCCAAAGGATCAACCCAAAACTGCTTTTTCAACCGCCAATGGTCATTTCGAATTTTTAAGGATGCCATTTGGACTGAAAAATTCACCATCTACATTTCGACGAACATTTACTATCTATTAACAAAATCTTGCGAAGGCTAAGGGAAACTAACCTCAAGGTACAAATAGATAAATGTAATTTCGCTAACACTTCTACAAAGTTTCTGGGTCATGTCGTAACTGATAAAGGAATCAAGCCAGATAACGAGAAAGTTAAAGCTATACAAAGTCTAACAATCCCCACAACTATTAAAGGTATTCGTCAATTTCTCGGTATAACCGGATACTATAGGAAATTTATTAAAGACTACGCAAAAGTAGCCTATCCTTTAATCAAATGTTTAAAGAAGACCGAAAAAATAGACTCAAAAGACAAAAATTATATTAATGCATTTAATAAACTAAAAATACTTCTTATTAGTGACCCTATATTAAAACCTGATTTCGAAAAACACTTTAATTTAATTACGGACGCATCCAATATTGCAATAGGTGCAGTCTTAACCCAATCAAATCACCCTATATGTTATGCTTCAAGAACATTAAACGAACACGAAAAACGATATTCCACTATAAAACGATATTCCACTAGAAAAAGAGTTACTAGCTATAGTATGGGCAGTTAGGTATTTTAGAGTTTATTTATATGGCAGGCATTTTACAATTTGCAGTGATTATAAGCCTCTGGTTTGGTTAAGTAACATCAAGGAACCAAACATGAAGCTCCAGAGATGGAAAATTCAATTAAATGAATACGACTTCAAAATTTCTTATTTAAAAGGGGAAGAAAATACTGTCGCTGACGGTTTAAGTAGATTCGTTTCAGAAAATGAAAACGACCTACAATTAAACGTTTTCTTAATAATGAGCCTAATAAAGAAATTAATTCAGTCAATCAAATTGAAGTAACAAGAAAACCAATAAATCTTTATAAAACCCAAATTTATTTATACGAAGGCTCAAAAGAGAAAAATATTATTAAAGTAGTTAACAAAAAGGTCTAAAATCACGTTACTTTCGAAGAGAATAGTAACTTTTGTGATATATTAAAAACCCTATTGAAAAACAAAGGGGTTACCTGTGTTTATTCAGAAAATGAAGATATTTTCAATAAATTTCAAAACGCTTATCACCAATATTTTTCTAAAAACAAAGAATTGAAAGTTGTCAGATCTAAGCAAAAGCTAATTGATGTATCAGATAATGAAAATATACTAACCATAATTAAAGAAGAACATCTGAGTAAAAATCACCGCGGAGTTTGCGAAGTTTATAATGAATTAAAACTAAAATATTATTGGCCAAACATATTACAAACAATAACAAAATTAATTAATAATTGCAAAGTTTGTCTATTGGCAAAACATGATCGACACCCTGTGAAAATACCTTTCAAAGTTAGTGAAACGGCTCAGAGCTTCAACGAAATCGTGCATGTTGATATCTGGTTTCCTTATCGAAATGTGATGTACTTCACCACAATTGATAAGTTTAGTAAATATGCAACTGTGCATAAACTAGACGACAGAAACTGGATGTCAATTTTAAAAGTTCTTAAGGAACGAATCCAATTTCTTGGGAAAATGAAAAAAATTGTATTCGATAATGAACGTTGTATTTTACATAATTCCGTTGATTTATTTTTAAAAGAAAATAATATCGAATCACATGCTACTACACCTGGTAGTAAGACAGGGAACGCCGATATTGAAAGACTTCACGGGACTCTTAATGAACATCTCAGAATCCTTGAAGTTGCAAATTCAAGTGAGGATTTTGAAGACAAAATATTTAAGATTATCGGAATCTATAACAATACTATCCACTCAACAACTAAGCTTCGTCCCATTGACTTCATTCAAAAGAATTTCTGCCAGGAAGATATCCATTCGCTCGCGAATCAGTTCGAAGAGAACAAAAATTCAAAAATCGAGCAACACAATAAATCACGGGATAAAACTTCAAGCTCTATGAAAATGTCGTCAGAAACAGAGACATTGGAAAGAATAAGCCAAAGTATAAAAAATTAAGTAAATACACTAAAAATGGTTCATACATCATTGACACTAGTAATAATAGAAAAACACGGTACACTATCACGCAACAGAAACGAAAATTTAAACACCAAAAATAAGAAAAATTAATTTCTCTTTTCTCGTTCTAGATGTTTTTCATCATGATCTCTCTGTATCTAGTCCCAATTCTAGTAGGACAATTATTGGAAATTAACAACATCAATAACGATCATGGTTTCGCTTTATTAAGATTGAACGAAAGACTCATAGTGGACTATTATACAAAGTTCCTCCATATTACTAACCTTAGTCACTATGAAGAAGCCGTTAATACTATTGAAAACAACCTTAAAATTTTAAATATAACCGATACATAGAATAGATAGAATAATTACATCGCTTGCTACTAAAGCAACTCGCGTAAAACGTGGCCTATTAAATATATTGGGTACTGGCCTAAAATTCATTTCGGGAAATATGGACTCCGAAGACGCTGAAGAAATTTTTAATCATCTAAAAAATTTGGATGACAATACATTACAAATGACAGACCAACTAAATAAACAAGTTGTTGTAAATAATAATTTAATAAGGCATTTAGACGAAATAACCATCCACATTAACCTTCAACAACAAGAACTCAATCAATACTTAGAAAACATTACCATGACAACGAATAAAGTAATACTACTTATGGAAAAACCGAAATTAATGCTAAAAATGTATGCTACTACTATTATTATTACTTACTACATTTGCAAATGATAAATTTGGTTATATGAAGTTTGCGGCCATGTGTCTATTTTGATTTTTGCATTTGATTAGTTCTTTTGGTTCAGCACGTTTCTTCGATAGGACTTGATATTCCGTACAGTTTTTGTAAGATACTCGATGGCCATATTTTTTGCAAAGTGCAAAATAATTTATCCTTTGGGTTTTCCGGTTTGATTGAGCATTCACCAGATAAGTGATTCCCACCACATTTTACGCACCTATAATCCATTTTGCAATTAGCCGATGAGTGCCCAAAACGTTAGCAGCGTGTATATTGTAAAATATTATGTTTATGAATTCTTTCCCAATGGATAATTTGATGGTTCAAAGATTTAATTTTGAGAATTTCGCTTACTGTTGATTTTGGTGATGCTTGCACTATAAAATGAGGTAGAATTATATTCTTGCTTTTAGCAAACTTAGTCGTGAGTCTTGTCACTTTATTAAATTTAATTGTGTCATTTTCTTGCAATTTCAGGATTTCCAGTACTTCTTCCCATGAATATGCGCCGCAGCCTTTCAGTACCAAAGAAATTTTTTTCTCATCTTTTGGTGTAAAGGTAAAATAATTTATACCAGACTTCTCCATTATTTCACGTGCTTTTTTAAAATCTTCTAGGGAAAGAACAATAGAGAACATTATTACTTTCACTAGTGTTGTTTATTAGAAACTGGCATTTTTTTGTTGTTTGGTTGACTGCTATTTTTTGGAGTATCCTGATGTATGTTGGGGATCTTTTTTTCGTAACTATTTTTTGTTGAGCTATATTTTTTTGTTTTTTTAGATAACTCTTGGATATCAATTTTCAAAGCATCATCCGCATCAGTGTTGTCCTTGAAAAGATCATCGTTTACATCCATTAGCGGAGTATAATATTTTCCGACACCACCTACTTGTTCTGGGGCGTGACCTTTATTAAGTAATTTCCTCAGATTTTCATTATCTTTCATCACTTTGGCTAATTGTTCAACTCATCGATTTCAATAAGATAATTTGCTTTAGTAGGTATTTTATTTTTTGTCGCTACAATTGCAGTTGTTTCATTAGCGTCTATTTCAACAATGCGTGTGTTTTCCGTTTTTCTTTTTTTTATTAGTTGGTCCCACTTTAAGTTTATGGATTCTTTCAGACCGTTATTGTTGGGTTCATCTGAGCTAGTATCACCAATCATGACCACGATCCTTTTGGTGAAAGGATGCAATCACTTGAGGTAATGTGAATTAATTCGATGAACGGTTTTTTTTCTTTTTTTTTATTCTTATTTAAGAAAAAATTAAGTATGATTGAAAAAAGATAAAAAAAAAAAAACTGTATAATTTTTTTCTTCTTTTTCAGTGTTTTTATTATTTTTTTTTATTTTTCCTATTTTTAAGATTTGTTCTACAACCGAATTCTACAAAAGTTCTATTTGAACTCCCATCCTTATTCACATTTTAGCAATAATATAAATTCAAAGTTTTGCCAAAATAGCATATTTTTAGGATATAGGAGAATATTTATTGCTCGTTCTTCGATTTCAGCAAATTCATACGTATAACCTTTAGTTTGACCTAATTCATCATCATAAACAACGAACTCCTTTAATAAAACATCTAACTTATCCATCTTCATGTTAATCTCTTCTATAATAGAGTCATCATTTACCTCGTTTGCAAAGGTTTCAATTCTGGTGATTGAACTCTTTCTTCTTTATTATAATTCTTCTTTATAATTACTAGATTATGTTTCATTTACTTTAATTTAAATTAAATTGTTTTTTATTTTTGTATTGATAAGAACTATTTTTACGTTTATTGTTTTTGTTAGCCTTTCTTTTTAAATTATTTAAACAAAATTTTTATAAAACTGATCGATATTTACACTAAACTTCAATTAATACCTGACTTTATAAACTTCAATAACTGACTCATGGCGCAGTGGTTAAGTTGCCTACCTTCCAATCGGGTTTTGGGTTCAAGCCCCGGTCAGATCATATAAATAAAAAATATGTAGTACTTTTATATCGTAATAATGTATATCGTATAATTAATAGTAGTAATAATAATAGTAATAATAATAATAATAATAATAATAATAATAATATAATAATAATAATAGTAATAATAACAATAATAACAATAATAGTAATAATAATAACAATAGTGATAATAATAATAATAATAATAATAATAATAATAATAATAATAATAATAATAATAATAATAATAATAGTAATAGTAATAATAACAATAATTATAATAATAATAATAATAGTAATAGCTGCTACAGTGGAGCTATATTTGGTTATAACATGCAAGTAAGGTGTTATATACTGCTGCACGTTGTAATCCACTGATGGCCCTGACTCTGTAGTAAAATAATAATAATATTAATAAGAATACTAATACCAATAATAACAGCGCTACAGTGACAGTGGGGGTCGCACTCCCAATTCAATGTTTCCGTATCAATTTTCTATCCTTTCCTATCCCTACTCCCTAGCCAATATACTACGTTCGCAGGTTTCATCCCATTATATTGGCTAAAGGGGGAGGTGGGTTTAGACAGTAAGAGTCTAAGTAACTACCAAGGTGGAAATTCTCCACCTCCTTAGGAAAAAAAAATATAATAAAGTATTTAAATTATTTTATTTGATTTTTATTTTGCAAAATTATTTTCATATTGTGGTATTATTTTTCAAATTTAAGCATAAAAAATTGTATTTTTCTTTTTATATATTCTTTGTAAGTAATGAAAAATATAAAAAATTTATTTTACAATTTAAAATTTTCAATTAATGTTCCGCTTAAATTTTTTAAAAATTTGTTGCAAGTGGTCACCTTATTTTTTGCACTTGATTTAGAAATATTTAAGTTAAAGGCAACACATTTTGTGTAGATTTTTTTTTTTTTTGTTATTACTTTTTTTGTTTTTATTTTTACAGTTATACTAAAGCAAATTATTGTATGTAAAATTAACTAATTTTGATTGAAATAAACTGAGTATCTTATGTATAATTTGTAATGATTTAATTTTTTATGAAACAAAAACCTTTAAATCTTGAATTTAAACTATGGTAAAAATAATTAACAATTTATTATGTACACCTTATATGCCTTATATGCAATATGCAATTTTATGTGAAATTGAAACTGACTATTTTATATAATAGAGATAAGCTATTTAATTTTTTTTTTTTTTTTTGACAAAATGCACGCCAATTTTTTCAACCGTAAAAATTGGGTTGTATGCCAGCTTCTCTTCATTATTTGACCGTATGTCTCGAAACTATAAACCGATAAATCTCTTTGTCCGGCTCGAAGGACAATTTATGAAGCTGCAAGGTTATAATTCTTGAGCTTCTTTCGTATTAATTTGCTAAAAGTTTTTGGTTTAAATAAAACTCACAATGACCTTTTCTTTTAGTAATCTTTTTAATACTAATTCATTTTTACTTGTATAGGTATAAAGGTACATATATTTTTACACGACCTACATTAGTGTGTAAAAGAGCTTGTTGCGTTGTCACTTACAAAATAGATGATGGACTGTCACTTATTGATGCAAGATTAATGATTTGTTCCATATTTAAATCAATAATAATACGATAAATGTAATTTGTAATTATTGACAAGTAGATGTGTAAATATATAAAGCAAAATGTGCAAAATTATTTGATAATTGAATGAAAACGAGTAAGATGAGTTGTTTCATGTTGAGGCTTGCAGTAACAATAATTGAAATGCGATTTTATGTTTCGGTATTAGCGAATAATATATTGTGAAAACTCACTTCACCGTAATTGTGTACTCAATATATTATTGATTCCCTTAAAGATTTTTTGTAAACGAATTGTCCCTAATTCTCCACTCTGTTTATTCGATTTGCTAAAAAAAATGAATTAAATATAAATAAATGTAATAAAAATTAAAATCTATAAATGCATAGTAATACGTTAACTATATTAATTAAATTATATTAACACAAAAGCAAAATTGTTATTCCATAAAGACAACAAAATACTCCTGGAAACGCCGGGTACTCTGCTAATATGTATATAAAATAAAGTGTTTAAGTTTAAGTTATTTTTAAAGTCTATTAGGACTATTAGAAAAAATATCAACATTTATGATAAATATCGAAGATTTAACCAAATCTGTAAGTAATATTTCAATAAATAGTAATCCTTCAATTCAAACTTCCTTTAATAATGTAACTAAGTTAAACATGCCACCTCCGTTAGAATTCAAAATTGATCCCTTAAAATATCTAGGTAAATTACATGAATTTTCTGGTGATTTCAGAGATTTACAAAATTTCGTTGACTTAATAAGTAAAATTAGTCCAATTATGTTGAAATACAATGAATTATCTCAAAGTATATTTTGTGACATAATTAAATCCAAACTTCGTGGCAGAACTCGAGAGGTCATTGTAATAAATAACCATGTTACCTCATGTCCTGCAATTAAAGAAATTTTAATCAATAATTTTGGTGATAGGTCAAGTTTAGAAGAACTATTCGATCAATTACGCGCAGTAGTATTTAAGACAAATTGCGTTGACTTCTACAACGACGTTTAAATTGCGCCTAGCCGACTAAACTTTACAGCACGGTTATCAACTGATGATGACCTTTCAACTGTTAAAGACAACATAGAAAATAATAAAAATTCTGCTCTAACCATATTTAAACATAAAATTCCCGAACCAATGAGTTCGATTTTATATAGTCGCAATCCTGAAACTTTAGAACAAGCAATGGACATACTATTGGAAGCAGGTTATGCTTATTTCCCAAATTCTCAAAGGTCTCACTACCAAATTAAACAAAGACAAAGCCAAATAACTTTTACAAGCAACAACAACTTCGTTAAAAACACACTAAATTTTGTAAAAAATAACGATAACAACAATAGTAACATTAAATATAACAACAATAATAGTAATAGCGCAAATAAAAACTTTTATCCTAATAGAAGCTCTAATTTTAATCAAAATCCTAGGAATAATTCATTCAACATTCCACAATCAGAAAATTCAACATTCTCTAAACCAATATTCCAATCTTTATTCACATTTTAACAATAATATAAATCCAAATTTTTGCCAAAATAGTAATCAACTACCCGAAAAACCATATAATCGAAATTCCAATAACTATTATTATAACAACAATTTATATTCCAATAACCAAATACCTTTATCAGAACCTATGGATATAAATACCCAAGTAATAAGTACAGAGCGAAAACATAATTCAGATCAAAACCCTCAAAATTTTCATTTACAGGACGCAACAGTCAACTTTCCTATATCATAATTGAACTAGACCTTTAAAATTCATTGTTGACTATGGTGCAACTCATTCTATAGTAAAATCCAATATCTGTCACCCTAAATTTATAGAGTCACTAACTTCTGATACGCAACTCAAAACTATAAATCAAGAGGTAAAAATAAAAAAAAAAGGTGTAATCCCTTTTTTCAAGGAATTACGGAATCCAATATTTAAAATAGAATTATACATTTTCAAATTTCCCAACCACTATGATGGCATAATTGAAAATAATAAACTAATACCACTCAAAGCAAAAATCGACTTAGGAAATAAATTACTTACTTTAGAAAATAATAAGAAAATAAATTTAAATTCCCAAATTAAGGAAAATTAATATTCATATAAAATAGGAAAAAGAGGAAACTTTAAACTAACTATTCCCGTATTTCAAAAAGAAGGGTTAGTGTATTCAAAGAGCAGAAGTATATAATGTAGAAAATTACGAAACATTAGTAAGTACCTGTTACAAAACAATACGATAATTTCCAAATTATAAATTTTAAACCAATTTCAACACAAATTGTAGCAGAACAAAATTTTAATATCATAGAAAAAGATTACGAAAAACTTTGTTACAACAAATTAGAATAGACCACCTAATAAAAAGGAAAAAATTACTATTAAAAATTACTATTAAAACTTATAAAAAAATATTCCAATATCTTCTATAAAGAAGATCGTGGTTTGTCGTTTACTAATGTGGCAAAGCATCAAATTTTTGTGATATAAATGTCCCAATATTCACAAAATCTTAACGATAATCCACAAACAAGAAGTGAAAAACCAAATTGAGGAGATGCTACAAAAGGGCATTATTCGCCATAGTAACTCTATTCTGCACCGGTCTAGATACTAACTAATAAGATGGATGCCAGTGGTGAGAAAAAGTGGAGAATCGTAATCGAATACCGCAATTTCCTATACCTAATATAGACAATATATTTGGAAAATTAGGTAAGTACCAATACTTTACAATATTGGACCTCGCAAAAGGATTTCACCAAATAAAAATTGACAAACGGGATATCCACAAAACAGCTTTCAGTGTCGAAAATGGACACTACGAATTTTTGCGAATGCCTTTTGGATTAAAAACAACACCCGCAACTTTTCAAAAACTTATGAATAATATTTTAAAAGACTACATAAATAAGACCTGTGTCTAGTCTACCTAGACGATATTATTATTTTATCTTCCCCTATAGAAGTACATATTGATTCTCTCAACAAAATAATTCAAATACTGAATGAAGTAAATTTAATGGTCCAATTGGTCCAACAAATCAAACAATTCTTAGGCCTTACCGGCTACTATCGAAAATTTATACGGGATTATTCCAGAATAGCGAAAACAGTCACTAAATACTTAAAGAAAGGACAAAAAATAAATGTTACTCATTCCCAATATGTTAACAGCTTCGAAATGTTAAAAAAGCTTTTAATAACCGAACCAATTTTAGGTTATGCAGATTTAAATAAACCATTTACTATAACAACGGATGCCAGCCAATACGCATTAGGCGCTATACTGCCCCAAAACGAACACCATATATGTTATGCAAGTCGTACATTGAACAACCATAAGATCAATTACAGCACGATTGAAAAAGAGTTGTTAGGAATTGTATGGGCTACAAAATATTTCCGGCCATACATCTTTGTTCGAAAATTCCGCATTGAAACGGATCATAAACCTTTACTGTGGCTCTTTTCAATAAAAGAACCCAACTGAAAACTCATACGTTGGCGGCTTAAGCTTTCGGAATTCGACTATGAAATTAAATACAAAAAACGAACTAAACACGCAAACGGAGACGCACTATTTCGTATTGAAGTAAACCTTACTGTAGCAACAGAAGAAAACTTAACCGAACCGTCTGTAGAAACTCGATCTACAACTATACCATTGACTACTTCTCCTTTGAACTTATTTAAAAATCAGTTAATAATCAATAAAGTACAGTCAGACTCATTAAAAATAAGAAATATCAAAATATTCAATAGATACAGGAAAACAATCCAAACTAAAACAATTGATGAAAGCATTGCTGTAACTATTTTAAAGTTACATGTTAACCCAAAACGTCTGAATGCAATTCTCGTAGAAGATCCTGAATTCTTTCAAACATTGGAAAATGTATATACTAACCATTTTCCCCAAAACGGTCTCAAAATAATAAGATGCAATAAAATTTTAGAAGATATACAAGATGAAGAAGATCTTGCTAAAATTATAGAAAAAGAACACCTAAAGAACAACCATTGTGGTATAACGGCAATATGTAAAGAATTATAATTATTATACTTCCACCCAAAATTATGTGACCGGGTGTCACAATTTATTAATAATTGCGAAATCTGCAATGTAGAAAAATATCAAAGAAGATCTATTAAAACAAAATTTAAAATAACGGAAACTCCATTGTCACCTCACCAAATCATTCATGTAGACGTATTTTATTGTCTTGACAAAACACTCTTTCTAATATTTGTCTATTCACTAAATTTGTTCAGAAAATCAGCGCACGAACTTGGATTGAATTCAAAAGAGTTTTATTACAGTATCTGTTGGGAGTTGGTAATATACAAAAAATAATAGTTGATAATGAATTAGGCTTTAAGGCTCTTCCTCTTAGAGAATTTTTACAAATAGAAAACCAATCGATTTTAGAAATGGAAACATCGAAATAGAAGAATACGAGTTTATTAGAGGAAAAATACAAAAGACTAAAGAAAAAATTATGAATAGGTTAAATCATAATAGAGAAGATAATGAGGTGAACACTGGATCCCATTTTGTAAAAGACCCAAGGTGAGGGAAAAATCACGCAAAATGTAGAAAAATGAATGTAGAAATTTTGGACGAAAACCATATTAAAGATAAAGAAACTGGTTTGAAGTATTACAACTCTCATTTCACAAGATTAATTCAGTTCAAAATAATAATTTCCCAACAATTTAAGCTAAAATTTTTCAAAAAAAAAAAATCAAGAAAATAAAAAATTTCTATTATATGTTCATCATGTTAAATGTCTTCATGATCGTAGTAGCCGTGCCCACAGTAATTCTCCAAACAATAGAAGTTCAAAACATTGACAACAACCACGGATACATTACCATAAAATTGGGCGACAGAAAAATAATAGAAACTTACAAGAAAATCATGCACATTATAAACATTTCTGAATACGAGAACACAAAAAATTTAATTTATCAAAACATCAAAACAATTAATTTAAAAGCAAAGTACGTTACACCAATATATAACACAACTCTTCATAACTTCGACCTACATGGCAAAAAAAATACATAGCAAAGAAAATACATAGCACACATAAGACCGACTAGAGGTTTAGTAGGCGCATTAGGTACTGGACTGAAATCTATAGCGGGAATAATGGACCACAACGGCGAAAAACTTATTATAAACGAACTCCAACCACTATCAGACAATAACAGAAACCTTATTCAGGAAAATAATGTACAAATTTCAATAAATAACTAAATTGCTAATCAAATTAAAAATATCACGAACCAAATAAAAAATCAACAGACTCTTATTTCAAAATATCTAAACACATTTAACGAAGAGTACGAAAACAAACTTTTCAAATTAGAAGACGAAATAGAATATATACAACAAATATATCAAATTAACTATGACATTGATTTATTCAAAAATTACCTAGATGATATAGTACAAGTAATCTTTACTAGTAGATCAGGTATACTGTTTAACAGAAAAAGAACTAAAAATAACTCCGAATTTAGAAACTTCCAAAGAAATTAAAATGCTCGTAGCATTTCATTCCGACCAAATAATTATTATCCTATTAATACCAGAATATTCAGATAAATAAATCACTAACAGAAATTTTAACCATCCAAACCATCAAAACAAGAGCGTAATGTTAAATGAATACAAAGTCTTAATGGACGACAAAAAGAACATATATAATTCAAAAGTAAAAGAAAATCTTCAAAGAAATTTAATTTAATCATTTTAATCGTACAATTATTGTGATAAAAAAAACTATATGTTAAGTACAATAACCATAAGAAAATTGTATTAAATGCTTCGTCGGAGCCTCAGTCTAGCGATGGGGGTGTTACACATAACAATTTAATTAAAGTAACATTAGATTAAAATAATAAACTATTAACCGGAACTTTATAAACTTTCGCTCTCATACAATAAATAATTAACAGAATAAATAATTTTACATATTCCACTTTAATCGAAATTAAAATACAAAACTATTAACGGGAACTTTATAAACTTTCGTTCTCACACAATATAGAATTAACGGGAATTGTAATGATTTATTTTCAATCAGAATTCTTTCTGGTTCCCACATAAGCGGCTTCCGTTTAATAATTTTTGTTAATTCTTAATATTGATTCCCACAAAACAAAATACTGTATCAGCAAAATCTTGATATAAATAATAGTAACGGTGAAATATAAGTTTAGTTATGAGTTATTTGTTTCCTGCGGAGCATTTATATAAAAGCTTGTAAAAGTAAAAATAAATAAATTAATTAATTAATATTTAAAAGTATATTTTTTGTTTATTTAAAAATTAATAAATATCTTTGTTAACATTTCAATATTTATAAAATGTAAAATTTTCTAAGTAAAGAAAAAATGAATATGTATATGTATATATTAATGGCTGGCTATTATACTACTCTATGCTCTCCATTCATTAATAATTTTACTTGGCTACTTCTTTTTATAAAGGAAAGTGTCTGAAAATAAAAAAAAAATCTGAACTATTAATACTTTATTATTAATTAAATATGAAATCAACAGAAAAAAAAATAAAACTAACACCCTACCACATGCCAATAACATCTTAAATAAAAAAAACTTTACACTTGTGTTTCGTTAGAAAACTAGAAAACTATAAATAAATTTGAAAAATGAGAAAGAAGAGCCAAAAATAATATGTTCGTTTTTTAATGCAATGTTTTTCTCTTTCTTTTGCGCACTTCAAATTAAAAAAAATTGTTAGAAATTTTTTGTTCTACTTGCGTTATCTATATGTATATAATTTCTGATTTTAGTATTGTGACTTGTTTAATTTTTCGTTAGAATAATAAAATACATAAATAAATTTGAAGAATGAAGAATGAGAATAAACAGTCAAAAATGATGTTCTGCCTTCTGGTTCATTTTTTTAATGCAATGTTTTTTCTTTCTTTGGGGCCCTTAAAATTAAAAAAAAATTGTGAGAGAAGTGTTGCGTTATCTGTATATAATATATATAATTTCTGTTATTAGCTATCTTAAAGTGATCCATGACCATAGATAATAAATATTTGTATATACTTCGTAATAATAGATGACGGACTTTAATTTTTTCGACGCCAGCGCACCATCGATTGCATTTTCACTACAGTTTAACTTTAAGGCCAATAGATGTCACTAAACAGTTTCACTTTTAGTTCAGTAGATGTCGCCAAACCTGCGTTGTTATAAAGAGAAATTATATTGTAAAGTAATTTTTTTTATTAAAACTATATTATTTAAATTATACATTAAAATTAATTATACGAATTTTATAAAATTAAACAAAATTATGCTAAATAACAAATCATAAAAATTAACAATATCTTGGGAAAATTTAAATTTTCAAAATAATGCATAAAAAACTGTAACATAAATTAATACTAAACGAAGTAGTACCTAGACTTTTCTCGACTTTAGTCAAAGTCGACAAAAACATTTATTATTATTAGAGCAAATTAACTTTTTAAGTTATAAAATTAACAATAAAACATAGTAATAATAAAATTAATAAGTATATTATATAAAAGAAAAAAACAATTTCATAAAGTTGATAAAGTTTCATAAAGTTTTGCTTTCGATCAAAAACGATCAATTTCGATCAATTTAGATCAAAGATGATCGAGAAAAGTCATATTTAGATACATAATTATCTTGAAAACGGTAAAAGATAAGAGAAAAATGTATTAACTTAAATTGAAGCTGATGAATAGGTGATTTTGAAAATGAAATAAAATTGACACATTAATAACGGGCAAAATTACAGTTATTTTATAAAAACAGTGGAAAATATTAATATTTTTCGTATTTAAAACCTAGTAACTCTTTAACTGTGAAAAATAAATAAAAGTTGGAATATAGTGTCAAAGCCCATAACTTCAACTAGCTACCATCATTTAAACGAATCTTCTTTGTTATACAGAGGCTAATATGTTGTTATTTCTTTAAAAAGTCAACGAAAGTACTTTGAAGGGCGTTATCTCGGAAACCGTTAAAAATAAACCCCCTCTCCACAACCATTTTTTGTTTGTTATGAACTCCTCTATCTGTCACCTTCGTTCTTCGTGACCTTTTGAGTTTCGGACACCCTATATACATATATATATGAAGACATCCCAAAATAAAAATATGGCTGTGCCCTAAATAATCGCGACATCTATGAATATGAAATTTATTCATCTTTTATTTTATAAACAGATTAGTTATCTGTATGCTGTGCTGAATGTGTAAACCGAATAAACGAGAATGGATATTAAAAGCATTTAACAGATCTAAACATGCTGGGTATCGGGTTAAATCAAAAATTGACGTGGTCAAATCATATCTTTGGTATAGCTAAGGATGCAGCTAAATGTTTAGGTTTTTTGTATCGCTGCAAAACTTACCTTTACGCATCTGATCTTCTCAATATCTATAAAACGTACATTCGGCCGAAAATGGAATATAATACACACATTTGGGCTGCAGGCCGTCAAACAACAGCGCTGGGCTATTTAGATAATGGGAAAAACAGAGCTATTCGTCTTATCGACGACCCCAGTGTAACTTCAATGCTCACTCCACTCAGCCATCGTCTCAGTTTTTTTTTTCCTAAGGGAGGTGGGAATCTTCCAAAGACACCAAGAATTTCCCCCTTGGTAGTGTCATATTCTTACTGACTAAACCCACCTCCCTCTTTACCCAATATAATGGGATGAAACCCTTACCTGCGAACGCAGTATATTGGCAAGGGAGTAGGGATAGGAAATGGATACGGAAACATTGAATTGAGAGTGGCCCTGTAAGGAAATAATGATTCCGTCTATTATTATTACTTTGCTAACAGTGACTAAAGCCATCACAACAGTTACAACATGTAGTAGTAGTATATATACTACATGAGGTAATTATTGAAGGCAACCCCCACTGTCACTGTAGCGGTTACTATTATTGGTATTAGTATTCTTATTAATATTATTATTATTTTACTACAGAGTCAGCACCATCAGTGGATTACAACGTGCAGCAGTATATAACACCTTACTTGCATGATATAACCAAAGACAGCCTGACCGTAGCAGCTATTATTATTATTACTATTATTATTATTATAATTATTGTTATTCATTTCTTTATTTCAAATATATATAAATGTTAAATTGTTTTATAATATTAATTCAGATTACAATAAATCGTTTAATTAAGCAGTTACAATTACCATTTATACAATGCATCGTTTTTTTAACAACCTTAGCCTTTAGCTGACTGGTTTAATAATTTCGTTAAAAGAATAAAAATAAAGAAGTTTGACATATTAATTAATTATTTACTTAAAATTTAAATTGATTTGGATAACAGTAGTACCTATTCACTACAAGCAAGTGCATTTCAATAACTTCACTTTACAATTTAAAAGATGAATAAAAGAAAACAAAGAATAAGAGATATTAAATGTACATACTCGTATTAACATATTTACATAATAAAATGTTTACTGAGGACTAATTGAGATATATTCGATGATTTTCTCTTTGAAGACACATATATTATTTAATACTTTCAAAGCATTAGGCAAATCATTATATAGTTTAAGGCATATGTACAGGCAATTATTTTTCTGGCTTTCCGTTCTGAATAGTGATGGATAATAATTTGATTTATTTCTGGTGTTGTGGTTGTGGTTGTGAATGTCAATGTTTCTATTTAGGATAAAGGTATGTTTTATGTTGTTCGAGATAATTTTAAAGGCTGTTAAGTATAATTCCCGCCTACATATATTTTCAAAGCTAAGATATCTATCTGAATAAAGTGACGCTGTGGGAAATCTTATTGAAAATCGTGAATAATTTTTATAGCTTTTTTGTTTAAAATATCCACTTTGTTTAAGTACATTTGAGAAGTTCTGTTCCATATGGGATATTAGACAAAATATAGGAGGCATAAATTATCGCTAAAATATTATTTATAAAAAAATTACAAAGCCTTCGAAGTATAAATATATATGGTGAAATTTTGTTAACAATATTACCAATGTGGTCATACCATTTAAGGTTTTTGTCAATTACTAACCCTTAGTAATTAAAGGTATCAACCACTTCAACAGGTATATTATTTAATATAAAGTTAGAGTTGGTAAATTTTTTATTGCCGAAAAGTAATATTTTATTTTTTTAACATTTAAAGATAGTCTGTGTTTATCCAGCCATACTTCTATGCTAAGCAGGTCTGCATTTATTGCACTATTTAATTCCATCTCACTATTTGTTGAATACTTTAAGACTGCATCATCTGCATATAACTGTATGGAGCCCGAAATATCTAGTTTACATATATTATGAATATCTTAAAAAGTTCAGGACCTAAAATTGATCAATGCGGAACACCTTCAGCTACCGTTTTGAAACTACTTAGAGTATTATTAATGCGGACTTTTTGCATTCTATTATGCAAGTAGGACTCATAAAACTTTACTTGACTAGAGTTAAGATTCAATTTAGAAAGTTTGTACAATAAAATGTCATGATCGACACTGTCAAACGACTTCTGAAAGTCTAAAAAGATACACGCTACGTATTTTCCGTTATCCATATTTTTAGAGATAAAATCAGTAGGTGTAAGACAGGCAGCTGTTGTATTTCAATTCTTTTCAAAGCCGAATTGCTCTGACCTTAGGATGTTATTATTATGTATAAAGCTATTTAGTCGCTTTTTTATAATAATTTCGTATATCTTGGAGAGTGCTACATTTACGAAGAAACTGTTCATCATTTCAGCAATTTCGTTTTCATTGTCGTAGATTTTATTTTCATGCTGAATACTTTTAATAGACGTATTTTTGTCAATTGGATCCTTATTAAAGAGCATTTCTTTGTATAGTGACCAAAGCTTCTTTCCATCGCTAGGGTGTTTTGTTATTACATTAAAGCAATAGTTCCTTTTGGCTTGAGATATAAGTCTACATACTTTATTTCTATATTCTAAGTACAAATTTTTTATTCGGACGTTATTGGAATATTTTTTTTTTAAAATGAAAAACCGGTCCCGAATTGTCATATAAAGCAAAATTTCATTAGTCATTCAACTTTCCTTTTTATTTTTTTGTTTAGGATTATAATGAATTATCTCCACATTACTGGATATTAAAGAGGTAAGTTCGGATACCACCGTATCTGAGTCTGTAGAAATTCTAATTTTGGACCAGATTTCGTGAGTAGCTATTCTAGTGTAGTTTAGCACTGTTTTGCAAGTGTTGAATGGTTTTTCAATATTTGGGATAAAAACAATACTTAAGAACATCATTTGATGGTCGGATAGACTAGTGTTTAATATATGAAGATAGTATTCATATCGAATAAGATCAGAAAATATATAATCAATTATTGTTTTACTATTTGTGCCAATTCTTGTTGCATATTCAGCTGTTGGATTATTGAGAATAAGTAATCCATTGCTAAGTAAAGTTGTGATGTAGCTTTTTGTATCATGATTATTTTTATGTAACAAATTTAAATTAATATCTCCTAAGAAAATTGATTGTTTATACTTAGAGATTATACAATCAATTTTTTCTAAAAATAAGTTTAGATTAGTGTCATGAGATCTGTAAATTGCAAAAATATTAATATTATTCTTTAATAACTTTACGCCTAAGATATTCGAGCTTTGAAATTCTTCATCATACAGAAGTGTACTACTAATTTTATTATTAACGTATATTGCAACTCCCCCATAAGATTGAAACATAACCAGGCAAACTGTAAAATTTATTTTCAGTTTTGTTAATCCAGATTTCCGATAATATGATTACATGTACATCAATTTTGTAGGAATTAATTAAGGTTTCTAAACTATATAATTTGTTTCTAAGACTTTGAATGTTCAAATAAACTACATTAAAACTGTGCCTATATGCATTACCCAATAAATTGTTCATGTCTATAAAATGGTGAATTCTTAAATCATCGTTAAGATGAAGATAGTTCGTATAATCATCCTTATCCATATCGAAACGTAGTTGAAAAATAATTTATAAAACAAGTATTTTTCGAAAATAATGATATTTTGGCGCGTGAGAGCGTGATGGATAGATGTATCAATTTCGAATACTTAATAAAAAGCAATTTGACGTTTGTCCTACCAGTTAATAATAAGCATGCATATGTTATATTATATGTATATATGTTTATTATTACTATTACTATTATTATTATTAATATTATTATTGTTATTATTACTACTATTAATTATACGATATACATTATTACAATATAAAAGTACTATATATTTTTATTTATGACCTGACCGCGGTTTGAACCCAAGACCCTTCGATTGAAAGGTTGCCAACTTAACCACTGCGCCATGAGTCAGATAGTTGGGTTACTAACCTTGTTTTATATATATCTCGTGGGGATTAACACCTGTTCCAATGAAATAAAACAGTTAATGCCTCCCCTCAAAATTTTCCAATGAGAAACAAGGAGGGCAACAGAAGCTCATTCCTACCATGTAGAATTATCAAGATGGCGAAATTCAGCTTTAGAAATTCGTTTGTTATACGCACGTCCCGTTTGTGGAACCATATACCATCGCATGTGTCCAAAACCAAACTGTACATTTGTACATTTCCTAAAGTTTGGTTTTAAAAGGAGTGTGGTTTTGGTTGGTGAAAGTTCAACACTACCCTGAGGAAGCACGTACAGCTCCTCTTGGTGACTTTCGAGTTTTCCACCAACCCTCGTAAAAACAAAATATATATATATATATGTGTATAATGTTAAATTTACAATATGCTACGCTATCAGATTTATTTTTTATTTATTTATTATAAATTTACAAGGGGAAATTACTTTATTACATGAGGAATGTATGCTCTCGGATGTAGACCAAACAGATTTATTGTATGGTTTTTATTTTTTAACCAAAATTAATTTTTTTTCTATATATAAGAAAAAAAATATATATGAGATTTCTTGAGTTGTGACAGACAATTTCTGTATTTAAGAAAAATTATTTTTTGCAAGTATAGTCAAGTATATAAAAATGTGTTATTTAGAATGATTAATTTAACAATCGATTAATGTTAATTAGTTTAACTAAGTATATATGTGTATGTATTTGTATATATATTTATACTTAGTTAGAATATGCATACTTTATATACATATGTATGTGAGATGGGTGTTTTTCCCAGGCATACAATTTATATTTTTAATTCTTATTTCTAAATGAAATAAAATTACCTTATTGAGATCCATATTTTAGCATACAACTTTTGATACACCGCAGTCTAAAAATATATTATTTAATTTAAAAAAAAAACATAATTTTATACTTATCTAATCATCTAAATTCAAGTAGGCGAATGAACTCTTTTCTATTTTTATCTAAAGCTGTTATTTTTGATGATTATAACAGAAGAAAAGAAATTGGAAAAAGGGACTAGTGGATCCGTGGACGTAGAAAGTGAAACGTCAAAAGTTAAAACATTAGTATTTTTTAAAAAGTAATCTTTTATTAAATGTAATTAATAAAATGCATATTTAAATTTAATTTTTTTGAATAATAACTATTTACAATTTGATTTTTGTGAACTGAATTTTTTACAATAATTATTTTGAATTTATTTTATAATAATAATTTTATTTTTTAAGTTACAATTTAATAAACAGAAAACTTGATTTAAAATATAAAACCGAATTTAAATTATATTAAATTTTATTTAATCTTACATTTGGGAGCTCAACCGGGATAATCCAAAACATTGAACTAGGATCGGCTTCATATAGACGGTTGAAAAGTGATCTAAAGAAGATAAGTACTTTAGAATAAAAAATATATAATATTTAACGTGGAACAGTGAAATATAAAATTATATATATTTAATAGAGAATAGTGAAATAGAGAAATATAAAAATTTAAAGTAGAATATAAAAAAAAAATTATATATAATATTTAACGTGGAACGGTGAAATATAAAATTATATATATTTAATATAGAACAGTGAAATAGAAAAATATATCAATTTAACGTACAGAATAAAAAAAAAATTGTATTTAACATTCCGCGTTTGAATTTACAAAAAAAAAATACAAATTTAACGTGGATAAATTTAAAAAATATATATATAAATTTAACGTGGGTAAATTAAAAAAAAAATATATTTAACGTAGAAGTATAAAAAAAAATTTTTTTTTTTAACTATAAAAAAAATTAACGTAGAGCTTAGAAATTTTTTTTTGACTATATAAAATAAAATGAGTGCCCGGCGAAGATTAAGTCTACAAAATAACGATTTACCGGCTGTGAATGAAAACTTAAGATATGATGTTGAAAATAATTCAACTATTAGATTTAATTTTAATGATTTGGAATCACTAATTAAAAAATATTTGGGTAATGTAACAATAAGTGTACAAAAGTGGCTTGAAGAATTTCATCAATACTCGGATACGTTCGGTTTAATAGAATTACAAAAAATATATTCTGTAAACGATCGTTGGAGGGTGACGCGAAACTATATATAGAATGTGAAGCAAAACCGCTCACATATAGATAATTGAAATAATCGTTAATAAATGAATTTGCGTCAAATTAGTAGTGCCGAGGTGCATAAAACTTTTCAAACGCGAAAAAACAAATAAAGGAATCTTATCGAGAATACTGATATAAAATGATCGATATTGCCTTACAAGCTGAAGTAGATGAAATCTCGGTCATAACGTATGTGATAAACGGAATAAATGATATACCCGGTAACAAAGCAATGCTTTACGGTGCGAAAAATTTTAGTGAGTTAAAAGAAAACTTAATCATTTATGAAAAAAGATCTGTTTTAATTTTTAACGAATAACAAATAACGAATTAACGAATCGGAATAATAATATAAAAAATGTAGACGCGAAAAATACTTAACAACCGAAGAGAAATAATAATATTCAAATAGTAAAATTGCGCGATCGAATAAATATTGTTTTAATTGTAGTTCATCAGCACATGAGTTCCATAATTGTCCAGAGAAACAACGAGGACCGAAATGTTTCGAATGTAACCAATTTGGACACAAAAAAACAGATTGTCCAAATAAGAAGCATCCGACAGTTAGGACACATGCAGCTAGTACAAATAATAATTGTATTTTGTTAAAAGCAAATAATGTTATGGTAGAAGGTTTGATAGATACTGGAAGTGATATTTTTCTAATTAACGCATCATGTTTACAAATAATTAATCCTTTATCTATTTGTAGAAATTCTTCACTTTCCATATCAGGTGTAGGTGCCAACGTATTCAGTAAAGGATGTTGCAGTTTTCACCTAGAAATAAATGGTGATCAGTATAAAAATACAAAGTTTATCATTATCGAGAATTATTGTAAGAAGGTTGCTGTCATAATTGGAATGAGTTTAATACGACATTCCATTGTCAACATTAATGGCGGTGTTATATCCATCAAAAAAAGAAATAATGCAACAGGAAAACACATGAAAGAAGAAAGAGAATGTTTTTTAGCGCGAATCAGTTTGAAGAATGATTTTAGCTACACCGATCTGCCAGGATTAAGTAACTTAAAAGAAGAGAAAGTTAATAAGATTGCCACAATGATTGAGAATTACTCACCAGTATTTATGAAAACATTCAAATGAAGATTCTTCCATTAGACGATAAACCAGTACTCCAAAATCTAAGAAGGTTTCCTCCTGTGGAACAGAAAATAATTATTGATTAAGTAGAAGAATGGCTAAAAGATGGTGTTGTTATTGAAAGTTCTTTAGATTATGCTAGTCCAGTGATATTGGTAAAATAGAAAGATGGTTCAAATAGGCTTTGTATAGATTTCAGGGCGGTTAACAAGAAAATTCATAATGACAATTTTCCTTTGCCAGTAATATAGGATCAAATTGATAAGTTACAAGGAGCAACAATTTTCACCACACTTGATTTGGAAAATGGTTTTTTTCACGTGATCATAGAGGAGAATAGTCGAAAGTACACAGCCTTTGTCAGACAGAGAGGACACTATGAATTTTTACGGGATCCGTTTGGATTTTGTAGCTCGCCCAACGTGTTTCAAAGATTTATGAATATTACATTTAGAAATTTAATTAAGAAAAAATTTACTTATATTAATGATTTAATTATTCCTGCAAAATTCGAAGATGAAGCGTTAACAAAATTGCAAGAGGTATTATGTGTTGCTGCTCAGAATGGACTAAAAATCAAATGGAAGAAATGCAAATTTTTACAACGGGAATTTGAGTATTTGGGCTATATAATAAAGAATGGTACAGTTTCACCTTCTGAGGCTAAAACCAAAGTAGTGAAAAATTTTCCAGAACCAAAACGGTGAAACAACTACATAGCTTTTTAGGTTTAACAAGTTATTTTTCCAAAGTTTATTCCGCAATACTCAATAATCAATTTACAGATACCTGTAAATTTGGAATAGCGGCGGTCTTGCTGCAACGAAATCCAGAAAATGGAGCGTTACACCCTGTTCATTACATAGACAAGAAGACAACAGATGCACAACAAAAGTGGAGCAGCTACGAGTTAGAGTTTTGGCCGTCGTGGAGGCTATTAAGAAATTTAGGACTTATTTATTAGAAAAACATTTTAAATTAATAACAGATTGTAAGGCATTTACTATGACGTTAAACAAAAAGGATCTAATAACCAGAGTGGCATGTTGGTCGCTATTGTTAGAAGGGTTCAGTTACAAAGTGGAACACAGAGAAGGCACGATAATCCGTCATATAGATGCTTTGGGCAGAAATCCGGTAACCTATTGTATACAAATAAAAAAAGATTTTTTAAGTCAATTACAGGAGCTACAAACGAAATACGAAAAGTTAAGTGCTATAATACATATATTAAAACAGGGCTAGTATAAAAACTTTGTCATCCACCATAACATTTTATGCAAAGAGATTAATGGAAACATTTTATATGTTGTTCCCGATAGAATAAAAAATTCATTGATAAGATCAATACATGAAAATTGTCATTTCCATTTTACCAAGATAAAAATGAAAATTGAGGAAGAATTCTGTATGCCTGATTTGAAGAAAAGGATAGTTTCTTCCATCGGAAACTGTGTTAAATGTATTTTGGCAGAAGGAAAAAGCGGGAAACAAGAATGCCTCTAAATCCAATACCAAAAGGAGAGAAACCATTGAACACTTTCCATATAGGTCATTTAGGACCACTAAGTACAACTAAAAAGGTTTATCGATATACTTTAGCAATTATAGACGGATTGACTAAATTCTGCTGGTTGTTTCCTACCAAGACGGTAAATGCTGAAGAAATCGTTCAAAAATGCGAGATCATATCAAACACTTTTGGTTACCCAACAAGAATAATAGCAGATAGAGGCGATGCCTCCAATAATTTTCGTGAGTATTGCAAAACACACGATGTCAAACTCTATTTTATTTCGACAGAATTAGCAAGAGGCAATGGTCAAGTAGAGCGGTTACACACAATCACAATTGCAGTACTTACGAAAATATCATTGAACAAGCCTGACACACACGTCGCAGATTTACAAAAAAATTTTAATTCTACATTTCATCGCGCCCTCCAGATGACTCCCTTTGAAGTAAGGCTCGAAAAAAAAGCAATCATGAGACAAATTGAATTTCAGGACAGCTGAATGTGGGATGGGTATTTTACCCAGGCACACAATTTATATTTTTAATTCTTATTCCAAAATGAAATAGAATTACCTTACTTAGATCCATATTCCAGCATACAACTTTGCAAACACCGCATCCTAAAAATATATTATTTAATTTAAAAAAAAGCATATAATTTTATACTTATCTAATTTTTCTTTATCTTTAATAGCTCAGAGATAATTCCATCCAATCGTATACTAAATTTTATTTTTTTATTTTTGTAAAGATTTGTTTACAAAAATATTAAAATATAAATAATTTGACAATTGTCATCACACAATATTAGAACGAAACAACAACATTTTAAGAGATGACATTTTATGATAAACATTTCCGCTAGGGGAGCAAAGTACGGTTTATTGAAAATAAAGAAATGAATCAATGGAGATTAATAATCTAAATTCAAGTTTAAAGGTGGATGAACTCTTTTCTTTTTTTATCTACCTTGTTGTAGATAAAACAGTTTAAAGCTGTTATTTTTGATGATTAGAAAAGAAGAAAAGAAATTGGAAAAAGGGACTAGTGGATCCGTGGACGTAGAAAGTGAAACACCAAAAGTTAAAACATTAGTATTTTTGAAAATTAATCTTTTATTAATGCTGAAGAAATCGTTCAAAAATGCGAGATCATATCAAACACTTTTGGTTACCCAACAAGAATAATAGCAGATAGAGGCGATGCCTCCAATAATTTTCGTGAGTATTGCAAAACACACGATGTCAAACTCTATTTTATTTCGACAGAATTAGCAAGAGGCAATGGTCAAGTAGAGCGGTTACACACAATCACAATTGCAATACTTACGAAAATATCATTGAACAAGCCTGACACACACGTCGCAGATTTACAAAAAAATTTTAATTCTACATTTCATCGCGCCCTCCAGATGACTCCCTTTGAAGTAAGGCTCGAAAAAAAAGCAATCATGAGGCAAATTGAATTTCAGGACAGCTGAATGTGGGATGGGTATTTTACTTGGGAGGTTTGTGTCAGCTGCCCGAATTGCCACTCCAATTTATCAAATTCATCTCAGGAACATCATTCTATTAAATTTAAAAGTTCTACTTTTGTTGGTTTTGGAGATATGCTCGTTGCTCTTGTGCTCGTCCGGAAGTTTCCAAAATACGAACCCATGGTTCAAATTCTTTCAAATGTCAGTTTCCAATTTTACAGAAAAGGAAACATAACAGAACACCTTTGTACTAAAAATAAAAGTTCTAGATATATGCTCGTTGCTCTTGTGCTCGTCCGGAAGTTTCCAAAATACGAACCCATGGTTCAAATTCTTTCAAATGTCAGTTTCCAATTTTACAGAAAAGGAAACATAACAGAACACCTTTGTACTAAAAATAAAAGTTCTATCTTTGTTGGTTGTGGAGATAATCTCATTTGCTCTGGTGCTCGTTCGGAAGCTTCCAAAACCCAAACCCATGGACCAAATCCTCTTAAGTTTCAGAGACATAAATCGAACGGGAAGAAACATCATTGTACAAAATTTGAAGGTTCTATCTTTGTTGCTTTCGGAGATAATCTCGTTTGCTCCGGATTCATTCGGAAGCTTCCAGAATCCGAACCCATGGACGGATTTTGTCCAGATTCGAACTTAGCCTTTCTTTCGTAATTATTAACCTACTATATAAATTTCATCAAGATAGCATGATTATTTTTTGAGTTATCGTGCATACGGACGGACGGACGGACGGACGGAGATCGCTAAATCGACTCCGGCGGTGATCCTGATTCAGAATATATATACATGTCTATACCTAACTCTCTTCCTTTTGGTGGTTACAAACACCATACCAAAGTTAATATACCCTATACTTTAGGTGTAGGGTATAAAAAACTTGAATATGAAATTACAGGAAATCCACTAAGTCATTTATTATTCCTATTTGACTAAGCTTCAGTTTCTGGAATCATTATTTCACTAAGCCGTTGATTACTTGGCTGTAGCTATTGTAGAAGACTAGGCGTTTCTTTAGTTCTACGCCGTCTATTATCTTACACAAGAATTATATTTTATTTTTATTTTATTATATTATATATTACAATATGATATTAATTATAATTTATTAGACATATATATATATTTTTAATTTAATTATATTATACTAATGATATATTATAAGAAAAATCTATATTATTTTATTAATCTATATGATCCAGCCGGGGTTTAAACCCGAGACCCTTCGTATGAAAGGCCAGTATCTTAAACCTACACCATTGGCTGGATATATACTTACTTAGCCTTACAATATACATACTTTATATATATTATACACATACATATATAAAGTGTGTATATATACATACTATAGGAAACTATAGGAAAAAAAACTTATTTTTTGAATTTTATCAATTATGTTGTAGTTTTTCATACATAATATTATTTTTGATCATATCAAAGTACCGTACCATACATACATATACAATTTATTTTTATGTTATAAAACTCTAATCCTTTAATATAATAAAATAATAATAATAATATAATATAAAGGTAATGTTTGAATAAAATATTGGATTGAACGGTTGAAATTGAATTGAATTTACTCACCTTTAAAAAATTTGGACTTTTACCTTTCGGTGTTTACAATAGTTAGAACTAAGATAAAAAATGAATAAGAATTTAATTGTTTTGAAAGAATTAAATTCGTTTTTTCAATTGCACCCTTTGAGACCACCCTTATACGATAGTGTGATGTGATTCTAAATTACTTTATTTCGTTTATTAAATAATATTGAAACCTAAAAGCATCGATCGTATTATGTATTGGCTTTATTGAACATACATTAAAATATAGTATTTACGAGAGCGGTGTTTTAGTTTTCTGTATGAGCTCAACCGATGCAGAACGATTTCTTCAGGTAAATTCCTATATTTTTGTTATTTTTGTAATTTAGTTTCGTCTTTTTGTATACAATTCTTTTAACAGTTATGGCTTAGTAAATACATTCAAATTTTGTGATTGAATGAATTTATTATTGTAAATTCTATCGATTTGAAAATTATTTAACACGTTTCTGTTGTTTGGGTTTTAGTTGATATTTTTATTTTAACTCATGTTCGTGCTATCTAACTTCTTTTTAGGTAAAAACGATTTGAATAATAATTGGGATATTGAATAGAATTTCGATATTCTCGATAATTCAGATATTATTAGAGTGATGATAATTACGAGGAAATTTTGGTTAACTCACCATTAAATACAGTTTTTGCCGAAAATCAAATTGAACTAAATGAGGAAGTGGCACAACAAGGTAGATAGATATACATACACTAATACGAAATTTAAATTTTTGTTTATTTTAAGAAGATGCACCTGTTTTACATCTAACGATTGAAACTTCATCAAGATCATCACGAAATCACGTACGAGAAGAAATATGGAAAGATATCGATTTCCTAAATCATGATTTAGCAGCTGTACATGGATGCCAAAATTTGGTAAAAATTGGAACTGTGATGAAATACTTTTACAATTATTTCCCACAAACTCATTTCGAAGAGGTTGTTAAGTATACAAAAATGTATGTTCATCTAACTTATGGAAAATAATTAACCTTGACAATAGAAGAAATCAAACATTTTTATGGTTGTAACATTATCATGGGTTGTTTAAATTGTTCAAAAATTCGAATGTATTGGGCTAGAGGCTTCCTAAATGTTTTTATAGCCACCTCAATGTTTAGAAATAAATTTATGCAGCTAAGGAATAAAATGATTTATTTAAAGTTATATGAAAATGAAGGAATACATTTCGTCGACACCACTAAAATCATTCCAGGTAACAAATTTTGGCGAATTCAGCCTGTGATAGATTTAGTTAGAAAGAGATGTAATGAATTAACTTCGGAAATTAGAAGCTATAGTATAGACGAACAAATGATCCCATTCACTGGGTGATGCCCAGCACAACAAGTTATCAGATCAAAACCTTGACCAGTTGGAATAAAAAATCTTTTTTGTGTCACGTTTAATGGATTAATTGTGGACTTCAAGTTATTCCAAGGAGCTGGACAGTGGACTTAGTCACGGACCTTCCATAATTCTGCATAGCACAAAATGTTTAGTTGCTATGTGTTGTGTTGTGTTGCTATTGTATCAAACAAATGTGACAAAGATCCTATTCAAACTATTGATCGTTGGAATAGTAACCAAAAACGCCGCTTGCCTGCTATTAAAGATTATAATAATAACATGGGCGGTGTAATGTTAACATGGTCGGTGGGATGAAATGATGTACCGAATGATTACCGAATGAGGAATAAAAACCAAAAAATGGCCTGTTAAAGTATTTTTTCACTTTCTTGATTTGGCAATTTTTAATTCATGGATGGAAGAGATGAAGAGATGTTTCCACTACTGGGCATCCAAAGAAAAGATATTAAGCAGTTTTCGGCATTTAAATTGATGAAGTATTGGTAAAATATAAAGAGGTACCATCTGTTCCTAATAACAATTGTACAATTGTTGTACAAAATAAAAATGTACAATATGTTCAAATGTACAATTGCTGAAAATTATTACGGCACTAAATATCGGCCACGATAGGGTTTGATAGGTTCGACCACTGGCCTGAAGTCTTATGAAGTACGGCAAAGAGATGCAGAAATAAATTTTGTACTAGTCGCACAAGAGCAAGATGTCAAAAATGTAAAGTACATTTATGCGTTATAAAAGACAAAGATTGTTTCACAATATATCACACAGAAAAAAATAATCTAACTGTTTAACTGTGATAACAAATTAATAAAAAAAATATGTAAACTAAAGCTGTGAATTTTTTTAGACAATAAGTAAACTATTAGAATTAAAATATAAATATTAAAAATAAATAATGTAAAATTAAGAAATCTGATGAAATAATTTATGTTAATTTTATTAATATTTTTTTGGAAAGAAAGAAATGATATAAAAGAAATGTTTTTTTTTTACCTTATTTAACGACGTGAAATATATTTATTTTTTTATTTTATTTAATGTATTTATTTAGCATTTTTATTCAATTGAATGAAATATATTTATTTATTTTTATTTTATTTGATATTAATTAATAAATTCTAAAAAAAATTAAATTGAAAATAATGTATTTTCATTAAGTGTACCCAAATGCACAAACGTGTTAGGTGTTTTTTAACAGCCCACCTCCCCAAAAAAAATTTCGGTAACTGCTTTAGTATTTGGATAACTAAATAATCAAGTGCAGCAATTTTCAGTTTGATTAAACGATTTTAACGTATATAATTTAAAATATTAAATTTTTTGAAGTAATTCAGTTTTAAAGGTGAGTAAATTCAATTCAATTTCAACCGTTCAATCCAATATTTTATTCAAACATTACCTTTGTATTATTATTATTTTATTATATTAAAGGATTAGAGTATTATAACATAAAAACAAATTGTATATGTATGTATGTATGTATGTATGGTATGGTACTTTGATATGATCATTAATAATATTATGTATGTATATTAAAAAACTACAAAATAATTGATAATATTCAAAAAACGAGGAAGAATACAGTTGACTTTGTCCGTACCCGTACGATACCGTTAGATACCCGTACGAACCGTTAGTATGTTAACAGCCTGTCACTCTGCTCACAATATTATTTTTTTAATATTTTAGTATTTTAAAATAATTTGGGTGAATTTTATAATTTCTAGAACTATGGGTTGTACATATATTCAAACTATATGGTGATATGTACATTCTTCGAAAGCAGATTCTAACCTTTCACATAACGATTATCAATCCAAAACTTTTTCAAATATTCTATAGTACCATTTAATACTAAGCGGTAAATGTATATTAAATTTACTAAGTACAAAACAGTAAAGATAATTTTAAATATTATATTATATTATATTTAAATATTCCATTGACAGAATAATTTCTTATAAGTACAATAAAATACATATATGTATGTAAATACGGCGCTATATAATATACATATATACTCTTATCATTCATTCACTAGTGACATATACGATATGTAAATAAACATGATATTATATAAGTATGTATATATATCAATATCATATAAATAAAAATTCTTCAAGCAACCGTTATGTTGTATATTTATTTACATTTTTTTGTACTACGCATTATATCCTCAACAATTTCAAATTATCGAATAAAACAAATGCAAAAAATTTGTTGAAGAAATTTGTTAGAAAACTTGAAAAAATCAAGTAACACTTTCGTCAATTATAAAGTAACCCTATATTATTAAAAAAAGTTGTTAACAGAAATAAGAGAATGATGTTGAAACTTTAATTTTTGTGTATTACTTCAAAAAAATTCTAACAGGTGTTCAAGTTACAGGTGTTTAAAAATAGGAAATTTTCAGTTTTTGACTCCTTATAGCTCCTAAACGGGGGGTGATACAAAAAAAATTTGAAAGATCTCTGAAATGACTCACACTTATTTTCAGAGATCTAACTTCTGTCAAAATTTCAAGTTTCCAACTTAAACCGTTTAGAAGATAGAAGGGTTAAAGGATTTTGCAAAATTTTAGTTTCGCATAACGGTAAATTAAGACACCGTATGCCACAAATACATATTTATGGTATATATACTTTTAAAGCTAATAAAAGTAGTAATCGTTTGACGTTTTCAAAATGAAGATATACCTTATACAACTTGTGCTATAACAATTTAAATATAGAGCTTTTTTGAACCTTTGGGGAGCTGTAGCTCCGTAACGGGTGGGGCTACAAAAAAAAGTTATTAAAAATAAAATTAATATTTTTGTGAGATCTATCAGTAGTTAAAATTTCATAGCTCTATTGCAAAAAAAATGTGGGGATCTAAAAGTTAGGTGTTCGAGAGCTACCCTAAGGCTTGGTCCAAACTCAACCAAAAAAAATAGGGAACCTACAAATTACTCCCAAAATATTTTGTGTAAATTTCAAGATTCTAGCTTTCTTAGTTTTTGAGTTAGCGTGCTGACGGGCGGACGGACGGACGGACATGGCTCAAAAGTCTTAGAATTTTTTTCTGATCCGATCCATACCTTTGAAGGTATATCTAGCTCGCTTATTTCGAGGTGTTACAAACGGAGGAGTAATTTTATTATACCCGATCCTATCGTACGGGTATAATAAGTTTTCTTTCCCTATAGTTTACTACGTGTATAGTGAATATATGTATATACACACTTTATACTTATGTTTGTACATAATATATATAAAGTATGTATATTCTAACTAAGTATATGGATATATACTATATACATATGTTCATAAAGTATGTATATTCTAACTAGGTATAAATATATACACATACCTATACATATATATACTTAGTTATACTAATTAACATTAATCCAATAATACATATGTTAATTAATAATTTTTTATATTTAAATTTATAAAGTAAAAATTTAAATCATTCCTCATATTATATAGTCAATATAGTTTACTTCAATTGAAATGACGTATTATTGTTAAATTAATCATTCTAAATAACACATTTTTATATACTCTTTAGCTTATTTTGCAAAAAAAAAAATTTTTGAAATACACAAATTGTCTGTCACAATTAAAGAAATCTCATGTATATTTTTTCTTATATCTAGAAAAAAAATTCATTTTACTTAAAAAATAAAAACTATATAATAAATCTGACAACGTAGCAAATTTAACTTATATTTAACATCCATTCTCGTTTATTCGGTTTATAACACATTCAGCACAGCATACAGATAACTAATATTTTCTTTATATTTTAAAAATTGTTTATTGTAATACATTTATAAATTTTGTGTTAATGAATTTTATATAACTAGAATGAATAAAATTTATTTAAAACACAAAAACAATCTAATCTGAATTACTTAGAAAAGCCTACATTATATTAGCAGTATTCAAATTATTATCTATCCTAGTATAGCAATACGAAGTTACAATGTAGTGTACCAATTTATTTTATTTAGAACCTTTTTTTTTTTTCAAGGTTAAAAAATTCTATATCGAAAAAAAAACGAATTTAGTATAAAAGAAAAGATGAATAAATTTCATATTCATAGATGTCGCGACTATTTGGGGCACAGCCTTATTTTTATTTTCTATACTACTTCATGGAATCTCTTACATGTATAGTCTTTACTTATGTATAGTCTTTGGTAGTATATAAAAGATTCGTAATAAAATCTTGTGAAAACTGAAAAGTAAAAAAAAAAAGAGAAATAAAAAATCTTTTTATATATGTATGTATGGAAGTATATTTTTATTTTAAGTTTAGAACACAAAATAAAACATGAGTTGTAAATTATAACATAACCAAAGAAGTACATGGTGAATTTAAATTTTCTTCCATTAAATATTCTTCTAAACATTCCTCTTTCTAAATATTCGTAGTCTAAATATTCTTCTTAGAAATATTCTTCCTCCGAATATTCTTCTTTTGGTATTTCTAACAAAAAAAACCCATGTTGTAAAAAAACAGTATTAGTAAAAAATTACTTTATTTAAGACGTTAAGACACCTGTACATGAGTGAACTAAAACATATAAAAAACCAGACGCTTTGTCAGCAGATTTATATTATCAATAATTTTAATTTTAAGAATGTTTCAATAATTTTACTTTTATCAAATTACAATATTTTAATTTTAATAATTTTAATTATTTCTCACGGGAAATAATAATTTCGAAATAATGTAAAATTGTTAAATCAGCAAATTTAATAGTATGAATTAGATGCTAGACATTAGTTAAGTTATACAGTTAAATTTGTCAATTGAACAATAATTAATAAAGTGGACTTCAGTCCAAATAATTATTTTTTAAAAAGAATTTATATTAAAATTCTTAACTGGCGACCGTGACAGAACCCTGGAGAAAAATTAGATATTCTACAGGGGCTGATCCAGAAATATTTGATGCAGCAATACCCGTGAGAACATAGTGGTCAACTAATATTTTTTGATCATCAAAAAGTCGCAGCTGTAACCGTGAGAACACAGTGGTCAACATCTTGGTAAATAAAGTTATCCACGTGAGGAGAACATAACTAAACTCCAAGTACAACTAATTTTCACTAATATTCAACTAATAAAAACTTAGGACTAAAAAGGAATCATACGTTATATTTCAAAGTAACTATACGAAGAAGCTGACCCTTCTTAATAGCTAAGCAAACGTCAATCCTTTGCTCAAATGCAAACTTTTTTAATTATAACGTAAGTAAGAGAATAAAAAATTACTAATTACAAAAAATTAATAAAAAAATAAGAATAAAAAACATATAAAAAAAAAAATAATAAATTAAAAAATAATAATTAATAATAAAGAAAATCGTCAAAAAAATTTCCAAATTAAATTTAACCGAATAAAAATTAAAAATATCCAAAATGATTGAAAACGCAGTAGAAGAAATTAAAAAATGTATTAGACAATTAACTGGTGCAAGTAATGCCCAACTCGAGCTTATTAGAAATTTAACAGCTCGCCTCGAAAGTATTGAAGTAAGATTAAATCAACAAGCAGTACAAGCAGCACAAGTAGTAGCTAACAATAACGCAGGATTCCAGCGTCTGAGAAATGAACAAGATTTAAAGGATATCTGGAAGTTTGATCAGATGCAGTAAAATAGTTACAAACATTCGATGGTAACCCTTTACATTATGTATCTTGGGTACATAATGTTGAAAGCATTATGCAAGACTACGAACTAGTAAGAAATAAACCCATATACAAATCTATCTTACAAAACATTCGACGAAAGGTACGAGGAAATGCAGACTCAGACTTAATATCATACAACATCTTTGATGACAGCTGGGAAGATATCAAAAATTGTCAGTCCCTGCATTACGCCGACAAGCGAGATTTACGATCTTTGAAACACAAATTATCAAACCTTCACCAAAGAAATCAATCAGACAGATGAATTCTTTGCGGTTGTAAACAACCAATCATCACTAATCATAAACAAAATAAAAACCGAAAATTGCAACGCAGATGTAATAAACGATCTAACTAAAACCTATCGTGATAGAGCACTAGACGTTTTTGTCAGAGGCCTTAATGGAAACCTCTCAAACATGCTGAGGATATAGAGACCGCAAACACTACCCGAAGCGTACTCTTATTATTTGGAAATCGAAAATTCTAATTTCTGTAATATCAGAATCCACAGTCAAAATTCCAACACCATGGCACAGCAAAGGAATTAAATTATAAAGAAGAAACCATTCCAAGCCCAACCACAACAGAGAAATATTCAAAATACGTATCAGCAAACCAAACAAAACACATACCCACAAAATCGGAATAATTACGTACAATACAACCAACAGCCAAACCAAAGCACATATCAACCAATTCGAAATAATTTTTCTGAAAGACCGGCACAACCAAAAAATTTATCGATGGAGATTGCTCCGTCAAAAAGTGAGTTATCGAGAGCTCGAAACAATACCAATTATAGACCAAGTATGCAACCAAATCAACAAAGAATCTTCAATCTAGAAACAACTGATTTGGAAAAAAACGATGATAGTCGAATGGTATTGAGAACAACAACAGAATTCTTTATACTACCTGGTTTAAAAAATTTCGATGGGATAATAAGCGTCGACACTCTCAAAGAACTCGAAGCAGTAATCAACCGAAAAATTAACACGCTTACAATAGCTCCTGGAATAAAAATACCACTAAAAGAGAACCCATCTCTCCAAGTCAACAGCATCGAAATTCGAGGTCAACACTTGGGTGAAAACACAAGAGCTAAATTAAAAGTATTAATAAATCAATACAATGAGCTTTTCGGTTCAATCAACAATCAAGAAACCATAAACCATCAAGACACATCTGTAGAAGCTGAATTAAAACTACAACTGAGGAACCTATCTTCAGTAAAGTTTACTCATATCCTGTCCACATGTGAGCGGAAGTCGAAAAGCAAATATATCACATGCTTCAAGATGGAATAATAAGACCTTCAAAAAATCCATATAACTCGCCTATATGAATCGCGGAAAAGAAAATGGATGCTTCGGGTTTAAAAAAAAGTCGACTTGTAATCGACTTCAAAAGGTACATACAGTTACAGTTTCATACAAATACAGTTACAGTTTCGGATACCTATCCTATTCCGGATATAACATCAACAATAGCTAGTTTGGGAAATTCAAAATTTTACACCACCATCGATTTAACTTCTGGATTTCATCTTTGGTGGTAAAAACGAGGAAGAACATCTTCAATATATTGAAAAGATATTCAATAAATTATAAACAGCAAACCTAAAAGTCAATCTTGATAAAACAGAATTTCTGAAGGAAGAAATCGAATTTTTCGGATATATCATAACATGTCAAGGTATCAAACCAGATCTAAGAAAGATTCAGACAATTCAAAATTCCCGAAAATCTCAAGGAACTCAAACCATTCTTAGGATTAGCATCCTATTACAGACGATTTATCAGAGATTTCGCAAAAATTAATAAACCTCTAACCAACATGACGAGAGGCGAAAATGCTCAAATTAAATCAAACCAGTCAAAGAAGATAAAAATAAGGTTTAAAGAAGAGGAGTTCACTGACTTTCGAAATTTAAAGGAAATATTATCATCATCTGAACTTTTTTGTTTCATAATTTTTAAACAAGATCAATTGCAAACTTCCAAAACATATTTTTTTCTGATTATTTTCTTTTCAGTATTTAAAAAAGAATCAAGCGAATCATAAAATTTTGCCTTATCCTACTAAGTTTTTTTTTTTTATCATCAATGTATTAGCATAAAGAAACTATATACATAGAGTACTCATCCAGTACAAAATTTTTTAGTCAATTTTTTGTATCTCACATCCACTCAAAAATTATTTCTCAATTTGTTATTGCTTATAAATTGAGCAAAATTCATTTTAAGCTCATAAAAAAAAAAAAATTGTCTTTTTAACTCACTTTTTGAGTATTATATCCTTGTTAATATTCAATATTTCAATTTAGCTTTCAAAAAAAAAAAGTTTTCTAAATAAAATAATTCCAATCGAATATACATACATCCATATGTATTTGTTTTGCTTCGCTTTGCTTGTTTTATTTTGCTTTGCTTTGCGGATAAGTATACTATATACTTACAATATACATACAGCTACATGTTTTTATTTTTTATTATACAACTGATATAGAGATTGGGAATGTTTATCAATAAGATCTTTGTTTTTTTTTTTAATGCTAGAGTGTATTTGGATATAGTGCATTTGTATACATAGATGATAGAATATACATCATATATATGTATATATTTTATTTTTGCTTGACTTTATGTATAATTTCTAATAAAGGCGCGATTTCTATTTTTGTAATATGTATGTATATTAAAATTTAAATTACAAGTGAAATAAGTGTTTAAACCTTCAATAGGTAAATTGTATTTTTGATTTTTAAAATGCGATACTTATTAGCTAAAAAAATAAAAAATTTAAACCCGACTTGTAAGTACCATAATGCTTGTAAGAGTTAAGAACGCTAGCAATTTAAAATAAAAAATCATGCAATTACGCAAATCATATATTATGAATTATATTTATTTAAAAATTGTTAACGAAAGAAAACAGTACTAACGGTATTTATTATAAAAATTATTATAAGAGTAACTATATTATTAATATAATTCACACATTCAAACATTAATACATTCAACAATGATATTATACCATTTATATACTATTGCAAATTAGTTTCTATTCTTTATGTTAAATAAGTTCTTTATTTACATTTTACACATTCATATTATTTTCATAAGTAATATAAATACATTTAAGTGTACATTTACGAGTACATTTACGAGTGTAAAAAATTATTTAGTCTCATTTACAAAATGCTTATAATTTATAAGTGAAAATATTTTGAGTATTGAGTAAATTTGGGTACAATAAAATGTATATTGAGTAATTTTGGGTACAAAACGTTTTTAAGAAATTGACTAAAAAATTTTGAACTGGATGAATACTCTATGTATATAGTTTCTTTATGGTATTAGTTCGAAAATATGAATTAGTTTAGCGTTAAAATCAAAGATTATCTATTATAAGAAGATGTACCACTCTCACCACGTGACCGATTTTTTTTTTTTTCGCTACTCGAACTGATGAAATAAGAATTTGCAGATGAAATATATTAGATTCAAAGATTTGAGATAAAAAAATAACTAAACACCCCAATCTTTCTGTTAGTGATAAATTCTTTTAATTATGTATTCAATTTCAATATTATACTGATAAAAGAATTTAGATTTTAATATACTAAACATATAAACTAAAAAATTTAATTTAATTTTACTTTAACAAAAAAATAATTGAAGCAAGATCTAAAACATCTTCACTTGACAACTGAAACATTTTAAATAAGAAAGTGTTATATAAGAAAAACACTTTAAATCAATACAATAAGAATATTCTAGATCAAAAAAAATTGTAAGTCATTATAATACTATAAAAAAAATGCACCACTAATTCCCAATAAGCAATTAGTTGATAATTAACATTACAATATTTCAACACGAACAAACAAAAAGCTACAAAATTGAAAGAAATAGGTAGCAATAAGATTTTGTTATTTGAAAAGAAGACAAAAAACTGTTATGAAACGGTTTGGCCGAATATCCACTATGCAGCAAAGTGTGTCAAAAGTGGAGAACGCAAAATAAATTTAAACAAATAATTTGAAGCTGTAATGGAAAGTACAGGGAATCAAAATAGGATTATAAAATATATTATATTTATTTTTTTGCAAATGTTGAACACTTAACCTTTTATGTCTTATATCACATTCTTTAACATTTTTATTAAATTTTTTTTAAAATATGAATTCTAACTCTAATATATTTTTTTTATTATTATTATTTGTTTATTTCCGTCACATTGTATAAATTGATCTTACAGACTAAGTTTTACAGAGTTTGTTTACTGTTATATTTAACCTTACAGCTGAAAAATATGATTTAGTTACATTATATTTATTGTTATTGAAATGTGATTCAAGGCAAAAATGGAAGAGTAAAAAACCTTATAATTTTTATTTTTATTTTAATAAAACCTAATGACTAGTTTTAAACTAAAACTAAAACTAATAATACTAACATAAAATAATATGAAATAACGGCTGTACGAAATAACTCCCACTGAAATAAGTCCCACCAAAATTTATGAAATCCCACTTTTTTTCATATAAAGTTGGGAGTTATTTCATAATGAAATAAATTCCAATAGTTGGGATTTATTTTATTTTTTTGAGACTTATTTCATTTATTTTCAGTATGATTTATTTCATATGAAATAAATTCCACAATGAATAGAAGTTATTTCATTTTAACATTGAAAGGTGGGAATTATTTCATTAAAAGTGGGAGTTATTTCATTTTTCTTTAAAATCAAAATTAAAAAATTAAATTCATTAATTTAAAAATTTCTAACTGTAAATAAATTCAATAATACAAAGAGAGGAAAAAAAGTTGAGGGCTTTAAAATTGAGAGTTCACTACCGTATCGGTAGTAAGCTATAACAACGAACATGATTGATTTTATTTTAAAAAATTAACAGCCATTAGCGGGAACCCGCCCACATTAAATACAAGTGCACTCTGCTCTCTAATATATTATATAGTATGTAATAAAATAAAGTATGCAATACAATACATATTCAGTTATTATACTTTTACACAAGACCTAAGTCGAGACTCACATCAACTATCAGGCCATGAAGTGCAGAGAGTAAAAGCTTAATAAGAGGCCAGCTTTTAACAAATTTACACGCAATCTTATGGAAAAAAATAGGGGGCCGACTATAAATCTTGAAATAACACAAAAACCATTTACTTTATTCAATTTGGTCCAAAGAAAAAATTAAAGTCGCATCTTTTTTACATAATTCATTAAAGAAAGATATTTTAAAATATAATATTTTCATTCATAAATATGCATTTAAAAAATTGTCTTTCTTTAAATTTTTTATTTTAAAAGCTTCTTAAGATAAATTGCCTTAATATCGTAATAGTATACGTCGAGACTACTTTCATACTTCAAAATTTCGTACACGCTTATATGGCTATATTCGAGACTCACATCAATTATTAAATTATTCATACGCGCAATACGTGAGAATCGATTGGAATTCTCTCACAACTACATTCATGTGTTTTCAGTTCTTGGCCTGTTTACTTAGGCCTCTTTACTTAGGTCTTGCCTAAGTAAACAGGCCAAGAACTGAAAACACATGAATGTAGTTGTGAGAGAATTCCAATCGATTCTCACGTATTGCGCGTATGAATAATTTAATAATTGATGTGAGTCTCGAATATAGCCATATAAGCGTGTCTTGGGTGTTTACTTAGGTCTTGCCTAAGTAAACAGGCCAAGAACTGAAAACACATGAATGTAGTTGTGAGAGAATTCCAATCGATTCTCACGTATTGCGCGTATGAATAATTTAATAATTGATGTGAGTCTCGAATATAGCCATATAAGCGTGTACGAAATTTTGAAGTATGAAAGTAGTCTCGACGTATACTATTACGATATTAAGGCAATTTATCTTAAGAAGCTTTTAAAATAAAAAATTTAAAGAAAGACAATTTTTTAAATGCATATTTATGAATGAAAATATTATATTTTAAAATATCTTTCTTTAATGAATTATGTAAAAAAGATGCGACTTTAATTTTTTCTTTGGACCAAATTGAATAAAGTAAATGGTTTTTGTGTTATTTCAAGATTTATAGTCGGCCCCCTATTTTTTTCCATAAGATTGCGTGTAAATTTGTTAAAAGCTGGCCCCTTATTAAGCTTTTACTCTCTGCACTTCATGGCCTGATAGTTGATGTGAGTCTCGCTTTTACAGTATGGAAAGAACACATTACTCTCTCGATATGCCAATTAATTGCTGAGAAATTTGCATATAGTTTAAATGGATTAAAGTAGTGTTTGTATAAATTGTAAAAATGTGATATAAACGAGACTCACATCAATTTAAATAATAAATTACTTAGGATGTTATGTTATAAAGTTAAATCATTTATATTTTATATTAAAAATGAAATAAATGAATATTTATAAATAATATTACTAAAATAAATTATTCTTTCATTTCAAATATTAATATGTAGAAAAAAACTAACAGTTAAATGACAATAAAAAAAAATCAAAAATCAATAAAAAACAGTGATTTAAATCACTGTGATTTGTCACAGTGATTCAAAAGTAGCAATCGCCCTTAGTAACAGCGATTCGAAAATCACTCTTTTTTCCATCCCTAAAGATGATCATAAATAATGTTTTGTACATATATTAAAAGGCATAAATCATAAAATTCAAAAAATAAGTTTTTTTTCCCTATTCACTAATTGAAATGTCAAAATAGCGACAACAACAAGCGCAAAAATGCAACGACAAATTGTTATAAAAAATGTAGATTGCCTATTCGATCCGACTACATTCTAATTGAAACTCTTGATCAATAAGCATGTAAGTATTAACATTAACCAAAATAAAATAAATAAAAAAAATTTTTTAAAAAACAGCTTTTTTGAACTAAAAAGTAGAAAATAAATTTTTAATAGCAAATTTTTCTGTAATTTTCTAAACTATATTTTTACAATTGAGATTTCTTTGAAAAAGTTTATTTCAATATGTCAAATATATATATAAATATAAGTATATATAAGTTTTAAAGTCTGTGAAATTAATATAAAAGCTGGAGGCAAAATTTAAAAATATAAGTTTATAGTTATGTGTTTGTTGCCTCCAGCTTTTATTTTAATTTCACAGACTTTAAAACTTATATATACTATTAAGTTAATATTAAGCTATTAAGCTATTAAAAATTTATTTTCTACTTTTTAGATCAAAAAAGCTGTTTTTTTCAAAATTTTTTTTATTTATTTTATTTTATTCTTTTTAGTAACGACAAATACCTATAAGTATTAAATTGATATTTTTTTTTTCCTTGTTTAATTTTGAATTTTTACAGTTGCCCTTACAGTCTATAATTATATTATTACCTGTTATAATATAGAATATATTGAATTTTTTTATTATTAATTTATTGTGGCAAAATTTTTAAAAAATTAAGAAAACGTTGCATAGCTAAATTCAAAATTTAAATAAAATTATTGCAATTTTATAATGTTCTCTATTTCCACTTAAAAATTTGACCCATTGAAAACTTTGATTTATATACTGCCTTGTTTTTTCTTTCTTTTATAGCATGACATTTTAATATTTCTTTTTTTCTATCTGTTATGTGTGTAAATATCAAATGTGCACATATACATAAGAAATAGCCTTTAAAAATATTTAAAAACAATCAAAGTAACATTTTTTGTTCTCATTTTCTTCTATTCGTTTTTATTTTTCTTCCAGTATTATATTTTACTTTTTTTTTCTGTTATTTAGGTACGCTAAGAACTTATTTTTTTTTTTAATATTAAATTTATGCATACAGTCTATTTAAAAAATATAAATTATTAGCTATAGAACATTCTGAATTTTTTTTTTTTCGTTTATGTTTACCGTCCATTCATATAAATATAATTGTTGGTATTAAAAAATAATGAATCTATAATTACACACATATATATTGATATATTCATTCATATACATATTATAGTAGTATGGGTACTATATAATGATCTGAACTTCTAATTGTCATATTATATTATCTATTGTGGCAAGATTTTTAAAAAATTAAGGAAACATTGCATAGCAAAATTAAAAATTTAAATAAAATTGTTATTGCAATTTTATAATGTTCTTTATTTCCACTTAAAAATGCGACCCTTTAAAAACTTTGATTCATACACTGCCTTGTTTTTTTCTTTCTTTTCATAACATAACATTTTAATATTTTTTTTTTATCTGTTATGTACGGAAATATCAAACGTATGTTTCTTTCTTTTAAAATCATAACATTTTAATAGTTCTTTTTTTCTATCTGTTATGTGGGTAAATATCAGATGTGCACAATATATACATAAGAAATAGACTTTAAAAATATTTAAAAACAATCAAAGTAACATTTTGTGTTCTCTTTTTTTTCTATTCGTTTTTATTTTTCTTCCAGTATTACATTTTCCTTTTTTTTTGTTTTCTGTTATTTAGGTACGCTAAGTATTTCTTTTTTTTTTTTTAATGTTTAATTTATACATGCATTCTATTTAAAAAATATAAATTATAACCTATAGAACATTCTGAATTTTTTTTTGTTCGTTTATATTTATTGTCCATTCATATGCATACATAAAATTTTTTTTTGTTCGTTTATGTTTACCGTCCATTCATATAAATATAACTGTTGCCTACATATTAAAAAATAATAAATCTATAACTACATACATAAATAGCCATATATTCATTCATACTCGTATACATATGTATCTATATTATGAGCTGAACTTCTCAGTCTTGCATTATATAATGCGGCAAAATTTTTAAAAAATTAAGAAAACGTTGCATAGCTAAATTCAAAATTTAAATAAAATTATTGTAATTTTATAGTGTTCTTTATTTTCACTTAAAATGCGTCCGTTTAAAAACTTTGATTCATACACTGCCTTGTTTTTTCTTTCTTTTCATAACATAACATTTTAAAATTTTTTTTTTTTTCAACTGTTGTACGGAAATATCAAACGTATGTTTCTTTCTTTTAAAATTATAACATTTTAATAGTTCTTTTTTTCTATCTGTTATGTGGGTAAATATCAGATCTGCACATTAAAAACATTTTTTGTTCTCTTTTTTTTTATTCGTTTTTATTTTTCTTCCAGTATTACATTTTACTTTTTTTTCTGTTATTTAGGTACGCTAAGAACTTATTTTTTTTTAATATTAAATTTATGCATACAGTCTATTTCAAAAATAGAAATTATTAGCTATAGAACATTCTGAATTTTTTTTTTGTTCGTTTATGTTAACCGTCCATTCATATGCATACATAAAATTTTTTTTCGTTTATGTTTACCGTCCATTCATATAAATATAACTGTTGCCTACATATTAAAAATTATAAATCGATAAATCAACTAAATAATAATAGTTGGGAATTTGTGAATTTGGTGTTACTGTCTTAGCAGATTTTTAATAGTACAGCACACATAAAAATATGCATACCATTTTTGTACATGTTTGTACCTACATATGTAGTAAAAAAATTTGGTTTTAAAATATGTAATTGAGAATATATTAAATTGCTTACTTCTAAATGCTAATGTTTTTGAATTAAAAAAAAATTATTTTGCTTTTTCTATACGATGTAGATATATATGTATGTATGTACACAACATATATTTTATGATTAATTCATAATTATTGTTATTGAAAAGAAAAATATTGTTGTTATTTACTATTTTTAAAAAAGACTGGATTTCTTATTTTTAATATATTCTTTTTGTTGTTTAATATTTTTACATAATTGGAAATATATTCTTAGTTTTTATACTTCAGAAAAAGGCATTAGTGGTGCAGATCATCATTCCCTAATAGACCTTAATTTAAAGGCAACTCCCAATTTAGATATCAATGTTAGGGCCATAATAGGCGATTTTAATATGTTAAGAGTTTCGAAAGAAAAGCCCTATTTTAATTATAATTAAGAAAGGAAAAACACATATCTATATAAATATTATAAATAAACTCATTGCTTTTATAAATAAAAATGTATACTAAAAATCAATTGATTTGATGAAAAAAAACTTAAATTTAACACTTGCTTACTAAATTTTAAATAAATGCATATTAAATTTTACACTGTGTTCTCAAGTGCGGCACATTAATTTGTTACACATTCATATCTTTCAAATTCATCGCTTTCAAACCAAAAATATTTTCGAAGCACATATTATTACTATTTTGAAGTATGTACCTATGTATATGTACGCATACAATGCAATGGGCTACATAAAAAACAATAATGTTTTATAGAAAAAAAGAAAACATTTATGTATTACGTATACGTATTGGTATTGGTGAGTTTAGTAAATTTAGATAAAATGTTTTATTTTCGTTCTGTAATAATTCTGTTAAAAATTCTGTTATATCTTTGTATGAAAATTTAATTTTGAAATTAAGCTAATTTCTTTAATGTTTTTCGATATTATTATTTTAAAATCATGTATTGTCATCGGGATCTGATCTAATGAAGAAAATTTCAAGTCTCTAGCTCAACGGGAAGTGTGTTTAAAATGGCTTCTAAGATTCCATCCTTTACCCAACCAAGTTAATAAAAAGCTGTTAATAAATATATTAAATATTTTCTATAAAAAACAAATTATTGACAGAAGTTTTAAAAAATAGCTTATACTTTCCAGATGTGATGGTAAATATAGAAAAGTGCAAACGATTCCATTTTTGTGAATATAATAGAAGACCAGATTACAAATTGTTCTGATGGCAGAGCGCGTCCTATTATATATGGAAAAAAAATTTTAAGGCAGGATAGGAGTAAATTTAAGTTTCTGCCTAATATAAATTTTATGTCGTTCGAAATTCTTCAATAATGCATGTAAAATTTAAGTTTTTGGAACTAGAATATTTATGTTGGAAATGTGAATGTTCATGTAAAGCTGCAGCAGGCGAAAAATGTAAACATATTTCTGCCTGGTCACATTATATACTAAGGTGAATTACTAATTATTTAATACTATCAATAAATCCTTTCTTTGTTTTTTAAAATAATTTAATCGTTAGCCTTATTTACAATACAATACTATCTAGAAGGAGAAATGTTTGCAAAAACCATTTATGAAAAGAATTGTATCTTTTTTAATGTTTACTAATCTCACGTGATTTAGCTTTTTTAGCTTGCAGTCCATATGAATTAAGTTACAACGGATATATTTGAAAATTAGTAGAAATCGCCCATTATAGGAAAAACCTGTGATTCAAATAAGCTGTTATCTAAATTAAATTATGTTAAATATAAAAATAATAAATTTATTATAAATAAAAATCATATATATTTTGGTCAAATTCAATTGAGCTTAGCCATTTTGAATTTAGATATTTGTGATTTAGTTATTTATAGTAAATTTTCTAACTTTATACAAATAATAACTGTTGAAAAAGATTATGAATTCTTAGATAAGTATATACAAATTTTGACTGAAAGACTGAATTAAATTAAATTAAATGAATAAATTATGTGTTATGTTAAATCAGATCTAATTGTTTTTTTATTTACTTTTATTTAAAAAATTATTCTTCGCTTAGAAATGGTTCGCTTAAATCTGTTATAGCACCTATAACAGTAAATACATCATCTACATATGGTAAAATAGATGTAGGTACTTTCTCAGCTAATATTTTGAATGGTATCATCAGCCCGATACTTCTTTCTACATGTACAATTTTAGTACTTCCAACTATTTCTGATTACTCCAAAATGTTGTATGCAAAATCAGGTCTAAACATTGGAACTCTTGCTTTAGCTAACTTTTCTGCAATCAAAAATCCTTTGTCAGCCATAATTGCATCTCCAGGTTGAAGTTTGTCTAATAAGTTAGTCATATTAAATATTGATTTATCTGAAAATCTACCAGCTACACAAGGAGATATATAATTTAACAAGCCAGAGGGAGCTACACCAATTAAAACGTTGACAGTGTGTTGGCTCTTATAATGTGAGTATGTTTACGTTCTACAAAATGTTGAAGTTTTCACCTCAGTACAATCTAAAACTGTCATCACATTGGAATAATTTGCGAAACATTTTGGCAAACTCTTTAGATTTTCTTCATGTGTTTGCCAATGAATCAATCCACCTAAAACCTTTAAAACAAACTTAGTAATTTAAAAAATTGTATTAGGGTAAGTTCACTTGGGAGGCATGCATCCAAATGCAAATTTATTGCGGTTACATTTCGTGTACTCTTCGGTAATATTAACGAACATTTTGCATCCATTATCCATCCGCTAGTTCACGAGATGCAAAGCGGTGACTTTTTTATTTTGCAAGTTTTATTTGAAAGTACCTACTAGGCTAGTATGTGTAATGTGTATATTCTTTTGCCATTTGATGAACATTGCAAATTGTATTTATTATTATATATTGTTTTGACATTTTTATGTAAGAAAAAATTATAAACTAAATATAATTTTAATGCCGAACCACTACCGCTAAATATTATGCAAGTATACGCACCCACAAATGATAAAAGTGATGAGGAAGTTAAATTTTTTTATGAGGAAATAGAAAAATTATTAGAACTTATTAAACCAATCAAAAATTTAAATACAAAAGTTGGAAACTAGATGATATATGTGGGTCCTTTGGTTTAGGGACCAGAAACGGAAGAGGTGATCGCCTAGTACAGTTCTCCCAAGAAAAAAGTTTGAAAATTATCAATACGTGGTTTTGTCTACCACCACGTAGACTTTACACATGGAAATCACCTCAAGACGGAAATTGCCACATAGTACGCAATCAAATTGATTTCATACTAATAAATGAAAGATATAATACATCTGTTTTTAAAGCTAGAACCTACCCTGGAGCTGATGTTCCATCAGATCACAACCTTCTTATTGCTAAAACTGAAAACTGTAAGAAGACCACCACGCTAAAAAAAATTTGATATAGAAAAATTAAAAGATAATATCATCAGGATTAGAACTGCAGCAGAGATTAACCACCAACTACAAAGCATGAATGTTAATAATGATACAAGCTCGATTTGGAATCAATTGAAAAATGTAATTAATAATGTGGCAAATAATAAATTAGGTGCAAAAAGATATGAAGCAAGGCAAAATGATGAGGCCAGAAATTCTTGAACTTATGAGTGAAATAAGAAAACACAGAAACAATAATCACCCTGAGTATAATAAAATGCAAAACCTGATTCGATCTGAAATACGGAAAGCGAAAGCTAATTGGTTACGGCAACAATGTGCGGAAATTGAAATATTTCAGAAACGGCACGATGATTTCAACCTACATAAAAAACTTAAAGAAGCTTCGGGTGTGTACAGAAAAATAATGTCAACTATATTAACAGATGACCAAGATAATATTGCAGTGACTCCTGAAATGAAAAAACAAGTTTGGGAAAATTATATAAAAGACTCTGACCTTACTAGATCGAATATTTGTACAGAAACAACATCTAGGCAACTGACAGGACCAAAAATTACAAAAAGTAAAATAGAAAAGGCCATCCAATCATCGAAAAATGACAAAGCAGTAGGTCCTGATGAAATTCCTGCAGAACTTATAAAACTTATCGATGACAACAGCATTGCTCTACTTGAGAAAATATTAAACAATAGTAGATAGGTAGGCACTTGGGCCAGACAGGTCAGTAGGTCAAGGTCACCCGTAAGTAGGTCAAGGTCACCCGGAAGTAGGTCAAACTGTAATTAGGTCAGACAGGCGGCGGCGACCGTCAGACAACTCTTGTTGTTTATAAGGATTGTATACTTGTTTTAAGTAATAGGTAAACATGGAAATAGTAAGAAAAAATGTTTTTTTTATGCTAGCAAATTTTAAGATATTGTTGTTTTTATTTGTTATTTTTTTCTTTCGTTTTTTTTTTATGAAGTATTTAAAGAAGAGGAAAGAAAAACCATTAATTAGTTATGTAAGAATGTTGAAAAAAAAAACAAGAAATCAAAAATATCTAACGTGGTACAGGTCTACTTCTTATTGATGTATACTTGGCTTAAGTAATAGGCGCATATGAAAAGTAGAAACAAAAAAATGGTTAATGAATGTAAAAGGAAAAAAACAAAAAAAGTTTAAACGTACAAGATAGAACAATTTTAAAAGGTACAACGCATCTTTAAAATTCATAAAGAAAAAGTGCAAACCTGTTTTTCTGTCTACATAATGATCAAACTATTGAAAAAAAAATATGCGTTTTTAGATGTACCTAACTATTTGTGTTGTTTTTTTTTTTTTTTTCTACTTTAACTATTTAAAGAAGATAAAAGAAAAAAACTAATGATTATTGTCGGTGTGTCGTGTAAGATATTTTTTGTTTGTAAGAATAGAAATGTGCTGTGCTGTCTTAATCTAACATTTTTTCTTTTAAAAGATACATATATACATTATAACAATTTTTAACAGCACATCTGAAATTGTTGTTTAATAAGTGTATAGGATAATTTGATTTAAAGTTATCAATCTTTTGTAATGACGGCAAGTTTCTGCTTAAATCTTCTATTTTATCACTGTCAATGTACTTTTGAAGGAATAGTTTTTTTTTGTTCTCCTTTAACATAAATTTTTTCAGCTGACTCTGAATAGTGTTTTAATATACATTTTACATCTAAATATTCAACTAGACCGTTATTCCATTTAAGTCCATTTATTTTATTTTCGCAATACTGGTTATTATATTTCATATCCGGACTGAGTTCCTCTGAGGGGTACGGTGCTTTGAAGTGATAGACAGTTGGAATTAAACTTCCTTTTTCAAGTATGGCTAATTCTTTTAGGAAATATTGCTTTTCATTTCCTTGTAAAAATTGTAGGTCAACTATGAGAACTCGTTTAACCATGTCGACGGTTTGTGTAAGAATACTCATTAGAATAAATAAATTTACATTTATATTCACTTCGGCAAAAGAGCTTTTCATATAAATATAGGTTAACAGTGCTATTTTTAACTAATACAACTATGCTATTTCATCCATTTACAATGATGGTAGCGTGGCCATCATGCTGTGGTAAAACCACTTTTATTCATAATTTAATTAAGTATAAAAAAGAAAATATACAACCACATATTAATAGAATTATTTGGTGTAATCCAGACAAAAATGCCGTTCCAAAATATTTAAAAGATGTGGAATATACTAACACTATTCCGGTTTTTACTGACAATCAAAAACCTTTGTTAATTATTATTGATGATATGATGTTAAATTCCCATGATAAGTATGTATGTGATTTATTTACTAGAGGATCACACCATAGAAATTTATCTGTAATATTTGTAACACAAAATGTTTTTTACCAGGGTAAATTTTCAAGAGATATTTCGCTTAACTATAAATATCTAGTACTTTTCAAAAATCCAAGAGATAAATGGCAGATATTACCTCTAGCTCGCCAAATATATCCCAATCAAATAAAAGGGAGAAACTACATTTAGATATGTTTAACCAACCTACACTTCTCATAAACAATGTCGATGTTCGAGTTATAACATTAGAATAACCAGATTTTTACCTCTTTGCAGATGATACTGATTCAACTGAAAATTTTAGAAGCCACTTTATTTATGAGACATGTAACAATTAATCCTAGTGTGCTATTAGCACATAATGCTGTATTGGAAAAAACTTATGCCAAATACAATTACAAACGGGTAGAGGTAAAAACTTTTACCATTCCACAGAATAGTTCTTAAATATCGATTGATAATGTTTATTGGACAGTTGCCAAACACAATCATTTTTTGCATGACAAAGGAAAAAGGTCAAAAAACCCATACAATTTTAAACATTTTGATATTTCACAATTTGTGTTAAATGTAAATGGTGTTCAAATACCTAATTCAGCAATTGAAACCAGTTTTCAGATGAAAATAATTGCTGTACAAGAGTATACAGTACACTTTTTTCAGGAACTGGAATTTACCACAATGATAAAGGTCATCAGATAACAAAGTCTATGTTTAGTAAAGGATTTTTTATACTGGCTTTTGATTTAACTCCAGATGCATCTGGAAATGAAATATGTCAAGGTTTACTAAACCAGGGTACAGTTAGAATTGAGGCAAGGCTATTAAAACCACTTACATCTACACTAACTGCTATTGTTTATGGAGAATTTGATGCAAGCATACAAATTGATAAAAATCGAAATATATTCACAAATCTATAAATAGAATACTAAAACACGTATTTCAATATTCGACAAGATGTCATCGTCCTGTGCACTTGTGGATGTGAAGTTTTGTTGTGATGATAAAAATGCTTTATTTGTAAAAGATATTTGTTTAGTTGGAATTAAAGAACCTTGTAAAAAATTTGTAAAAGAGTTTACTTACAAATTTCCAACCAAAGAAATTATTAATGAAAATTTTGAAAATTACTCTTTCGGAACTGTACATAATGATAAAATTAATAAAGAATTAAGACTGGTACTAGAAAAATTTGATGTTATTATAACAAATGAAAAAATAAAAAAGGAGGTTTTAATGAACTACATTAATGAAATAAGTAGAGTGTATGATTTGAGCCAGTTTGAGTCATGAACACTTTAGAAATAACTAGTGTTTTAAAATGTAACAAATTTACAAACAAATATTTTAAGGGAGTTTTTGCTTTAGACAAAATTCCAAAAATAATAGGAAAACCAACTTTTTTAATTGTAAACACTGATAAGATAAAAGATTCGGGAATATATTGGTTTGCCCTTTATATTCCAAAGCATAGTTGCACAGAATATTTTGATTCGTATGGTGGAGTTCCAGATAAACCGGAAATTTTAAAATACTTGAAAAATTAGTGCATAGTTTTTAATGGTAGGCAGATACAGGGTATTCTTTCAGATGTATGTGGACAATACTGTTGCGTTTATGGCTGGTATAGATGTTTTGGTTTAAGTATGAAAACTTTTTTGAATGAATTTCACAAAGATAATCATATAGAAAACGACAATCTGATTAATAATATGTTTTATAACTTATTTGGAAATTTAAATTCTTCACAATCTTGTGTACCTCAGCAATATATTAATATTAAAAAGCTTTAGTTAAAACGTAGTAAGGGAAGATCAAGGTTCGAGCACAAATTTGATGTTGAGCTATGTATATTTTCTCAACAGAAATCAGTCATTAAAAGTTCTTGTTGGTTTTGATACAGAATCTCTTGTGGCGACGTGCATTTTTCACCGTATTGGCAAAAAGCCAGCTATTTTAAAATATCATGATTGGTGTAAGTTCTATCAGCAATTTTATGAAAAGTACTCGAAACAATCAATAAAGAATACAAAATTATGCTTACAATGTGGGTTAAGAATGGTTGTTGCTCGATGTCTTAGCATTAACAAAGAGGAAGCTGACACATTTTACAACTTAATTGATTTTCTTCAAGCTGTAATGATACACAATAAAAATGCCGAATCAAATGTACGAGAATATGTTATTAAATATATAAAGACGTGCCAAGAAAAACATGTTATGAAATTGCACGAAGAAATATATATTCCAATACAACGCTGTAGCGTTCAATTCAATTATTCTAGATTGTTTTTTGAAATACCTGTACTACTAGAAAATAAAATTTGTAATATTTTAGTCAAGAACAACAATAAATGAAAAATTTATGAAATTTATTTAATTTGTTTTTATTATGAAATGCTTATAGATACATATACATTTATACAAATATTCTTATATATTGTTTTAGGCTATAAATTATTTCTAAAAAATTCTACAAAATAGTCAGGATCTCCTTCTTGATTATTTATTTCCCAAACTTGCTGCTCCTCTTGAAACGGTGGTATGAATTCTTCAGTTTCTATTAATTCCTCCTCATCTACAGTAGATGTAATTTCATCAACTTGAATCTCATTTTGTACATTGACTATTGCAGTTTCCTCAGTAAATGGAAATGTAGTTGAATCAGGTTCCATTTTTTCTGTAAAATATCTTAGGAAAATTGAAAATAAAATGATTTGTCAATAAAATTGAACCACGTTATATACTGCAGAACCCAGTCAAAATTCAAAGATTCAGAGTATATAAATAAAGAAATTCAAAATTGGATTTTTAAAAGTAGTTTAATAGTTTAACTAGTTTAATATCAGAATATTTTTGAGGTACAAATATAATTAAATTGCGGGTCTCAAGGACCCACTTAAGACCATAAATGGTCTTTATTTGCTTAGCATTTATTATATGATATAGAGCATCTTGCTCCATATCTTTAGTTTTTAGGAAACTTTTTCTAGTTTCCACATTTTTGTTATTAAAGGCTTCTTTGAAGCTTTTTTTTGTTGGTGCTTCTTCTTCTTGAAGAAGAATGATTTCTTCTTGTTGTTGTTGTTGAAATTGTTGATGTTGTTGCTGTTGTTGTTGTTGTTGTTGTTGTTGTTGATGATGATGATGATGATGTTGTTGTTGATGAAGTGTCTGCGATTCCTGTTGAGTTCTTATTCTTTTCCGTTCAATTGGGGCTAACTCCTGTGTTGGCTCTATTTGTTGAGCGTAGGCGAAAATTTCTGCTGTGTTTTCCATTTTGCTTTCTTTTTTTCTGTATTATTATGTTGAGCTCTGTCTTTGAATTGATATATCTTAAGAAAGATTCCACTTTATTTACACTAAATTTTTCTTCTAAAAAATTGTATTATCAATGTTTAGAAATCAAAACCCTTAAGAAAACTAATTAAAAACAAAAAGTTGTAAAGTAAGTTGTTTATTAATGTAATAAATTCTAATTGATAATAATAAAACTATAATTTTTTTATATAACATTTTTCGCAACATTGTTGCATTTAACAGTGTTCTAAATTTAAGAAAAATCTTCTACATAAATTCCAATTATACTTTTTTATGAAAGAATATTATTTTTTATTTACCTATTCCTAAATTATTTATTTTTATTAGTAAATATTTTTCTATTTTTATTTTTTCTATTAACATTTTTGCAACATTGTTGCATTTAACAGTATTCTAAAGTTAAGAAAAAATCTTTTACATAAATTCTAATTATACTTTTTTATGAAAGAATATTATTTTTTATTTACCTATTCCTAAATTATTTATTTTTATTAGTAAATATTTTTCTATTTTTATTTTTTCTTTACCATTTTTACAACATTTTTACAACATTGTTGCATTTAACAGTGCTCTAAAGTTAAGAAAAAATTTTCTACATAAATTCTTATTACACTTTTTTATGAAAGAATATGATATTTACTTATCCATTGATTATGACTATTATCAAAGCTTAAATATTTCACATATACTTTATTGCCTTTTCGTTTTAAAATTTTTTCAATTAAATAAGCATTGGGGTCTTTGACACTAGTCAGTTCCTGTTCATAGAAGCCACCACGAACTAATTTATTTTTATAATCTTTTAAACTATATGTAATCGGGTCTGTCTTGTTTTTGAAAGCTATTTTAAAAACTTCAGTTGAATAGTTAGGTTCATATCCTTTTTGAAAAGTACCTTTAGACCTTGCAATTCTAACAAAATCACCAACATTAAATTTTCCCTTATTAAATATTTTAGGGTAATTATAAATTGAACGAAGAATTTGTTTTTGATTTTGTGATGTAACTTGGTTTGGTTTTAACTTAATTGTACTATATTTTGTGTTATTATATTTTTCAATTAGTTTTGGTAAAAATTCTATCCATTTAAAATTTCCTTGTAAACTAAACTGTTTCCACATAATTGATTTTAATGTTCTGTTAAACCTTTCACAAACACTAGCCATCATTTCTGAATAAGTATGATACTGATTTATTTTATAGCTTTTCATTAAATTTTGGAATTTTTTGTTGAAAAATTCTTTTCCCTGGTCAGAATGAATATTTTTTGGAGACTTCCCCTCCCTTTTAAAAATCTTTTCCATACTTTTAACTACGTCATCTGCTGCCTTTGATTTAACTTTTTCGACATATGCATATTTTGAAAATATATCGATAACAATTAAGAGAAACTTGTATCCATTATTTACTTTTTGATAGGCCGACATATCTACAAGATCAATTTCCCATGTATCATTTAACCCTCTTTGAGATATTTTTCGTCTCCGAAATCTACGTCTAACTGGACGATGAATTTCAGATACTATTTGTACTTTTGACATTATTATTGAAGAGTTGAACTGCAAATGTGCATTTGAATAAAATCAGTAAATATATATATATATATATATATATACTGTTCTATACTATTGTATATATATACTAATATGTATATGTAAATAATTTTTTGGCTATATTCTGAAAATTAAAAACGGTAAAATTAAAAGATTTTTTTTAATGCTGTAATTTAATAATTTAATACAAAATTTTTACAATATACATATTAACAATAATTTTTTTAATTTTTTTCTTTTTGAACCCATAAGGAACTGAAGCATAATCATCTGCAAAAACTCGTTTTCTGGAATTTATTCGATATGACTTTATTTCAAGAACAGTGATGACTCTGTGATCGTATGTTCGGCGAATACTAGGAAAGGTTATATTTATTTGTTGAAAGTTGTTTAATCTTTTAACTAATTGTTTCATAGAGCCAAAATTTATTTCTTGTGAAGCGTTGTAATTTAAACGAATACCTTTCACTTAGCAAACAGTTTTTTCGCATTTAGAGTTGGTATTATATATTTTGTATGCATAGTTCTTTGCACCACCGCTAACAAATTCTGTAATATAGCTTCCAATTCCATATTCTTCAAGCTCATCTGTCATATCTCCTATGAAAACTCCAGTTGGAGGGTTATATTCTCCTTCACGTGCTACATATATTATTGAATCTGTATCGTAATACAAAACTCGTTCTTTTAAATTGTCTAAGGAAGAATACAATTTTAAACGAGCTTGTGTGGTAGTGAAAGCAGCTATGCAAACGTTAACTATTGATAATGATTCAGCTGTTTCTTCTTTGTATTCCCAATTTACCAAAACTGTTTTTTCGTTTATTTTAGTTATTTGATTTACATTCTTCGAAGGATCAGTAAGAAGAGTAAATAATTCATAAGGCTCATTTATTATTTCAGTTTTTGATTCATTTTTTCTCTGTCCAAATTTACCCCACAAAGATTTTAACATTAACTTAGCTAATGATCTAAGTCCAGAATTTTTTTCTATATCGTTAAACTGTAAATTTATGCCTTCTAGTTTGGAAAATTTTTCTAAATATTTGCACTTTTCCTTTGGTGTTCTGCAAAAGCTAGGCCAGCCAGAAGCTTCTTGTTTAATTTTAAGGAACTTGTTCAACATTTCTGTAAAAATCCCTTGTTATGATATAAGGGGATTAAATTGTTTAACAGTATACTCCTATACCTCGTATATTTCCACAATTTTGTATCCCTGTTTAACAGCTTCTCTTACTTCATCTATAACCCACGTTCCTAAAATTGACCTACTACGATTGTCATGCGAGCAGTCATCATTATTCATTTCCAAACTACATATTTTACAGCAGGAAAACATTAGCTTATTATTTTGATTTATAGGCAAAACCAGGTGATAGAGTTTTTCTGGGGGAAGTATCAATGCCTTTATTAATTCTTCAGTATCATTTAAATTTAATTTATTGCATTCAATTTTTCCAACATGAACTTTTGGATGACCCACTGGAAATTTTCCATACTTACACACCCAAGGATATAGTGAGCATATATCTATATACATTATTTTTTCACCAGGCGCACATTTATAATATGTTCTTGTGTTTCCTGTTCTACTGCCATAAAACGCATCACGTGGTTTTAGTGGTATCAAACTTTCGTTCTCCAATTTTGCGAAAAATTCTATGTATTCTTTTGATCTCATTTCGTTTCGAAATTCACACTCCCACTTTTCGATTACTTGATTACTTGAGCGTAATTTATTGGCTTTGGATAATGTAGCCTCATAACGTGTTTCATATTTTTTATCATTATTATTTTTGAAACATTTTGGATGGCCATGGTAATAACAGCCATAAAACTCAAATATTTGTTTTGTGTCTGTGCAATATCCGTCAACACGAAGACCAAAAATTACTTTTTCTTTTCCGTTACCACTATGCTGAATTTTTATTTTTCTTTGTTTTTCTTCCCACATTAACCATTTTATGGCAATGATTGACTGGTTTTCTGATAAGCAATATCCTTGTTTAGGTATAAGTCCAATTGTATACGGTTTTAACAAATTCCTTCTAAAAACCAAATTACACGCTGAAGCAATTGTAGTGGCCTCTAAAAATGTAGTGGCTCAACCTTACATTCTTCCAAAAATAGCTGTCTGAATTTAATACAGGCTGCTGTCAAAATTTTTACGTCATTCATACAATATTCTACAAGTTCCTTTTGGAGGTTAAAAGACTTGTTTTTATTTTCTTCATACCATTCAAGAAATTGTTTTCTTTCTGATGCACTTATTGAATTATAACAGTAATATTTCCGATCGGGTAACTTTCCATTATATTTTATATTATTTTTACGATTAAACATATGAGGAAAATATCCTTTTTTTAAATTTATATCTAAATCAAATGCTTTCGGTAAACTAGATAACGGCATTGGAAAATAGTTTAGTGAATCAATAAATTTCACGTTATCTAACAGCATTAAAATTATCTTTGTTCCCCTCATAATTAGTTTTGGTTTGATGATGGTTTTCTCTAAGATATAGTTTAATAAAAACTGATTATTAAATGCTTGTCCGTTATGTGCAATAACTACAACTTTATGAAATATCTTTCTTTGGTTGAGTATATATTCTAAGAACATTTGTATTGGATTTTGTTTCAACACATGTTCTCGAAGTCCACAAAAATTGCATCTTTCAACATTAGACAATATACAATGCGTGCAACGTTCTTCAAAAATACATAAATCAGGCTGATGTTCAATTATATCCCCTATTGCAACACCTTCATGAAGTTTCTCCCCGATGATATCATCTTGAGTTGTTTCGAGATCGTAGAAAATGCTGATTATGTATGTAAAAAGATTTCAAAAAAAATTGGTTTTTTTGCACGCATTAGGGACAAGTTATCTTATGATTGTGCAGTCACTTTATATAATACACTTATCTTGCCACATTATAATTATTGTTCGTCAGTATTATTTATGTGTGCTATGGGAGATATAAATAGACTTCAATTATTACAAAACAAAGCCATGAGGATAATTCTGAAATGTGACCGATATACAAATATACAAAACATGCTAAGATCATTAAAATGGATGAATGTACAACAATACATAAAGTTTAATGCTATAATTTTTATTTTTAGGATTAAATACAAGATATACCCTGGTTATCTTTGGAGAATCCTTAACTATATATCAGACAGCCAACCGTACAATGTAAGGAATGCTGAGAATTTCAGATTGCCGTTATATAGAAGAGCAAGAACACAAAACAATATAATGTATAGGGGGATTAGCTTTATTTAATAGTTTACCGAATGAATTAAAAATTGAAAGAAATTTTACAACTTTTAAAAATAAATTAGAAATTGTAATAATAAATGAATTAATTTGAATTTTCTGGTATAAAATAAAATAAATTATATTTAAAGAGATTTAAAAATAAATTATTAATTTAAAAATAAATTAGAAAAATTATAATAATAAATGAATTGAATTAAATTCGCATAAAAGAGAAAAAAAAAAAAAAAAAAAAATTAAACTAATATAAACTTAATTTAAATTTACTAATGAAAAAATAAAATAAGAAGAAAATAATTTGTATGAATTTGTAAATATAGTTTTAACTAATAAATAAATAAATAAATAAATAAAATAAATAAAATGTATAATATATTTTTAAGTTCAGCTAATTCTTTACACGGTGTAATAAAGCATTGGTGGTCTGAAGCTACATTTATATTACAGTTTTTACACAAATGTCCATAGCATATATGATTTACATCGGTGCTGTATACTTTAAAGCATTTTGTACAGGAATTTATAAGAGTACAAATAGATTTTTTATTTGTAGATGATGTTGCTTTATAATTATCAAAACAAGTTTGACCTTTAAAACTTCGATTGCATACATCACATTTAATATTTTGAAAATTTACGTCACATGCTGGAGATGATTTACAAAAGAAACACGACTGTTTACGTCTGTGAGACAATCTATTGTTATACGGAACATTACATGTTTGGCAAAAGTAATCATAACTAAATGCTACTGTTAATGATGTAATTACATTGAAGTGACCTTCATCGTATATCAAATTCAATCTTTTTTCCTTATCTTCTTCACCTTGAAAAATAATTGATTTTCATTTTCCTCTGAAATCAAAAACTACAATTTGATATTTAGAGAGGTACAGTTGAAATTTTTGAGCTCACTGATACTAGCTCCTTTTGCTGGGATGCTTACATTTGAATTTCTTATTAGTTGTAATGCTGCTTTCAACTGAAGTTGACCTGTGTCTTTTCGCATTTTACAGTAGTCAACTGATTTTTCTATGAATGAGATAGCAACAACTAACGCACGTGGTAAGCATAAATTATCTTTGTTTTTGATTAAAATTATGCCTCTTCTTTTATTACATTCTCCTTCAAAATTGTTGTATCTTTTTCCTCTTCCACTTCCTGCTGGAAGTCGTATATATGTAACATTTATACAGAACGTATCTGTAGATAATCCTTCGGAGTTGCTTTGAAAAATTTATGAAATAACTTCTCAAATTTCCAAAATGTCAAGATCTTTTGCTTCTTTAAAATTGATCCAGGCTGGACCACGTTCATGAAAACTTTGGCATCCAAAAGTGACACCAACTTTGTCAGTAGGATCAACATTTTCAAGTAAATTGCTGAATAATTCTTCAATACCGGTTTTAATCTAATCTATTGGATCTTTGTTGTCTGGTACTGCATTTATTATAAACTCCAATTTTTTGCCAAAAATGTTGAATCGTTTTACATTCACTGATTTTATTGATTTTATCGTGAATTTTTCTGTATTCATTTTAATTTCTTTTTTTTAATTTCCGATTTTTATTTTATTAAGACAACCGATCGCGAACGTTTCTAATCTTAGAATTTTCACTCTATTAACAATTTTTTAACTTTTTACACAATTTATACATAATGTCTTGCTTGTTACTTTAAAAAAAAAAAGCAATTACTCGTAACTTATTTTGAATCGCTTTTATTCCTTTGTTTTTTTTTTTTTTTTTTTTCAACATACTTACATAACAATAAAATCTTATACGGTGATACTAAGAATTTTTTTCTTTCCTCTTCTTTAAATACTTCATAGAAAAAAAGATAACAAGAAGAAATAAAAGCATTTCAAAATTGCATCAATTTCGTCAAGGTTGAATCTTTATGTAACATTTAAAAACCAGTTTGCACTTTTTCTTTTAATTTTTTTAAAATTAGTTTTAAAATTTTAAAGAAACGTAGTTACACATCTTTTTGTTCTGTTTTCATTTTTCTCTTTAAATTTTATAAAGCATTTTTTCTTATTCTTTTCATATACGCCTATTACTTAAGCTAAGTATACATCAACAAGAAGTATACCTGTACCACGTTAGTATTTTTGATTTCTTGTTGTTTTCTTTTTATTCATATTTTTTTCTTGAACACAGAATAAATCTGTTTTATTTTTATATTCTTGTTTTCAAAATAGGTGACAAATGCAATTAACCTGACTTGAATTTTTTTCTTTTTTTTTTATTCTTCACAGATAATGCAACATACAATGCACTTAAGCAACATGTTAGTCGTTAAGTACTTCCACAGCATTAATTTCCTGGTTGTCTTCTTTTCATTCATATTTTTTTTGAACATTCTTACAAACAAAAAATATCTTACACGACACACCGACAATAATCATTAGTTTTTTTCTTTTATCTTCTTTAAATAGTTAAAGTAGAAAAAAAAAAAAAAAAACAACACAAATAGTTAGGTACATCTAAAAACGCATATTTTTTTTTCAATGGTTTGATCATTATGTAGACAGAAAAACAGGTTTGCACTTTTTCTTTATGAATTTTAAAGATGCGTTGTACCTTTTAAAATTGTTCTATCTTGTACGTTTAAACTTTTTTTGTTTTTTTCCTTTTACATTCATTAACCATTTTTTTGTTTCTACTTTTCATATGCGCCTATTACTTAAGCCAAGTATACATCAATAAGAAGTAGACCTGTACCACGTTAGATATTTTTGATTTCTTGTTTTTTTTTTCAACATTCTTACATAACAATTAATTAATGGTTTTTCTTTCCTCTTCTTTAAATACTTCATAAAAAAACGAAAGAAAAAAACAACAAACAACAACATCTTAAAATTTGCAAGCATAAAAAAAAATATTTTTTCTTACTATTTCCATGTTTACCTATTACTTAAAACAAGTATACAGTCCTTATAAACAACAGGAGTTGTCTGACGGTCGCCGCCGCCTGTCTGACCTACTTTTATGTCGTTAACCTACTCCTGTTTGACCTAATTACAGTTTGACCTACTTCCGGGTGACCTTGACCTACTGACCTGTCTAGCCCAAGTGCCTACCTATCTACTAACAATATATATAATACCAGTATATATCCTAACGAATGGCTGAAGAGTACTTTTATTACTTTACCGAAGAAGAATAACGCAAGAAAATGTAACGAACATAGATTAATTAGTCTCATGTGCCATACTCTCAAGAGCCATACTCTCTTCTTAACAATACTTCATAATCGATTGTATAAAAAGCTAGCTACCTACTTGCTACAATTTACTAGCTACTTGTACAGAATTGTAGGAACGTATAAAAAGATATTTTTCTCGGCTTTATCGATTAAAAGCTTTGCTAAAGTACAAAAAAGCTTTTGATAGAGTACAACATGATAAATTAATTAACATACTTCGAACAATGAACATTGACGAGAAGAATATTATATGTATTAAAAATTTGTATTGGCATCAAACAGCAACCGTCAAATTCGAAGGTGTAAGTACAGACGATCTTGCAATACATAGAGGTGTACCGGTGTACGGCAAGAATACATCCTGGCGCTTTTAACATCTACTCAGAAACTATATTTCAAGATTCAATTGCTGATGTAGATAAAGCAATAAAAGTAAACGGGATATTAATTACCCAAATTCGATATACCGACGATACAACACTGTTAGCCGATAATTTAAATGGTTTGCGATACCTAATGAATAAGGTCAATGAACAGAGTAAGGAATTTACTGCAATCAATATCAATCCTGCAAAAACTAAATTTATGATAATTAGCAGAAGAAATATAGCCTACAATAACGCAAAAAAGAAAAAGAATTACTTTTAATAATAAAGAAACACAAAGTAGCCTAATTTGGCCATATAATGCGAGGAACAAAATATAAATTACTATAGTTTATTATCGAAGGCGGAATAGAAGGACGACGAGGGGTAAGAAGAAAGCAACTATCAACAGATTGCTTATTAACGGAAATAAGTACAAAATCAGATTAATGCATCAAACACTAAACAAAAACTCAAATTTCTCATATCAAACTTATAAATTCATAAATTCATAGTTACAAAATAAATTGTAAATTCATAGTTACTGATGCAATTTTATGAACTTACTCTAACTAATACAGTATTTATAATTTAAAATAACAAGAATTAATTTAAGTTAATTTAAGTAAAATTTTGCAACATTGCATTAATTTATTATATTAAATTGAATTAATTGTATTATTACTTCAAAAAAAAAAAAAAAACTTGTATAAGCTTGTATTTGAATATTTGAATTTTAATGTAAATTTAATTTTGTAAATTCGTAATTTCTATTGTACCTTATTTGAATTAAATAAGAAATGAATAAATAAATAAATAAATAACCAAAGACTATACATATATAAGACATTCCAAGTAGAACAAATTTTTTAGTATAGAAAATAAAAATAAGGCTGTGCCCCAAATAGTCGCGACATCTATCAATATGAAATTTATTCATTTTTTATGTAATACTAAATTTGTTTTTTATAAATTTTAAATATACATAAACGTTTTTCATTCTTTTCTATGATATACATACATACATACAATATACAATTTAACCTTGAATAAAAATAAAAAAGTTTTCTAAATGAAATAAATTGGGGTGTATGTAAATTGTAACTTCGTATTGCTATACTAGGATAGATAATAATTTGAATACTGGTAATTTAATGTAGGTTTTTGTAAGTAATTTAGATTCGATTATCAGTTATAAATAAATTTTATTTATTCTAGTTGCATATATTATAATATTACAATTCATTAACATAAAATTTACAAATGTATTACAATAAAACAATTTTTAAAATACAAAGAAAAGATTAGTTATCTGCATGCTGTGCTGTATGTATTATAAACCGAATAAACGAGAGTTAAATATGTTAAGTTAACAATTAGCTACGTTGTCGGATTTATTGTATGGTGTTTATTTTTAAATAAAATGAAGTTTCTTTCTAGATATACGAAAAAATATACTTGAGATTTCTTGATTTTTCACAAACAATTTGTGTATTTAAGTGCATTTTTTTTTTTTTGCAAAATAAACTAAAAGTGTTAAAAAAAAATATATAAAAATGTGTTATTTAGAATGATTATGTAATCAATAATTCGTCGTTTCAATTGAAGTAAACTGTGTTGACTATAATATATTTATGAAGAAGGATTTAAATTTTTACTTTATAAATTTAAATGTATAAAATTATGAATTAACATATATTGGATTAATGTTAATTAGTTAAACTAAGTAGGCATATATGTATATGTACATACATATATCACCTTTAGAAAATTTGGACTTTTACCTTTTGGTATTTACAATAGTTAGAACTAAGATAGAAAATGGATAAGAATTTAATTGTTTTGAAAGAATCCTGAAAAGCAATTTTCAACCATAGAAGTCTTTATGGTTAAAAGGCTCGTAAAATAACCTAATAAAATAATAAAAATAAAAATAATTTATTAAAAATCAGAACATAAAAATAAAAGTTTAAAAAATCGAATGCTTACGAAAGTGCACGATTGAAAAAATAACAAAAAAAAAACCAAAAAATTGACAAGTTGGCTATGTTATTTATTCCTAATCGTTTAAAAATCTGAGAAGTAAGAAGTCTTTACCCTAAATAATTTTTAAAATTATATTGCAATTAGTTAAAACGTATGTGATAAAAATAAAAATAAGTGTTTCAAAACGTTAAAGGTAAGTACATTTTATTAAAACAAAATATTTTTAATATTAATTTTAAATTAAATGTTAAATTTATTAAGTTTTAAAACAATTTTAGTAAAAATAATTAGAGATTAATATAAACAGTCCCGTTATTTTTTAAGTTAATTATCATTACATCTATACCGCAAAGTTGCCTATTATATTTATTTTCTGTGGTTATATCTCGGTACTTAGGTATCGTGAAATAGTCATAAAGTAATGATATTTTCCAAAGTTATTTGTCATCACTTGTGGATTGTAAATTAACCAAATTTTCTCCTGGTTATATCTTGGTAAGTAAGTATCATGAAATAACCATAAACTAATAACTTTCAAAGTGAATTTTCATTACTTATGGACTGCAAATTAACTTAATATTTTTAAAGGTAATATCTTGTTGTTTAAGTACCGTGAAATAACCATGCATTTATAAACTTCTACTTTTTAAAGTATTTTCATTACTTCTAATGTGCAAAGTTAATAATTTCATTGTCAGTACTTTTCACACTTTTATGTCATTACTTAAATATTGATTGTAATTGAACTTGTTTTAATTTAACTCTTATATTTGCCTGTAAGTTATTCAATTAAGCGTGTGCTTGAACGTGTGTTTTCTCCGATTAAATGAAATCAAGGCTATTCATTATTTTTGCTTCATTCAAATTTAAAACGATGATTAATTAAAATTGTATAGAATTAGAAATTTCTTTAAATAAACAGCTATCATATGATCAAAATAAAGTCAATGTACTATAATATTTTAAAATAAAACTTAAATAATTTTAAAAATTAATTTAAAAGAAATCTTCTTTCGAAAATTGTATTACAGTATAATATGCCAAAATATAAAACAATTAATCAGTTGTCTAAGTAGTCAATAAGAAGACGGTTATTTGCAACTAAAATAATTCATAAAAAAGAAAGATCATCTTCTAAACCAGAAAGCTGTGTGAAAACTGATCATATAACCAATATAAATTCGACAACTACTAATAATTTGAAAGCATCTTCTGAAGACCATTTTGTTTTCTCTGAATATGAGGAAGAACAATCTAATAGCAGTGTAAAACTTTCTGATTTTGTTCAAAAGTGGGCTATAAAGTTTATAATAAACGCAAATGCTCTAAATGAGCTCTTAGGTTTTTTAAAAACTTCTCTGAATTTGAATGTTCCTCTCGACAGTCGTACCCTATTAAATACACCGAAATCTAGAAATGTTATTAGTTGCTCACCTGGTCAGTGTGTTCATATTGGACTAAATTTTGAATTAGACAATTTGCTGAATAATATTGATAATCTACCCTCAAAACTTGAGTTGAACATAAACATAGATGGCCTGCCAATAAGTAAAAGTAATCAAAGTTGCTTTTGGCCTATTTTGTGCAGAGTGTTTAATTTAAATTCAAGAAAAATTTTTGTTGTTGGTACGTACCATGGATACAACAGACCAAATAGCTTCAATGAATATTTATGACCTTTGGTTAATGAGTTAGAACTTTTACTTTCTGAAGGTTACATGTTTAAAAATAACAGAATTATTGTTGAAATCAGATCTTTTATTTGTGACGCACCTGCAAGAGCAAGTTTACTAGGAACGAAATCTCATATTGGATACTTTGGTTGCATGAAATGTGAAGAAGAAGGAGAATTTATTAATAATCGAATGATATTCCCAATAAGCAATTCAAAATTGCGAACTAATGAATCTTTCAGAAAGAATACTCAAAAAGAGCACCATAAATTTAAGTCAATATTGGAAGAATTACCAATTAATATGATAAATCATTTTCCACTTGAGTATTTGCACTTAGTGTGTTTAGGAGTTGTTAAAAAGCTTTTAAATTTATGGGTTAATGGCGATGTTAGAAGTCTTTTGCCAAGCAAAGATGTTAAACAAATTTCGCAGATTATTCAGGAAGTTTCAGTATCTCAACCAAATGATTTCCAACGAAAAATTAGACCACTCAATGAGCTTTCATATTTTAAAGGTTCTGAGTTCAGAGTTTTTCTTCTTTACACAGGACCCTTTGCTTTGCATGACGTTCTTTCAGAAGAAAAATTTAATCATTTTTTATTACTACATGTAGGGATAAGGCTATTATGTCATAATGAATTTTGTAAAACAAAAATCGATAATTCCGAAGAAATTCTTAATCAATTTATTGATGGAATGAGCCAAATATATGGCAAATATCAACTCACATACAATTTACACTGCTTGTCACATTTAGTCGAAGACGTTAAAAATTTTGGCTGTTTGGATAATTTTTCAGCTTTTCCATTTGAGAGTTTTATGTCAAAAATAAAATCTCTTTTAAAAAAGCCTAATCAACCACTAGCTCAAATTTGTAATAGAGTACATGAGTTGAATAGCGTAAGTTTCATTGAGAAAAGTGATATCAACAATATGCTCGTACCGCTTCTTGGTGGAAAGTATATTAAAGATGGAAGACAGCTACATAAAACAGCAGTTTTTAAAAACTTCGAAATAAAAAAGGATGGAAAAAATAATTGGATTTTAACAAAATTTAAAAATATTATTGAAATTGAATTTTTTGAAATTATTGATAACAAGATTTTTGCATGGGGAAATGAAGTAATGAATCTACAAAATTTCTATAAGGTTCCTATTGCCTCAAGCAAATTAGATATATATAAATCCAATTGCATTAACACTCATATACAAAAGTGGCACTTCAAACTAATAGAATATAAAATGTTCATGATGAAAAGTTCTCGCTTTAACAAATTTGAGGAATATGTATTTATTCCTATTCTCCATTCTAAAGGGTTTTAAATTAATGGTAAGGCTTAAAATTTAAAATTATTTGAAGGAATTTGAAACTAACACGTTTTTTTCTGTTCATACTTTAAACTTAGATTTATTTAGAGTACTTATAATATTCTTCCATTTATACAATATATTCATTAAACTATATTCAAATAAAGTACACTTTTCATAAAATATTTTATAATTTATAAATATTTATTATGTATAGTCACACTAAGAATAAAATTTGAAAACATTAAACTTAAACATCATCATTTCATAGGTAAAAAAATATTCTAATAAAAGAATTAAAAACAATCAAAGCAAACTTCGTATAAAAATTCGCATAAAATTAATAAAGCTTCGTACGGCAATTTTTACACGTTTTTCGATTTGTTAGTTAAACTTGTTTTTTCATACAAAAGAGAAATTAAAAAACACCAAAACGTAATAATATCATTATAAAATTTATAATATAAATAATGCCTTTTATTTTCTTTTTAACTCTAGATAATGTTTTCTGTAGTTGAAACGGAAGAAAATGGGTTTAAGAAAGTGGCGGTGGTTTTGTCAAAATGGATAAGCCACGATTATTTATTTTGGCCAGCAAATTACAATAAAGCTCTAAAAAAAAATTGGGATATTAGCAGTAATTGGAAACGATATGATGTCAAAATTTTGAAGAATAATTTATCTTCATTGAAGCAAGCTAGAAAACTTGAAATATTTTATGAAGACCATAACTCAAATTCCGAACCGGAAATATATTTAAACAAGGTAGAATGTAAACCAACGGTTTTTAAAAGCGCACATTTCCAAAACTCAATACAAACTGTTTAGAAGTGTGACTTACACAAAAATTTGAAAATTTCATGTAATAAGAAAAAATGTGCAAATAGGACATTTTTGAAATTTTGAGGGGCTATAAGTCCGGAATCCTATATAACTAAGAAAAGCCGTTAACACACGTAAAAATATATTATTGAAGCTTTAATTTTTATGTCTTGCCGAAGAAAAATTTGTACAGGTGCCTAAGTTACAGGTGTCTAAAAATAGCAAATTTTCAATTTTTGAGGCGTAATAACTCTTAAATAAGGGGTGCTACCAAAAAATTTTCTGAGGAAACTTATACTAATTCTAAAAGTTCTTTCTTGTCTCAAAATTTCAGGTTCCTATCTAAAGGGGTGCCGGAGTTATGAAAAAAAAAATTTCATGCAAAATGTGGTTTTCACATAACGGTAAATTTAAATAGTAAATTACAAAATATCACATAATTTTGATATTGTTTTATATAGATAATAAAATTTTCGATCTTCTGGCGGTTTTAGATTGCAAAATTATTACGCAGAGCCCGAGATATATACATCTGAAAATGGGGCTTTTTCGCAATTTTGAAGAGCTGCAACTTTGGAACCCTTTACAATTAAAATAAACCTTTAACACAAGTAAAAATATATTATTGTAGCTTTAATTTTTATATCTTGCAGAAGTAAAATGTGTACAGGTTCCTAAGTTACAGGTGTTTAAAAATAGCAAATTTTCAATTTTTAAGCCGTAATAGCTCATAAACAGGGGGTCCTCCGAAAAAATTTTCTGAGCAAACTTATACTAATTCTAAAAGTTCTTTCTTGCCTCAAAATTTCAAGCTTCTATCTAGAAGCGTGCCGGAGTTATGAAAGTAGAAATATCATGCAAAATTTGGTTTTCACATAACGGTAAATTTAAATACTAAATTTAAAAAAATTGTATAATTTTGATATTAATTTACAAAGATAAAAGAAATACCTGTCGAATGACGTTTTCAGATTGAAAAAATCTGAAACAGAACATAAGATATATGCATTTAAAAATAGGGCTTTTTCAAAGTTTGAGGGGCTGTAGCTCCGTAATGGGGGGGGCTACATAAAAAAGTTGTTCCACAAAATTTTTTTTTTTATGAGACCTACCTATGGTTAAAATTTTTTTTCTCTATCTTTAACGGTGTAGAAGTTTTGTAAACAGACGGACGGACGGACGGACGGACGGACGGACGGACGGACGGACAGAGTGAAACTAATAAGCACATTTTTTCAAAATTTTTTTGGAAATGTGCTAAAAAAAGAATTTTAAAAAAAAATTTTGCACTTCTGATTTCAATCAAAAATTTGAAAATTTGAAAATGCGATAAAATTACCTAGATTATCCTCAATATCTTCAGTCTTGAAAAATAAAGACTATAATTTCCAAAGAATTTGCAGATCAAAAGATGGAAAACCAGTCTTTGGAAAGGAATATAAATAGTGACAATAATTTAGGAAGCAATCTAACAAAGCCAGATTGCGTGACATTATCATCTATGGATCTAAACGAAAATTTTATAGCATCAACATCAAAAGAAGTTACTATAAAAAGTGTTCAGATACTGCCTCCATTAAAATTTGAAAAAAATTATACTTTTTTAAAAAACATATCAGACACCAAAAATGATTTTGATGCAATTTGTGAAAACGTGGTTGAAGAATTCCAAAAAATTGAAAGTAACATAAATAATACTGAAAATTGTATAAAAATTAATATTGAAGATAATATAAATAAAACCGAAAAGAATGTACAAACGCATAATATTGAAGGCAATATAAGTGACCACAAAATGGTGTAAAAATAATTAATGAAAGTAATCAATATATTGATAATACGCTATTTTTTCCTAAGTATTCTAGTAATTGCTTTATTGAAGAATATCCTAATAACCAAAATGCTAATATAGTATCTGCTAATACTATTATTTATGAAATAAACAAAGTTAAAAGTAAATTAAACAGTCAGAACGATATTTTAAAAACCCTTGCAGAAAACCAAACTAAAATACTTCAAATTCAAAACTACTTATCAGAATGTATTCATAAACTTCTCCTCTTACAATCAAATAGTATTAAAAATAATGAAGATCAAATAATAAAAAAGGACAAATTGTTCAAAGCTCCGATAGTGCCTATGAAAACTGTAGAAGAACTTATTTCTATAAATAACAAATTAACAAATAAAAATTATATGGAACAAATGGTAGATCTCGATAATATTTATTTTATCGTTCATAATTTACATATTCTTAATTCTTTTAAACAGATTTTGTATCTATACAACTTTCGTTCGAAAAATATTAACAAAACAATCAAAAATATACTGGAGCACTTATTCTGTTATGACTTAATTTGTAAATACTCGTGGTCAGGACAAAGTTCCCTTTCAAAAAGTATTTTTTAAACTTTTTTAACCTTTTTTACATATTTTTTAAATATTCATAGTTTATTATTAGTACCTATGATAATTTATTATATATTTTTAATTATTTATTTTATAGCAAATATATATTCTTTTTCAGAAATTACCAAATTAATATTTTCGGACAACATTCACATTTTGGAATTGTTAAAGGAGGTCCATAATTACCAAAATAATATCCAATTACCTTTCGAAGTTGTCAAAAGCGGAATACAGGAATTTCTTAAAAGAGCAAATCGTCATCGGAAAATAGTCAACCATAACCACCACAGTAACAACTGAAATTTATAGTCACCTCCACCTGAATGTCACGCAATCTGGCTTTGTTAAACTGTTTCCTAAATTATTGTCACTCTTTATATTCATTTCCAAAGACTGGTTTTCCATCTTTTGATCTGCAAATTCTTTGGAAATATAATCTTTATTTTTCAAGACTGAAGATATTGGGGATAATCTAGATAATTTTATCGCATTTTCAAATTTTTCCTTGCAATTCTTTGGAAATATAATTTTTATTTTCCTCAGTTGATTTAAGTATCGTCAAAGCAACTATAATATGCTATTATAATTTATAAATAATATTATATTTAATAAGCAATTTTTAAATTTAATTTTTATCGTTTTAAATAATTTGCTTTCTGCTTTATTAGTATTTTTAATAATAAATTTTAATATTGAATTTTTATTGTATTTTATTTGTATTTTTGTAAGAAATTTCTACATTGAATTTTTATTGTTTTAAATATTTTTATTTCTACTTTTTTTGAATATTTTTATTTTTAATATTTTGAAGTAATGATGTGTATGAGATGATTTTTGTATATAAACCGTATATAAAAATTAAAAATAAAAGACAACTAGAATTTAACAGATTTAATTTTTTATTTTTTTCCCAAAGGAACTAAGGCCCGAGTATAATTTGGTGGACAACTGTTGTAGTAGATACCCTATTATTTTTATTTTAAATATACCCTACCCTATTATTTTATTGATACCCTATTATTTTTATTTTATAATTTGGTGTCTGATATGTTTTTTAAAAAAGTATAATTTTTTTCAAATTTTAATGGAGGCAGTATCTGAACACTTTTTATAGTAACTTCTTTTGATGTTGATGCTATAAAATTTTCGTTTAGATCCATAGATGATAATGTCACGCAATCTGGCTTTGTTAAATTGTTTCCTAAATTATTGTCACTATTTATATTCATTTCCAAAGACTGGTTTTCCATCTTTTGATCTGCAAATTCTTTGGAAATATAATCTTTAATTTTCAAGACTGAAAATATTGGGGATAATCTAGATAATTTCATCGCATTTTCAAATTTTTCCTTGCAATTCTTTGGAAATATAATTTTTATTTTCCTCAGTTGATTTAAGTATCGTCAAAGCAACTATAATATGCTATTATAATTTATGAATAATATTATATTTAATAAGCAATTTTTAAATTTAATTTTTATCGTTTTAAATAATTTGCTTTCTGCTTTATTAGTATTTTTAATAATAAATTTTAATATTGAATTTTTATTGTATTTTATTTGTATTTTTGTAAGAAATTTCTACATTGAATTTTTATTGTTTTAAATATTTTTATTTCTACTTTTTTTGAATATTTTTATTTTTAATATTTTGAAGTAATGATGTGTATGAGATGATTTTTGTATATAAACCGTATATAAAAATTAAAAATAAAAGACAACTAGAATTTAACAAATTTAATTTTTTATTTTTTTCCCAAAGGAACTAAGGCCCGAGTATAATTTGGTGGACAACTGTTGTAGTAGATACCCTATTATTTTTATTTTAAATATACCCTACCCTATTATTTTATTGATACCCTATTATTTTTATTTTATAATTTGGTGTCTGATATGTTTTTTAAAAAAGTATAATTTTTTTCAAATTTTAATGGAGGCAGTATCTGAACACTTTTTATAGTAACTTCTTTTGATGTTGATGCTATAAAATTTTCGTTTAGATCCATAGATGATAATGTCACGCAATCTGGCTTTGTTAAATTGTTTCCTAAATTATTGTCACTATTTATATTTATTTCCAAAGACTGGTTTTCCATCTTTTGATCTGCAAATTCTTTGGAAATATAATCTTTATTTTTCAAGACTGAAGATATTGGGGATAATCTAGATAATTTTATCGCATTTTCAAATTTTTCCTTGCAATTCTTTGGAAATATAATTTTTATTTTCCTCAGTTGATTTAAGTATCGTCAAAGCAACTATAATATGCTATTATAATTTATGAATAATATTATATTTAATAAGCAATTTTTAAATTTAATTTTTATCGTTTTAAATAATTTGCTTTCCGCTTTATTAGTATTTTTAATAATAAATTTTAATATTGAATTTTTATGGTATTTTATTTGTATTTTTGTAAGAAATTTCTACATTGAATTTTTATTGTTTTAAATATTTTTATTTCTACTTTTTTTGAATATTTTTATTTTTAATATTTTGAAGTAATGATGTGTATGAGATGATTTTTGTATATAAACCATATATAAAAATTAAAAATAAAAGACAATAGAATTTAACAGATTTAATTTTTTATTTTTTCCCAAAGGAACTAAGGCCCGAGTATAATTTGGTCGACAACTGCTGTAGTAGATACCCTATTATTTTTATTTTAAATACTTTTTAAAATAGAGAAAGGATTAGCAGTGATAATTTTTAAGGAAAAAGAAACTTGAAGAATTTAGATTATTATCAGATTACTTTTAGAAAAATTGAGGGTTACTTGTAACTACCTTACACTGTAATTTATACTTTTTACGTCATATTAATTCTAATTCCCTAGCAACTGTAAATTGGCCTGGACTTCTATCAGTTAATTCTAAAAAAATTGTCGATTATTTGTAATTACTCAATACTGTCAATTAAACCATATTATGCTACGTTAATTCCTAAACAATTTAACAGAATAAAAACCATGAGGTAGTATATAGAAACATTCAGTCTTAATAACTTTAAAATAACTGAGGGTATCTATCAGTTATATTACAAACATAATAACCCTAAAATAACTTCAACTTCGTTGAAAGTTTTTTTACACACATTGAGGAACGCCCAAGGTGTTCCAAAAATCAGTTTTTTTGAAGACATGAGACAGACCTGAGTCTGTAAAATGCCAATAAACTCTCGGTTACGCTTTGGTTAATTTACATTACTAAAATCCCAAAATGTTTTTCGGGAATTAAATTCGTTATTTCAATTGCCTAAATGTTTCATTAGAATTAAAATGAGAAGTAACGTATAAAATTTAATATGTTATATTTTTTGAAGTAATTCAGTTTTATTTTTTATTCAGTTTTATTCAGTAATTCAGTTTTATTTTTTATTCGTAAAATTATTTATTTGTTTTTATTATTATTTCTTGTATACGTGTACACTTATTTTCTGTAATCCAAAAACTATATACATATGTATATGTTCATATGCATACACTAGAAAAGAAAATTTAATAGGCTAAAGAAATAGAAAGATAAAATAAATAAAAAAATTTTTTAAAAAAACAGCTTTTTTGAACTAAAAAGTAGAAAATAAATTTTTAATAGCAAATTTTTCTGTAATTTTCTAAACTATATTGTTACAATTGAGAATTCTTTGAAAAAGTTTATTTCAATATGTCAAATATATATATGTAAATATAAGTATATATAAGTTTTAAAGTCTGTGAAATTAATATAAAAGCTGTTTATTAATGTAGGTTAATGTAGGTTATGATATATATCATTTCTGATTTTATTTAGAAAACTTTTTTTTTTATTCAAGGTTAAATTGTATATGATAGTATATCAAAGAAAAGAATGAAAAACGTTTATGTATATTTAAATTTAAAAAATAAACTAATTTAGTATAGGCTGATATAGGCACGGGTGGTTGACTTAGAACAAATTTTATTTTTGTCAAACATTTTAGAAAAGTCAAAGTACTTCCACCTAATGTCAAAAATATCGCCATTTTTTTTTATTACCGTCATATAAAATTTTTTAAATTGTCAAAAATCATATGTTAGCCAGTTTTGAATCCATTTTGAATCAAATATTGGTTTTACTGCAGCAGTTTAGTGTATTGTTTTGGTTTTATTAATAAATTTTAGATCAAATGCTTTAAAAATTAAAAGGTAAGTTCTATTTAATTGAAGAGATAAAATTTTATATTTTATTTTATTTTATTTTAAATCATAGCAAGACGGCTTACATTTGTTATTGGAAATACGAAAAAATTAGAGGAACTCATTGCCATTTTAGGGTCTACCTCGTAGCTTACAATCAAAAAAGATAGATTTATCGGAATTCCAAGGTTGGACTGTGGTAATTATCCCTATAATTAATTCTCTTAACTTTGAAAAATAATTCTATTTAATTTAAAAATAAACTTTTTTTTAATTTAAAGTGAGATAGATGAAATTTGTCAAAAAAAATGTAAAGAAGAAAACGAGTAAAGCGAACAGTTTTGTTTGAAGATACATGTTTACAGAAGGACTGTACAAAATGCTCAAAGGCTGGGAAGATAAATCAGCTGAAGCTGTTTGTACTTTAATATATTGTGAAGGTGGAAATCATAATTGTTAATTTTTATGATTGAAATAAAATTTGTTATTACAATATAATTTTTTTTTTTTTATAAATTCGAAAAATAAAATAGGAAAGAAATATAGGTATAGAAATACAGGCGATATCTAGTGATTTTAAAATGAAATTGTTTAGCGACATCTATTAGCCTTTTAGATGTAGTAGTTTATTGAAACTAAGAGCACTTCCAGCGATGGCGGCGCTAGTATCTAAAAATTTTAAGTAGGCTATCTATTATTACTATATATTATCTATGGATATAGGTAACCTGATATAACGTAAAAGATAAATAAATTTCACATTGATAGATGTCGCGAGTATTTGGCGTCCAGCCAAAAAATAAATTACTTACAAAAACCTACATTAAATTACCACAAATTAGTGTCTATCCTAGTATAACAATACGAAGTTTCGATGTACATAGATACTAAACCAATTTATATTATTTAGAAAACTGTTTTTGTTCAAGGTTAAATCAAGGTTTATCAAAGAAAATAATGATGAAAAAAATGACGAAAAAAAACAAATTTAGTATAAAATAAAAGATGAATAAATTTCATATTGATAGATGTCGCGACTATTTGGGGCACAGACTTATTTTTATTTTCTATACTAAAAAATTTGTTCTACTTGGAATGTCTTATATATGTATGTATAGTCTTTACAATTGGTCAATTTGTAGAAATGATCATAACTACCTTTCCACAGGTCTCTCTAGAGGTGGCGGTATTCTAATTGCTGTCAATAACGGCTTTTCATGTGAATTAATATGTTCAAACAACTCCTTATCTTTTGAATACATATTTGTTAAAATTCTTACTGGTAGTAAAAGTATTTATCTAGGAGTAGTATATTTTCCTCCAAATTCTGATGAATCCTCTTATTACGAATTCTTGGATATATGTAAGTCTATAATTGCTTTAATGACAGAGGATGATAATATTTTTGTCTTGGGCGATTTTAACCGTCCATAATTATCTTTTGTGATTGATGAACTGGATAATAAACTACTACCAGTTAACTTTTTAGATGAAATTGAGTTTAGTATTATCAGTACATTTTATGGAAATGATATACAACAAGTAATTCAACATCCCAATAGTAATGTAGTAAAAAGTAGATGGTTAGACCTAGCTATTTCAAATGCTTATGATGATGTTGTGGTTCATACTGTTAATGATACAGATAATCTTTTTATCAACTCACTCCATCATAATGCAATATCAATAGAACTAACTCAAGCTAACCAACAATTTTCGAAGTCCTACAAGAAATTGTATATGATGTCCGTAAAGCTAATTACGCAGGCATTAACAATGCCTTATCTAATATGAACTGGAACGAGCTGTTAATGCAGCGATATTTAGATTTAGTAGTTCTGGATTTTCATACAATACATCTATAATTGATAATTACACATCAAGCATACTAAAAAAAGATAAATTAATGGAACCTTGGCTAGATAGGTAACTCAGATCTTTACGTAAACGTAGAAATAAATTGTATAAAATTATTAAATCATCAGTTGATCCAAGCTCCGAAACTATTAATGAGCATAAAAAATTAGCTGATGAATTTAAAATAAAATGCATTGCATCGTACGATAATTACTTTCAAAATATTGGTAACTCAATCAGTTCTTTTCAAACCATTAACAAGTTAAGTAACGTGTCATTGTAAAACGCGCATTTTTATTTTTATTTTTTAAATTCGTTTAATTTTTTTTTTACTTTACGAACAATAATATAATCAAATACAAAAGATTTTAACTTTACATATTTTTACCATAATATAAAAGTGCTGACTTATAAAATTAAAAAAATTTTTTTGTTTAAACATTTTTAATAATTACTTAAATTAGGTCACTTAAGTTTGTTTACTTTTGTTTTAATTTTAACTTGATTTCTTAAAAAACTGACTTATATTATTAAAATTAATTTTGTTTTGCTGTTAAATTTTTATATATTACTATTACTAATTAAAATGAATCAAAATGAATGCAGTGCCGTACTCTGTACCATTACAGATACTAAAACAGATGTCATCGCATGCAATGGTATCTGTAACAGAAAGTTTCATGGGGTTTGCATTAATGCCCCCAGGGGCTGGCAAACATGTAACACGTTTATTTCGCATCATTTTGTTTGCGAAAGTTGCTTAGATTTAAACCAGCCTATTCATATTCTTAAAGACGAGTTGATGGTTTACTTAAATGATATAAAAAGCGACTGCCAAGGTTGCACGGCCAAAGCAGTGGATGCTCTAAAAAGTAATTCGGTATGCTTTAACGATATGGCCAAAAGCTACGATAGCTTTAACCAGGCATTATGCAGTTTTCTTTCTGACCGAAAAAAATATTTAAAGATCTGGTTAATGATATGAAAAATGAACTTCTTTCGGTAACATCAAAAGAGCTGGTTGGCATTCGAGAAGTAGTTGAACTTATGAAGGACGATTTAAATCGTATGAACTTATCCCTTCACGCTATGGGTTCGGAGAAACAATTACCTAATCATAGCCAGAAGGAAATTCAATGCGATGTGAGTGAGTTAATTAAACAACAGTTTGATAAATTAAATAAACCATCCATAGTTTATAAAGACGTATTTATTCAAACTGACAATATCACATCTAGCACAAAGGCAAAGAGCAAAAAAAATAAAGCAAAACCTGGAGTTAAGGCTACAATAGTCCCAGTGGCTACAAAAAAGCCTTCTTTTTCTCTTTGCATTTCAAGGTTAAATTGCAAAACTACAGAAAAAAGCCTTGAGTGCTATATTAAACAAAAATTTAAATGTGATATTGCAATATGTAAAAAGGTAACTCCCAAAAACATCCGAAATCGAAATACTTGTCCTTTAAGGTGCACGTTTCTGAAAACATTATCATGAAGGTGAAAAATCTTAAATTTTGGGATAAGGGGACCACAATTACTTAATTATTTAAAGATGCGAAAAGCAAATTAGATAATAAGTTAAAATATTAATGATAATAGTAATAAAAAATATAATATTATAAGTAATAAAATTAATAAAAATAAAAATGGAAGTAATAATAATAATAATGATAAAAATAGGAATAATAATAATAAAAGTAAAAATATTTCTCGTAATAATATAAAATTAATATCTAAAAATAATAAAATTGTTTCTGATAATAGTAATTCTAATTCTAGCATTAACGTTAATAATTTAACTGTTCATCCTAATAATAGTTCAACCGTTAACAAGTCATTAAACTCTAGCACAACAGACACAAATAATTCCTTAATCATAGTAAACACTAACTCAGACACTTACACTACTTCAAGCATAAATCAGAACAACAAATCTCATAACCACAATACTATTCAGAACAGTAATAACAATATAAACGCTTTTAATACCGTATCACTAACTAAAGATCCTGAAATTACCAATTCTAATTGTGTTTCGATAACTGAACCTCCTCCTTCTTCCTCAACTTCACCAAATGTTCCTTCTACTTCTAAATTCATAAACTTTGTTCAAGGTGAAACTCTTCAACCTTCAATTATTAACCCACTTTTACCACCGATAACAAGAATGACACAATAATCTCTTGCCAACAACGACTATACAGTCGCTCTTTCTAGGCTAAGAGAAGATAAAGATACATGGTCAGATTATATTTGTCATACTTGTTTGATGATAAATATAATACTGTGTTGGAAGGTAAGACCAGAACAAGTATAAAAGTTTTAATTGATAACGAAGGTTTACCAACCGAATACAAAGAATTATATAAATTATATATAAAATTTCACGAAACTAAAGGTATATCTTCCAAAGATGTCTCAGACGACTTAAAGGCATATCGCAGTCATAGTAATAGTAATTATTACAATCACTTACAAGTTTCGAATGATAATTATAATAAATTTTTTCGTGCCAACAAATAATTTAAATAAGATCTCTACATCTTTGATAGATTCTTCAATTTTGATAAATTTATCAATACATTATCAAAATGTCAGAGGTCTTAGAACAAAAACAAGTCAAGTCTTACTTAATTCAATAAGTTTAAATTTTGACGTATTTGCATTAACTGAAACTTGGCTAAATTCTTCTATTAACAATCTTGAGCTTTTCGATAGCTCATATTCTGTTTTTAGAAAAGATAGATATGCTGAACCTAATGTATCTAATAGTTACATTCCTAAAGGGAGAGGTGTATTGATTGCCGTCAAAAACTATTTTAAATGAAATTCCTTTGCAAATGAAATTCCTATTTCAAACGCAGACGGTCTTGAAATAATAGGTGTGAATATAAAATTTTCAAACAAAAATGTAAATATTGTTAACATATACATTCCACCTTCTTCGAATTTAAATATTTATATTACTCTTTTAAATGTAATAGATTCGATTTGCTGTAATTCAGGTCCTAATGATGAGTTAATTTTATGTGGAGATTTTAATCTCCCTCATATTACATGGATTAATCATGACGAAGAATCTTTTTTGATTCCGGATTTTTCGGTGAGTGAAACTGATTCGCAATTTATTGATGGATTAAATACCAACAATTTACAACAGGTTTCCCACCATCGTAATTTTAAAGATAAGCAATTGGATTTAATATTTACCTCTGATTGGTATAATATCACTTTCTGTGATTCGGTGTTATCGCTTGTTGCGTTAGACCCTTATCACCCTTCAATAAGTTTTACCTATTGTTTAACTAATTCCGTAAATCTTGAAACAGCATATTCTTATAGTTTTAATTTCAATAAAACCAACTTTCCCGGACTAATAAATTTTTTAAATACCTATGACTTCACGTTTTTATTTAATAATATAGACCTAAATCATATGACAATTAGGTTTTATGAAATTATGTTCGAAGGTTTTACTCAATTCGTTCCTATTTCAAAAAAAAGATCTTCCCAATCTGGTCCACCATGGTTCACAAAGGAGCTTAGATCTCTCAGAAATAAGAAAAACAAATCCTGGCGTAAATATCTCAAATCAAAAAATATTAATGACTATAACAATTTTGTCATATTTTTTGATAATTTTAAAACGTCATCCGATATTCTTTACAATAATTATATTAATCAAATGACAAGTAAACTAAAATCTGATCCGAAAAAATTTTGGAAATTCATAAATTCTAAACGTAATTGTGATGATTACCCTACATTTATGAATTTTAATTCTCTTTCAAGTAATGATCCTTTAGTTATTTCGAAGTATTTTCGTGAGTTTTTCAGCACTTCATATAGTGATTCTTCCTTTTCGCCAAATGAAAATTATTTCTCCTTTATGGACAGTTGTCAAAAAACGTCTCTTAATGACATAAATATAAATGAAGAAATAGTTTCCAAATATCTAAATAAACTCGGTGATAATACTTTTCCCGGCCCTGATGGTATACCGGAAATAATTCTGAGCAAGTGTTCTAACATTCTCACCACGCCTTTAACATTACTCTTCAAAAACTCATTAAATACCGGACTTTTTCCTCCTTTTTGGAAAATGTCTTATATCAGACCAATTCACAAAAAGAATGCTAAAAATGAAATTACTAACTATCGTCCCATAGCCAAATTATCTTCTATTCCAAAATTATTTGAACTAATTATAACGGATTCAATTTATAATCACTCTTCTAATCTTTTAATTGATAACCAACATGGTTTTGTAAAACAAAAATCTACTGTGACAAACCTAGTTGAAACAACGTCCCTCCTCCTCAATAACATGGAAGAAGCTTTTCAAACAGATGTTGTTTATACTGATTTTAGTAAAGCATTTGATCTTTTGCCACATAGTATTATATTACTAAAACTAAAAAAAATGGCTTTCCAGAGTTTTTCCTAAAGTGGATATATTCTTATTTGTGTGATCGCTCTTATAGTGTTATATTCAAAAATGTGATTTCAGGACCATTCGTGGCAAATTCCGGTGTTCCACAAGGTAGCCACCTTGGTCCTTTACTTTTTATTTTATCTGTAAATGATGTTACTTCTATCATTTCTAATTGTGAGCTTCAAGTTTACGCTGATGATATGAAAATTTTTAAAAAGATTACATCTAATAAGGACGCCGTCCTTATGCAGAATGACCTTCAAAACTTTAACAATTGGTGCGTTAATAATTGTCTACTACTTAATGTAAATAAATGCATATTGTTATCTTATACACGTCGTTCTAGTCCTATTTATTTCAACTATAACTTAGATGGTATTAGTTTACCTAAAGTTACTTCAATAAAAGACTTAGGTGTGTATTTTGATTCCCAACTTAGTTTTAAAATTCATTATAATAATATTATAAATAAAGCTAATTCATTATTGGGGTTTGTTAAACGTTCTTCTAAGGAATTTTCAGATCCCTCTGTTCTTAAATCGTTGTACACTTGTCTTGTAAGACCGAACCTGGAATATGCTAGTCAGGTTTGGTCTCCATTTTACATGGTACACATTGATAGGATCGAGGCAGTACAGAAAAACTTTCTTAGATTTGCCTTACGCCACTTGCCATGGTCAAATCCTATTTTTTTCCCACCAAATGAAGAAAGGCTAAAGTTAATTGATTTGTGTACTTTAAGTTTTAGACGTGAGGTTTCTGATGTTATTTTCATTACAGAGATTGTCAAGGGTTATGTTAAATCTACTTTAATTTCTTGTAAAATTAATATTAGAAATCTTCAACGCCTTCGCTCTTGCAATTTGTTTATAACCTATAATCATAGGACTAATTATGGCAAATTTGAACCTATTAATAGGATGCTTATTATAGGTAACAAACATAAACTTAACATTGACTTTACACTTTCTAAACATTCCCAAAAACAAAAATTATACAATCGCTATTAATATTAGGATTTTTTTTTTGTTTTTGTTTCTTGTTGCACTGTAAAGTGTATACCTATGTATATGATTTTAAATTTTAATCTTAGTTCTAAGTTTATTTATACTTAACAATTATGTGATTTTTATTATAACTTTTATTGTATTTAACAATTTATTATTGTTTACTAGTTATTATATATATTATAAATTTTATGTAAACTGTTTGTGCTAAGCAGTATAAATAAATAAATAAATAAATAAACTCCATTTTAAGTAACCCTAGAAAATTTTTTGAATTTGTTAATACAAAACGTAAGTCGTCAGGTTACCCAAACTCTATGTCCTTAGATGGTAAAGTCTCATCCTGCCCTGATGAAATTTGCATGGAAATGAATTTCCAGACCTTAAATAACACTATTCCTCTCATTCAAAATTTAAACTTATCATTAGAAGATGTTTTTTCAGAAATTAGTAATTTAGATATTAACAATTTTGGAAAACCTCATACCTGATTCCGATTCACAAAATAGGTGACAAAGCATTAATAGATAATTATAGAGGTATAGCAATTCAGTCGACTATACCCAAATTATTTCAAAAACTTGCTACTGATAAAACTACACCTATAATAGATCCTTATCTTAATCAAGAACAACATGGTTTTAGAAAAGGTCGTTCAACCACCACCAACCTGATGGTTTTCACATCAGATATATTATCTTCTATGGAAAAAGGTCTTCAGTTAGATGCAATATATACAGATTTTAGTAAAGCATTTGACCGAATGAATCATGATATACTAAAAGATAAACTGGCAAAGCTAGGTTTCAGTGGCTCCATATTAAAATGGATTAAGTCATATGTCATTGAAAGAGTACAATTTGTTAGATTTCAAGGTACTATATCTAAGCCCATTTCTGTCTACTCTGGGGTACCCCAAGGTAGTCACTTAGGACCACTTTTATTCAATATATATAAGTGATCTTTCGAATTTCTTATGAGGCGTTGCCCACCTTACTTATGCTGATGATCTTAAGATGTATCATGTAATTAAGAATGATACTGATTGCTGTTTTCTTCAATCAAAATTGAAGTGCTTAGAAAAATGGTGTTGTGACAACATGCTAGATCTCAACATTAGTAAGTGCTATACTATGATCTTTTCACGGAAAAGATCCAAATTGATGCATAATTATTTCATGCAAAATTGCAACGTAGAATGTGTGGATCATATTACAGATTTGGGAATGATTTTGGATAACAAACTGAATTATAATCTCCACTATGAATTATGTTATCAAAAGCTAACAAAATACTAAGTTTTATCAAACGAAGAGCAAGAGAATTTAACAATATCTGAGTAACTTTATATTGCTCACTTGTACGCTCAGTTTTAGAATACGGTAGCATTATCTGGAATCCAGCCTTATTTATTCATAGTACAAGAATTGAATCAATCCAGAAGCAGTTCCTCCTCTTTGCTTTAAGACATCTACATAATCCCAGAGACTTTCATAACCTTCTATACAATGACAGGCTGCAGTTAGTCAATTTACTTAGTTTAAGTTCCCGTAGAATCTTACTATCTAACAGCTTTACATTTGATGTCTTATCCAATAAGATTAACGTCGATTTTATTTAAGATAAAATCAAAGTCAACAATAATGTCAGGCTTACAAGATATATCAAATTCTTAATTAAAACAACACATAGAACTGAATATGGGAAAAACGAACCCACAAACAGGTGTTGCATATTATTTAATCGATTCGACAACCTTTTCTGTGACACAATTTCAAAAAATGCTTACAAATCTAAATTACACAACATTCTTAAACAATCGTAAAACATTGACATAATTTATTTCTAAATGACATAATTTATTAATAATAATATTTCCTCTGTTTTTTTTTACATAATTAACTAACTATAAACTCTAAGTAATAACGAGGAAGAATACAGTTGCCTTTGTCAACTCTTAGATACCCGTACGATCCGTTAGTATGTTCACAGCCTGTCACTCTGCTTACAATATTATTTTTTTAATATTTTAGTATTTTAAAATAATTTGGGTGAATTTTATAATTTCTAGAACTATGGGTTGTACATATATTCAAACTATATGTTTATAAATTCTTCAAAAGCAGATTCTAACCTTCCACATAACGATTATCAATCCAAAACTTTCTCAAATAATCTATAGTACCATTTAATACTAAGCGGTAAATGTATATTAAATTTACTAAGTACAAAATAGTAAATATAATTTTAAATATTATATTATATTATATTTAAATATTCCATTGACAGAATAATTTCTTATAAGTACAATAAAATACATATATGTATGTAAATACGGCGCTGTATAATATACATATATACTCTTATCATTCATTCATTAGTGACATATACGATATGTAAATAAACATGATATTATATAAGTATGTATATATATCAATATCATATAAATAAAAATTCTTCAAGCAACCGTTATGTTGTTTATTTATTTACATTTTTTTGTACTACGCATTATATCCTCAACAATTTCAAATTATGGAGTAAAACAAATGCAAAAAATTTGTTGAAGAAATTTGTTAGAAAATTTGAAAAAATCAAGTAACACTTTCGTCAATTATAAAGTAACACTATATTATTAAAAAAAATTGTTAACTGAAATAAGAGTATAATGTTGAAGCTTTAATCTGCTTTAATTTTTGTGTATTACTTCAAGAAAACTTTAACAGGTGTTCAAGTTACAGGTGTTTAAAAATAAGAAATTTTCAGTTTTTGACTCCTTACAGCTCCTAGACGGGGGGTGATACAAAAAAAATTTTTGAAATGACTCATACATATTTTCATATTTTCAAAGATCTAACTTCTGTCAAAATTTCAAGTTTCCAACTTAAACAGTTTAGAAGATACAAGGGTTAAAGGATTTTGCCAAATTTTAGTTTCGCATAACGGTAAATTAAGACACCGTATGCCACAAATATATATTTATTGTATATATAATTTTAAAGCTAATAAAAGTAGTAATCGTTTGGCGTTTTCAAAATGAAGATATACCTTATACAACTTGTGCTATAACAATTTAAATATAGAGCTTTTTTGAACTTTTGGGGAGTTGTAGCTCCGTAACGGGCGGAGCTACAAAAAAAAGTTATTAAAAATAAAATTAATATTTTTGTGAGATCTATCAGCAGTTAAAATTTCATAGCTCTATTTCAAAAAAAATGTGGGGACCTAAAAGTTAGTGTTCGAGAGCTACCCTAAGTTTTGGTCCAAACTCAACCAAAAAAAATAGGGAACCTACAAATTACTCCCAGAATATTTTGTGTAAATTTTCTTTCTTAGTTTATGAGTTAGCGTGCTGACGGACGGACGGACATGGCTCAAACGTCTTAGAATTTTTTTCTGATCCGATCCATACCTTTGAAGATACATCTAGCTCGCTTATTTCGAGGTGTTACAAACGGAGGAGTAATTTTATTATACCCGATCCTATCGTACGGGTATAAAAATTTAGCATAAATATTATGTGATAACCAAACCATAAACCATATTAAAAGCATTAAAACCATATTAAAAGCATTGACTCATTTTACATACATAAAATAAAAATAACTTTTGTCTTTAATGTACCTATCATAATTAATTTAATTTTAGCGAAGTACAAAAAATTATTGTATCATCTTAAATCTTTCTCTCTCTTTCTTAATAGTAAAATTTTTTCTCTCTCTTTCTTAATAGTAAAACTAAGGTAAAGGCTTAACTTAGCTTCTTTATATTGCTCTGAATGATTCATAATTCATACATATAATTTTTAAATGTATCTAAAAAAAGAAATGAGAAAAAGAGAGAAAAAAGAAAAAACTAAAAATAAATTGTAATTTTTTTTGTAGTCTTAAGTCAGCAAAATAATGTTACTTTTTTTTGCATTGTATTATGTAATAATAATGTTAAGTTTAACTTTAAGAACTTTTGTAACGACCTTGCTTTGGTTCTAAAATAAAATAAAATAATATAAAATAATTGATTTGACACTTTTTATTTTTGTGTATAGTTTTAAAAATTTGTAGACCAGTTTCTATTAATAGAAAGAAGAAAAAATTGAGTATTTTCAACTTTGGACGTCTTTATATATTTAATGTCTTTGGTAATAGACTTGTAATAGACCAGTATGTATGAAAACATTGATGTGTAATAATAGACTTGTCAATTAATTTCTCATCCAGTTCTCTGATGTAATGATGTCATCACTTGTGTCATTTTGTACAACATATGAATTATGTCGCACTAGCGACCTCCTTGTTTTGTTAGAAAAATTAAAACTAAATTTCATGCATTCATCATATGCAATTACTAATTTATAAATTTAAAATTTATTACAAATTTAAGTGTTTATATGGACACACACTACGACTACACACATTCAACATTGACACATCGTGTTTTTGTTTCTGTTTTAAGTGAAACAATTTCTTTGGTTATGATAAAGCAGCAATTTAAAAAACAAATTTAAATATTTAAGAATTTGTTAATATAACTTTGTTGAATAGACGCAAAAAATAGTAGTTATTAAAAAAGTATTGTAGGTAAGAAAAACTAAATTTTATAATTTCAATATTAAATTTTTATTGGCATGAATATAAAACTGCTGATGTCATTTTGTTTAATTATTAAAGGAACACTGAATAGAAAAGAACCTATTAGTTTAGTGCATATGTACATATATATGTATATAAAACAAATAAATCTTGTTGAATATAATAAACATACATGAACTTTTAATAATGGATTATTATTTCATGAATCATTTCATTACAATGTATGAATCGTTTCTTAAATTCTTATTACATATGACGATGTACTTATGTACCTATGTATGTATGGATGTGTTGATAAAGAGTAGGTTAGGTACATATATAACATAGAAATGGGACATGGATGGTTACATTTTTCTATATACATACATACGTATGTATATAGATGTATGGATTTAAATAATTAATGACGTAATTTAAAATTTTTATGTCCATATGAACATCAACTTTACGCTAATTAATTTCGGAATAAATGGGTTAAAATTTACTTAACATATTATACAAAAATTTGATATATGTATGTACATACATATGTATTATTTTGATATTATACATATATTTATATAACATTTTATAATATTGTATATAATGTAATTACATACAATATATAAAATATTCTATACTATTAAAAACAAGAATAGAATAACTTTTTGTGTTAAATTTTAGCTATACATTCATGTAAAATACATACAATTTTTATTCGATGAAAGATTGATATTATATTACATTGTGCACATAAAAATAATGACTCAAAAAATTCTTTATTTCTATAACAATTCATATTTTCTAATTTAATTAGTATATCTTAATCCAACCCCGGTCATTCAGGCTTCAAAAAATACGAAATATAAAATAATACCAACAAAATAACATGCAATTTTAATACATATATTTCTACCGCAGAACTACATCTGAATGGGAAATGTTGATTTATTTCTGCTTCACAATATCAATAGTGTAACTCAATAATATAAAAACATAATGTGGTGAGGAAACCCAAAAAAAAATAAATAGTGCATTGTATATGAATAATAAATGTACATATGTATGTATGTAAATACTGATGTACTTAATTATAAACATCCTTGCTGAAAAAAACAAATTAATTCTATTTTATTCCAAAACAATTACATATGTGCATATAATGATAAATAGCTACCTATAGGCTATAAGTATACTTACTTACATAATTCATTACTATTAACCAGACTCATATCAATTATCAGGCCATGAAGCGCAGAGAGTAAAAGCTTAATTAGGGGCCAGCTTTTAACAAATTTACACGCAGTCTTATCAAAAAAAAGGGGCCGACTATAAATCTTGAAATAACACAAAATCCATTTACTTTATTCAATTTGGTCCAAAAAGAAAATTAAAGTCGCATCTTTTTTACATAATTCATTAAAGAGAAATATTTTAAAATATGATATTTTCATTCATAAATATGCATTTAAAAAATTGTCTTACTTTAAATTTTTTATTTTAAAAGTTTCTTAAGAGTTCTTAATATGTGAGTCTTGAGTCTCGTGAAAGTCGATGAGAGTGTTTTTATAGTACACTACTGGTAACAAAAAAAGTGTAGAAATGAAATTTTAATGACAATTTTGATTTAAAATTAACTTCGTAAAAATTTTTATTAAATTTTAAAAATAAAAATTAACTAAAATATAAGTTATTGTGAAATAAGCAATAATTAAATAATATTTATATAAGTAATAATTATATAATAAAAAATATCACAAAAAACTATATAACCCATCATAATTTTGAAATATTTTGAATTTACGATTTGTCTGTTAGATTTTAATGTCATTGTCCCTTTTTGTGTAATTATTTCATAAAATATTATTGCGGCTACTATTGCCGCATTTACACGTCGATTCCAAATCAAGTCATTCTTGCCCAAACAAACAATATTTAACGTCAGTTCAATTAGTATTCTTTTTTCTCAAAGAAATTTTTTTTTTTAAATTTGTTTCCCGTAAAATCTGAAAATCGCCGTCATATGAAATAAAACATAATTTGTCTGATCTGTCGGTAAAGAAAGACCTCCTCTGTTAAGATTGTCAAAGTAAAATGAACCTGCAGTCCCGCGTTTTTTCAGATATAATGATTTAAAAGATGTCTACTGCTTGGAAGATTAAAATATTGAGAAATAATTGAATAAGTAGCTCTAGAATGAGCAAAAATTAAAACAAGACATTACCATGCTACTACAACTATATCGGAGTTGTTTAGAGTTTGTAAGCTAAATTTGGTCAATAATAATATTTAATTTCTCTCGGTTTTCAGAATTATCCTCATAATTTTAATAAGCTTCTAGAATAAAGTGAGCTTGTTCTAGAAGTAGGTAAGTTTTATTAGAATCGGATAATTCTTCATTGTTGAAAAACGATATTAAATTCCGCAGCTGAGACCAAAATACAAATTATATATTTTGTGATAAAATATTTATAAACTTTTTGGCTGGTTCTTTTATAGAGCCTGAAAAGCAAGTAACTAATAAATTATTAATGATAATTCTAAATTTAAAATTGCAACCGAAATAATTATCATTTCGTAAAAAATATAAAATAATATTAGTTTCATTTTTATATACAGATCAGCCATTCACTGAAAACTAAATTAGTAAAACTTAAAATTAAATCACTATCGTGAGAAGTGTTTGCATTATTATTTGATAAAGCTACCGGATAATTAGGGAAAATATTTGGAACAGCATCTGGCAATGAGCGGTGCCGTTTACCAATATTAGAAAGACACGATTCTGCGAAATGCAGAGAACATATGTAACTATATACCGAAGGTTGCCAATTTGGTTTGTGTATTGCTTTTACCCACAATGTTCTATAAGGTTCTTTGTTGGGAAATTGAAAAGCTGGAACCTTTTTCACGCTAGGAAAATAATTGGATCTACATCCAGACACCGAGCATTTTCGAACCATTACAGAATATATTAGAAAAGTTTATATAAAAAATTAAAAAGGGCTATATAAAAAATAAGATTAGATAAAAGATAAAAAGAAATAACTTATAAAAAACAAAAAACTAAATACAAAATTATAAAACTAATTTAACACAAAAAACAAACAAAACAAAACTAATTATAATAAGTAATAACTAATTAATTATATCTTATAAACCAGGGGTCACCAAACTAAGGCCTGCGGGCCGCATCCGGCCCGCTCGTTAGATTTTCATGGCCCACTAAAATACATATAACTAAAGTTAAAAATATTATAATTAAAATTAAAAAATTAAAAATATTTTTGTAAAAATTTAAGAAAATTTATTTTTACAAATTTTTTAAAAAATATTTAAAAAATAGTATTTTATTACTACCTTCCTATTACATTTAAAATTATACATTTAGGCATCTGTTAATTTTCTACTCGCCAAAAAAAAATTCTCAGAACTTTGATTTTTTTTAAAAATATAACTATTTTCCTATAATAACAACTAAGTAGGCTATATTTACTGCGAATTCTGAATTCATATATTTAGCGAGAATTTATCAAATGTATTACTATGAACAAATTAAGTGATTACTGATAGATCAGTTAGTGTTCAATTTTTTAAGAATATAGTAACGTTTTATTGTTTGTTAATTTACTGTGAGAATATAATTAAAATTTAAAGACATTAAAATTGTAATAACGGTTATATAATATGTCGAAAAAAAAGAAAAATTGATAATGAACACCGCGTATTTAATGAGCAGTGGTCAATTGATTATTTTTTTCACAATGGTTAATAATAATTGTATATGTCTGATTTGTAGAGATAAAATAGCAGTATTAAAAGACTACAATTTGAAAAGGCACTACACTACCAAACATAGTCTGAAGTTTAATCAGTTAAACATAGTCTAAAGATGATTTGCGTAAGAAAATGTTAAGCGAGCTTAAGAACGATTTTCACGCTGAGAAAAACATATTGCGAAAATTCACAAATCTAAATCTTTCCGTAGTCAAAGCCAGTTACCGAGTCGCAAACATTATTGCTGCAGAAGGCCGACCTTTTACTGATGGCGAATTTGTCAAAAAATGTGTTCTAGAAATGGCTGAAGAGATATGTCCAGAGTCAGTCAAATATTTTTCTGCTGTTAGCTTATCTTCGAGCACCATCTCGAGGCGAGTTGAGCACTTAGGTGCTAATATGTGTTGCCAGCTCAAAGAAAAGGCGGGTTATTTTTCATATTTTTCCATAGCAATTGATGAGAGTGAAGATGTAGGTCATACCGCTCAGTTACTTATTTTCATTCGAGGTATCAATAACAATTTTGAAGTAACTGAAGAACTTGCTGCATTAAAAAGTTTGAAGGATACTACAACGGGTGAAAACATATTTTTAAAAGTATCGGAAATGATGGAAGAACTCAAATTAAAATGAGAATCAATTTCATGTATAACTACAGATTGGGCCAAAAATATGGTCGGTAAAAATATAGGATTAATAGGTCGAAATAATACGATGTTTGAAAGTAATAACAACATGAAGCCAATGCAATTACACTGCATAATTCATCCGCATCCGTGGAAAAAGTCTGAGTTTAAATTCCGTCATGTCATTTGTCATTTCCACAATCAACTTTATACGTAAAAAAGGATTGTATCACCACCAGTTTAAAACATTCCTGGAAACTGTTGAAGCTGAATATGGTGATTTGTTATATCACAGTGAAGTAAGGTGGTTAAGTCGCGGCAAAGTCCTGAAACGGTTTTTTGAACTTCAAGCTGAAATTGACATTTTTATGATAGAAAAGTTAAAACCTGTTGCCGAACTATCTGATCCTGCATGGTTGTGGAATCTAGCTTTTTTAACAGATATAACTGAACATCTCAATATGCTCAATTTAAAATTACAAGGCAAAGGCAAACTTATACATGAACTAGTTGTCGATGTCAAATTTTTCAGATTAAGATTGGAATTTTTTAAAAGACAATTTCAACAAAATATTTTCACACATTTTCAATCTTGTCAATATTTATGAGAAAATAGATCAAAAGATAAAAATAGTTTTTCTATTAATGAAAGTATCGACAATATTGCATTGCTTCAAGATGAATTTAACAAACGCTTTTCTGATTTCTTTCGGAATGAAACATTATTTACTTTGTTCCAAAATCCTTTTGAAGTAAACGTGGATGACATGGATCCCAATTTACAATTAGAATTAATTGATTTACAATCAAATGATACAATGAAATCACTCTTTAAAAATGAAAACATAATCACATTTTATTCACTTTTGTCGGAAAATACTTTCAGCAATATTAAAAATTTTGCCAGGAAAATAATTTCTATGCTTGGAAGCACCTATGTCTGCGAGCAAGCCTTTTCACGGATGAAATATATTAAATCAAAATTACGATCAAGACTGACGGATGACCATTTGAAAGATTTTTTGAAAATAAGCGTATCTAATTTTAATGCAAATATAAAAAATATTGAAAGATCAAACAACCAGGCACATTGTTCACATTAATTTAGTTTTTTTAATAATAATACTATATGTTTTAACTTTTTTTGTAGTTTTTGTTGTGTGAATATTTTTAATAAAACATAATTTTTCTTAAATTTATTTTTATTTCTTTATAATATAATATTATAGTCACGTATAAAATAATGAAAACTCTTATACGGCCCGCTGAACTCATGAAAAAATTGTATGTGGCCCTCTTCTTCAAAACATTGGGGACCTCTGATAAACGAACAAAAAAAAAATTTAAAATTAATTATATTTCCTACTCCACTACTTTTTTTTTATGGAGTGTATCAAAATATATAATAATTTGCTTACCAGAATTTGTGACTGCCTTTTTTATGTCCTCGAAATATGGCTGAAAAATACGAGTTGAAAATTAATTTTCTTACAAGAGGAAAGGAAAAATTCTAAATTTTAATTATATGACATTTTAAAATGTTTAAATAAAATTAAAAATATTAAAACTCAATTTGATTATAAAAGTACTTACCCATTTCACATACAATTTTTATATAAATTTTAGGTTTTGGTTAAAAGTTTTCAAATAAAACTTTCAATCCCACTCTTGTTTTTTGAAAAAAAATTCTCTTCTACTTTTACAAATGTCAAAGAGCAAGCGGGAAAAAATAACTAAAAAGGCCTAAAAGTAATTTTATTAAATATTAAGTTAAAATTACATGTAGCAAAAATAACAAATTTTATTTTCATATAAAATTCGACATATTTTGGGAAATATTTAATAACGAAAACTCGTAATGAAAATTGTTAAAAATGGGCATAATAAGAACAAAATGTTTTAAAATGAAATTTTATTGTCATTTGTTTGAATGTATGCGAGACACGATTGCAATTCTCTCACAACTACATTCATGTGTTTTCAGTTCTTGGCCTGTTTACTTAGGTCTTGATATAGGTTATGGTCCATTATTAGGGTTGCCATTTTTACCCTTTTGAAGGGTAAACTACCCCTTTTCATCATGATTTACATAGATATACCCCTTTGCGAAAAAATTCTCTTATTAAAAATGCTTTTCTGTCTTTAAATAAGTATATATGTATAGTAAATAAACGCTGTGAAACCCGAGGGAGTGTGGGTTCGAATCCCACACACGTCGTAAGAGTTATTCCCTCTTACGACATGTACAGCCACGTCTAAACAGGAAAGGCTGTGTAATTTCCTGTCCACATTTATGTGGCAGAGAAATACATTTAAAAAAAAAAAAACTTTTAAAATAAAATTTTAATGTCATTTGTTTGAATGTGTGCGAGACTCGATTGTCATTCTCTCCAAACTACATTCATGCGTTTTCAGTTCTTGGCCTGTTTATTTAGGTCTTGCTAAGGTGACCATTTTTGAAAAGTTTCAAAAGAATACAAAACAAATAAAACTTAGTAAAATTTATTGTTAAGAAAAAAAAGAAAAAAAGAACATCGTAGATCAAAAGTAAAAAGACTATAATTTTCATTTTTTATAATCCACAAATGCAGTGGAACCTCAAGTATGAAAGATTCAAGTTTGATTCTAACTATCAGTGGTTGAAGCAGGTAACTTTGTTTCAAACGCTTCAGTAGAAACAAAATGCCAGCGTTTAAAGAAAAAATGAGAACAACTTAAAACGTTAATTTAAGTGAAACGCCTTAAATTTGAAACAATTTACGTGCTGCGGTTTCTAGATTCAATTGATTGAAGGTAAATACAAAATATACGTATCTGAAATACGTAATAAAATTATACAAAAATAAATTGGATTTAGGAAAAAAAATATAAGTAAGGCATTTTAATAAACAACCTATGACTGCAATAGCGTAGGTCGAAAGAGGCCGACATGATTTAAAAAAATTACTCATCGATTCTGAAGTAGAATTTATATATAGTAAAAAACGAAAAAGTCCGACTTTTAAGCCCGCCCCAAAAAACGAAGACCAAAAATTAAGGTGCTTTCCAGAACTTTTTATTTTTTTTTTTAATTTTATTACAGTATTGGGGATTGCGTTTTTTAAAATATAATTTTTCAAAAAAAATATTTTTCTTTTCAGTTTAAATTCAATCAATTTTTTTTTTTATAAAAACATGTTTTCTTTTTATTATTTTTATAAAAATGTATTTTAATATACTTTATTTAGTTATTTACTATTGAAATTTAAATATAAAAGTTAGTTTATCTTTCAAAAGAACACGCGGTGCCAACTATTTTATTACCGATAGCACGCCTATTATTACGTGCTATCATTTTAAGAAAAACGTAACAACATGTTTGAAACAAGTTACGTGCTTTGACCCATTTCAAAGAATGTTCATACTTTCGAGTACTTTGGGTCTCTCACATTCACCAAATTTATATATGTACGTATATATATTAGAATCTGAAGTACAAATAGAGAAAGTATGAACGTTCTTACTTGAGAGGTTTCACCGTGTAATTTTATTAATAAACCAAAAGTAAAAACAAAAAAAAAATTTTTTTTTTATTTAATAACAATAAAAGGAAATGAAATCGTAAAAATATATGTACATTCCATAAACTACATAAACTATCAAGACAGGAACTGAAGAGAACGAAAGCTCAATTTACCCCACTATTTACATTGGCTCTTATGGGAAAAGTAAAAGCTAAATAGTGGGGTAACTTTAAATCTTTAATAACTTCTAAAATAGACATTTTTTTGAAAAAATTTCTAAGTAAACCTTAAAATTCATAATTTTTTACACTATCTGAATACAAAAAAAAAATTGAATTTATAATTTTTTTATTTATAAAAACGTTGATAAAAAAAAGTCTACCCGAATTTTGTAAAATTTTTTCATTTTTTTCCTAAAGCTTAAAGCTCTTTAAAGAGAGCAATAATTTGGTACAGTAATAACACAAAAAAAGTGAGCGAATTAAATTAATTTGAAAAATTTATATGGTATTTATTTCGTGTGCATATAGTAGATCTGTATATGAATAATATGTATTTAAGTTTATGTATTTAAGGACTGAGATGCAGCAGTTAAATAATGATCATCATTTTCGTCATTTTTATGATCTGGTGTTATATGTAAACTTGAAGATAATTTTCGAAGATATTAAAAATATTAAAAATGACATTATTATTGTATTATAACTATACCTTTTCACCGAGTTTTTTCTCAATTCTCATTTCTAAACAGTAATAAATAATTCTCATTTTCTAAACAATATAACACAATATAAGATTTATTTTTAAAAAAAAGCCAGCCATTTAAATCAATTTTTTCTTCAATTTTAGTTACTAAATTATTAAAATTAAAAATACAATATTCATCAACTAATTTTAAATCCGGAATATTAGGGAAAATGCTTGGAATCGCATTAGGTAATAAAGTTGGTCTGTCAGAATTCTGACTACGAAAACTTTTCGTAGAAAACTGAATTTAACAGACAGCACTACTTTCTGTTGGATTCCAATTTATTCGTGGAATTGCTTCTATCCATTTTTTTCTTAAAATTTTTTCCTTGGGAAATCGAAAAGGTGAAACTGTATAAATTTTATTTTTCGTATTTAGGGTAGTATTTCATATTTAAAGTTGTAAATGAAAATTGCTAAAATTTCTTAATTTTCTACTTTTTTCTAAGCAGAAAAATGAAAAAAAGAAACTGTCAAAACTCTGTCAAAAGAAAAGGAAGGTCCGCCCTATGCAGAGATTCGTATACATAGGGTAAGGCTAATTAATTCGGAGGATCGCCAGGTACTCGGAATACTCCGTTCGCGACTGGGCTATTTTTAAGGGTAGCTGCCATACATCTTCTCTTTTTAAATGAAAATAACTGTGTCTATTGAAGCTAGCTATCTGAAATTTAGTGAAAAGGTGTCGAGTTACATGCCAAAAACTTTCGTAAAATTTGATTGGTGTAAAGCAGCCGGTTCAGGCTTCTCTCATTTCTTGGAACTTAATGAAGCTAGGCGCAATAGATTCGGGTAGCTGTCATACAATTCCACAATTTACATAAATATATCTCTGTGGTTAACGTCGGTACTAAAACATCTGAATGTTTTTAAAAGATGATTAAGTTTTGTAGAAACAGGATATATTACAGTCATACGGGTATCGTAAGTTGACACAGTCTACTCTACTTCACTCTTCCCCGTTTTTTTCCAATTTAACATATCTTATTTTATCTTTTATTTTAACTAATATTCTATTTTATTTTCCTCGTCGCCAATTAATACATTACTTTATAATTTAAATACAAGTCTTCTTTTATTTTATTTTATATATAATGCAATTCATTTATTTTTAACATCTGTTTATTTATAAAGCTAAAACATGACTGTTCCTTATTTAATCTATTTACAATATTTCGATTATATTAAATCATTATTTCGGTAGAGTGAAACCGTTTTATTACAAACATATCAATTCGCACGATAAGTTTTAATAAATTTTAGGTTATGTTAAAAAGCTTTCAAATAAACTTACATTCCCACTCGTATTCGAAAAAAAATTATTCTACTTTTACAAATGTCAAAAAGCAAGCGGAAAAAAGTAACTAAAACGACTTAAAAGTAATTTTATTAAATATTAAGTTAAAAGTACGAGTTGAAAGTTAAATTTTTGATATATTGTAGGAAATTACAAATTTTATTTTACTATAAAATTCTGCATATTTTGGTAAATATTTCATAACGAAAACTCGTAATGAAAATTGTTAAAAATGGGCATTTTTTTGAAGAAAAAAAAAACAAAATAGAAAAAAAATTTTAAAATGATATTTTACTCTCATTTGTTTGAATGTATGCACTAATTCAAAGGATTCGATGTGTTGGCTCTGTTATAACTTATTTTTTAAAAGTGTTTTTTTTTGCTGTTTTATATGTATTGGTGGCTTGCAACAGCTAAAGTAGCTAAATTTTGGTTAATAAAAATGGATAAACGTTTTTGGAATACGCATTTTCGTCGTTTTTTTTCAATTTTATTTTTTAGGAGATGTGAGGAAGTGTGAAAGAAAAGCAAAAAGTTGCAACTGAATAATGGGACTTGTGTAAATACGCGGCTAGACAGTCCCTTTTCTCTAGAATATAAATGTCTGTTATTCATCATGCTTTCGGTAATGTCGTTTGAGCGGCAACCATCAAAAATTCAATTGTCATCGAACTTTCTATTAGGCAAGCGTCATTCTTTCGGTTATGCAAAAAAAGTTGAAATGTCAGTCCAATTTGTGCATACAAAGATGGGTAACAATTTATGATTAGTTGTTGATTTTTGGTGTAAACAGTACAAAAAGGAAAAATATAAATATATTTTTGTTGAAATGGATTTTAATATATAATAAATAGTATTTTCTCTTTTGAAATTTTAATTATATTTTAAAATTTTAAACATAAAAAAGCACTTGAAATAAAATATAAGTAATTGTTATGTTTTTAAATTTTAGATAAAAAAAATTAGAATAAATCTTCCTTATCCTTATATATAATTTTTAGAATACATCTTCCTTATCCTTATAATATATGTAATAATTCTATATTTTTTAAAACATGTATATTAATATTCTATCTAAATTTTTAATTTTTACTTATAATTTCAGAACAACCAAAAATATAAAAATTATACTAAGGGCTCAACCTAAATAAAAGCGTACCACGTACAATTTTAAACGCCAGTACGTTTTTTTTTTTCATTTTTAAAAACATTGCCTTGACAACATAACAAAAAACAACAAAAAAATTTTATACGCTTTGTCAGTTTTTAAATTTTAAATTCTGGACGTACAGTACGCCGCGTATTTCGGGTGCTCTCATATAAATGTTAAAAATATTTTGACAGAAATTATACGCCGTACGCGTTGATTTAGGTTGGGCCCTAAAGCACACTATACAAAAACATTTTATTTTTATTCGGTAATTTTGACGTCGCGTCAAAAATTTGCAAAAGTCTATTTGATAGTTGCTTAGTTGAATCAAAATCGAATCAAAAATCATTTGACTAATCGTCATTTTACATTACCGAAACCAGGGTGAATTTGATTGTTTTAAAAATACCTGCTCTGCTTTATTACTAATAAAATTTATTAAGACTGGTTTTCATCAGATAATTTCAGCCGATATTCTGGGGTGGTAGCACGTAACTTGTTTCGAATGTGTTGTTTCGAGTTTTAGAAAAAATGGCAGCACGTAACTTTGTTTCCAATACTTTTCATTTGCTGCGAAATTTTTATTTTGTTTCAAAAGTTTTTGGTAGCACGTAAACTTTGTTTCGAATATATTTTTTAGTTGTTTCAAAATAATTTGTTAGATAGAGATATAGTTAATGCGGTACAATAAAGATAAATATTTATAAAACTTAATTTTAAACAGTATATTTGAAATTTTGGAGGTAAATAAACAGCTATCTTAATGGAATAAATCAATAAATTCGGAAATGCATCAGCATCACGCATCACAAAAGTATCAAGTCTAAAATGTATCTACAAAATATTACCGAAAGCCTGATTTTGATGCGCAGTTTTCGAGCAAACTTCGCATCATATAATTTTATGATACTTTCGTTGCTTTTCTAACCTGAGGTTGACATTAGATAGTATTATGACGTATTATCACAAAGAAATGATATACATAGAGTATTTATCCCGAACAAAATTTTTAAACCACATCATATAGAACCCCGAAATTCTGTTTTGTTGCAGATTAACATTTTGAACAAAATATTTATACAGAAATAATATTTATTTGCAGTTTATAAAAAAATTAAATGTATTCTTTTCTTATTTATACTATTTTATAATTGTAGTAGTATGGTAGTGGATTTTGTTTTATTCGTATTCATTCTTATTTTGTTTGTACGCATATTTATAGCGTATGTGTGTGTTTAGTAAAATTAAAAATATTTTAATTATGCATGTATAAGAACATAACGTATTGAAGTAGGTAAATAAATAAAAAATAAGATAAGTGGTAATAAGACTTATTATCACTTATCTTATTTTTTATTTATTTATTTTGTTTTAATAAATAAACTTAAGGTAATAAGGAAACAAATCAATGTTAAATTATAGATTCACTGAAATAAAAGTTTCTTTTCCTACTTTAGAGTATATAGACATGATATACCCAGTACTAATAAAATTAAATAATTTTTAAAACTTTTGCAAAAATTAATAAAAAAATAAAATTTTATTTAACAATTTTCTTTTTAATATTAGTACCTTAATGGGGAATAGGAATATTAGTACCTAAATAGGGAATCAAAAAATAGCAAAAGCAAATAAAATTAATTAAAAAAAAATGTTTTATTGCTTAAAATTAAAGAATAGAAGGAAAACTTTAGAAGGGAAAAGGCCACATGGAAAATTCTAAAATATAGTCTGATAGTATTAATTTTCCAAATGGCATAAAAACCCTTTTTATTACTACATTTACAAAAAAATAAAAATTCGAAATTTATGTAAACAAATTTTTCAAGAAAATATAAAAAACTATTTGCAAAAATATTTACAAAATTATAACTAAGCATAATAAACTATTTTAACATTTAAAAAAATTTAACATAAAAACATAATAAATCATTTTAACAATATATATACTATATAGGTATTAAACTTAAATTAATAATCTCATGCATTGATTTTTAACGAAATTTTCATGAAAAAAAAACAAAAATTAAAGTTATTAATCCATTACAAACCAAGAAAAAGTTTTAAAAAATATTTATTCAAAAATTGCAGACCATGTGAAACAAAATTTCTGCTATATATATTTAGTTTTGAATTATTATTGGCTATTTTTTTGTCTTTCCCTCTTGGATTCCTTAGCTTTTTGTTCTTTCTCAATTATTAATTTTTCCTTTAATCATTTGGTTTCTTTTTTTAATAACACATCGATTAGTAATTCTAAAAACTTAATTTTATGCGAAAAGCATTTTGTATTTTCGTTGAACCACGTAGAATATTTATCCTATTTATTAGTAGCTTCCAAACAACAATATAAAATGTTTTTTTTAAGTTCTTTTGATGAAAGTTTTGAGGAAAAAAGCGATCAAATATATTGATATGAAATTGGGAAATTCAAAAAATAGTAACGTAATATTTGAAGAAAATTTTTATAATTCTAATAGCAAAATTACCAAAGGAAATATTAATATAATGCGGATTTATAGATCGCAACTAGCAAATCTTAACGACTTTTTTGATAAATTGGATGAAATAACAGATACAACAAAATCTTATTAATTTTAGGGTATTTCAATATAAATTTGTTAGGTAAAAACAGTGGTGAGGTTAAATTTACTTGAGAACATTACTGTGCAATGGTATTTTAGTGTATAATAATTTAAATGACAAGTTCGCGAATAAAATAAGCACTAGGTCCAAATCAATAATCGACCACTTCTGCACAGATCTGATAGATTACAGTTATAATCTGAACGTTACTGACACATAAATGTCAGATCATCAACTGCTTTTTGTAAGTATGAATTTAAATATTAATAAGAAGGTTATTAATTCCACAAAAACTGTTCTAAATTATGAAAAACTCGAATGATTTTTTTTGGGGGAATTTAGGAACATACAGTAATCTAAATGAATTTATAAAAGCATTGTCGGAAAAAATTGAAAAATATACAGAAGTTAGAACCCCAAAAAATGTAAGAAAGAAACTTGGGTGGATAACGGATGATATAATTCGTTTTATTGAAATTCGGGAATCGTTTTTTAAATATAAAAAAAAATATTCAAATACCAAAGCGTAGCTGGGAGATATGAGTATTATAAAGATGTGACAAAAAGGAAAGTAAAGAGGGCTAAACAAAGCTATTTTTGTAATTCAATAACAAGTCATTCTAACAATACTAGGAAATTGTGGGATTTGTATAAAATAATAATGAACAATAAATGCAGTGCAACAAACTTCAACCATTTGGTAGAAATTGTTCATAACAATACTACCATAAATTCGCTACAGGAAATTTCAAATAGAATGAAATCTTACTTTATTAATGTCACACATACGTTAAATTTATCCACCAACCCAATTGACAAAAATTATTTAACTTCCTTTCCGAAAACAATCTATATACACTTTTTTCTAACGCCCACTAATTTAGCAGAAGTCAAGTCAACTATAGACTTATTAAAATCAGGATCTGCAACAGGATATGATAATATCTCATCCAAAGTGTTAAAAAAGTTTTCGGAACAAGGAAGTCCAATACTTGTAAATTTTATTAATTAAACGTTTGGATCTGGTTTATTTCCAGAATCATTAAAAATTGCAACTGTTATACCTATTCATAAAACTGGTGATAAATGAAATTCTTCAAATGATCGTCCGATATCAATCTTAAATTCAATTTCAAAAGTATTTGAGAAAATTATTAACAACAAATTAACGAAATTCATTACTTCCAATGGCGTGTTACATAAAGAAGAATATGGCTTTGAGGAAAACTCAAATACCAGAGCTGCTTGCTTAGGTTTGTCAGATTTTATATCTGAAAGTATGGACAACAAGAAATATGCACATTGATTATTTTTAGACTTACAAAAAAAGCTTTTGATTGTGTGGACCATGAGATACTCCTTTTTAACTTCATCAATTGAAATTAAATCAAATTCAATTAAACTTATTTAAATCATACCTATTGAGTAGGAAATAGCAGACTCGTTGTAATGATATATACAGTAGTGTAAAAGTTATTAAAAAAAGAGTCCCTCAAGGATCAATTTTACATCCCATCTTATTTAAAATTTATATCGACGATATAGCCAGATAAAATTTGGAAGGATCCTTACAACTTTTCGCTGATGATGATGTTATAAAATATTCCGCTGTTAGTGAAGGAGCTCTGAGTGGCTTCTCAAAAATAAGATGTCACTAAACATTAATAAAACCAAAATCCTATTGATTGATAATAAATTTATTAATCCCATTAACTTCAACTACAATAATAATGTTATCGACGTAATAAATAATTTTAATTATTTGGGTCTTATAATTGGCACTAGATTAAAAAGTCAGGAGCATATAGAAAACATTATCAAGAAAATCGTACCATATGTTTTCATTTTAAAAAGGTTGAGAAAATATGTGAATAAAGACTCATTATTTATTATTTACTCATCTTACATTTCTTCTAATTTGATTAAATTTGACTTAAATCCTTTTTGGAGTAATGCATCACAAATACATTTAAAAAACCTGGATATTATTCATAATAGGGCAATTAAAACAATTAATTTTTATCCTATTAGACCCACTAACTAACTTTGTTCATCAAGATATATAAGTCTTGAAAATATTTACAAAAGAGAATTATATTATTTAGCATTTAAAATAATCAAGAACTCACCTAAACATAATTTTCTACTCAATCGCAATATAGATATACATACATAAATTAGAATACAAGAAATAGAAGTGACTTTTATCTTTCATTGTTCAAAGCAGACAAACAAAAAACGAACTCTGTTTATACTAGTTTAAATGCTTATAAAAAATTAAATTATGAATTAAAAAATTTAAATTCATTCAATATATTTAAAAAAGAATAAAAGATTTTATTATTTTGAACGCGTAATTAATAGATGTTGAAATAATTTGTGAATTTAATACCTGTAATAAATGTAATATAGGTATATTTTAACTTAACTTTTTTTTTGTCTTTATTTTTTTATTTAAATTATATAAGTTATTATTAAATGATTTTATTTAATAATAAATAAATATTTATACTTTCAGATATAAAATCTGAAAGCTAAGCAAGCAGCTCGGGTATTTGAGTTTTCCTCAAAGCCATATTCTTCTTTATGTAACACGCCATTGGAAGTAATGAATTTCGTTAATTTGTTGTTAATAATTTTCTCAAATACTTTTGAAATTGAATTTAAGATTGATATCGGACGATCATTTGAAGGATTTCATTTATCACCAGTTTTATGAATAGGTATAACAGTTGCAATTTTTAGTGATTCTGGAAATATATCAGATTCAAAAGTTTAATTAATAAAATTTACAAGTATTGGACTTATTTGTTCCGAAAACTTTTTTAACACTTTGGATAAGATATTATCATATCCTGTTGCAGACGCTGATTTTAATAAGTCTATAGTTGACTTGACTTCTGCTAAATCAGTGGGCGTTAGGAAAAAGTTTATATAGATTGCTTTCGGAAAGGAAGTTAAATAATTTTTGTCAATTGGTTTGTTGCACTGCATTTATTGTTCATTATTCTTTTATACAAATCCCACAATTTCCTAGTATTGTTAGAATGACTTGTTATTGAATTACTAAAATAGCTTTGTTTAGCCCTCTTTACTTTCCTTTTTGTCACATCTTTATAATACGCTTTTGTCATTTGAATATTTTTTTTTTGTATTTAAAAAAGGATTCCCGAATTTTAATAAAACGAATTATATCATCCGTTATCCATGTTTCTTTTTTACATTTTTTGGGGTTCTAACTTCTGTATATTTTTCAATTTTTTCCGACAACGCTTTTATAAATTCATTTAGATTGTATGTTCCTGTATGTTCCTAAATTCCCCCAAAAAGAATCATTTTTCATAATTTAGAACAGTTTTTGTGGAATTAATAACCTTCTTACTAATATTTAAGTTCATACTTACAAAAAGCAGTTGATGATCTGACATTGATGTGTCAGTAACGTTCGGATTAGAACTGTAATAATCTATCACATCTGTGCAGAAGTGGTCGATTAATTTGGACCTAGTGTTTATTCTAGTCGCGAACTTGTCATTTAAATTATTATATACTAAAACACCATTGCACAGTAATGCTCTCAAGTAAGATTTAACCTCACTACTGTTTTTACCTAACAAATTTATATTGAAATACACTAAAATTAATAAGATTTGGTTTGTATCTGTTATTTCATCCAATTTATTAAAAAAGTCGTTAAGATTTGTTGTTGCAACCTATAAATCCGTATTATATTAATATTTCCTTTGGTAATTTTTCTATTAGAATTATAAAAATTTTCTTCAAATATGTTACTATTTTTTGAATTGACCTAATTTCAAATCAATATATTTGATCGTTTTTTTATCAAAACTTAAAAAAAAACATTTTATATTGTTGTTTGAAAGCTATTAATAAATCGGATAAATATTCTACGTGGTTCAACGAAAATGAAAAAGCTTTTCGCATAAAATTAAGTTTTTAGAATTACTAATCGATTTGTTATTAAAAAAAGAAACCAAATGGTTAAAGGAAAAATTAATAATTGAGGAAGAACAAAAAGCTAAGGAATCCAAGAGGGAAAGATAAAAAAATAGTCAAAAATAATTCAAAACTAAATATATATATATTATATATATAGTAGAAATTTTGTCTCACATGGTCTGCAATTTTTAAATAAATATTTTTTTTAAACTTTTTCTTGGTTTGTAATGGATTAATAACTTTAATTTCTTTTTTTTTTCATGAACATTTCGTTAAAAATCAATGCATGAGATTATTAATTTAAGTTTAATACCTATTTAGTATAAATATATTATTAAAATGATTTATATTTTTATGTTAAATTTTTTTAAATGTTAAAATAGTTTTATTATGCTTAGTTATAATTTTGTAAATAATTTTGCAAATAGTTTATATTTTCTTGTAAAATTTGTTAACATAAATCTTGAATTTTTATTTTTTTGTAAATGTACTAATAAAAAGAATTTTTTATGCCATTTGGAAAATTAATACTATCAGACTATATTTTAGAATTTTCCATGTTGCTTTTTCCCTTCTAAAGTTTTCCTTCTATTCTTAATTTTATTTGCTTTTGTTATTTTTTGATTCCCTATTTAGGTACTGTACCCAATATTCTCCATTGAGGTACTAATATTAAAAAGAAAATTGTTAAATAAAATTTGATTTTTTTATTAATTTTTGCAAAAGTTTTAAAAATTATTTAATTTTATTAGTACTAAGTATATCATGTCTATATATTTACTTCAAGTAGGAAAAGAAACTTTTATTTCAGTGAATCTATAATTTAACATTGATTTGTTCTCTTATTACCTTAAGTTTATTTATTAAAACAAAATATTTAATAAAAGTCACTTATTATCACTTATCTTATTTTTTATTTATTTACCTACTTCAATACGTTATGTTCTTATACATACATGCATAATAAAATTATTTTTAATTTTACTAAACACACACATACGCTATAAACATGCGTACAAACAAATAAGAATGAATACGAATAAAAAAAAATATGACCATACTACAATTATAAAATGGTATAAATAAGAAAAGAATACATTTCATTTTTTTATAAGCTGCAAATAAATATTATTTCTGTATAAATTTTTTGTTCCAAATATGTTAATAATCTGCAACAAAACAGAATTTCAGGGTTCTATATTTTGTGCAGAAATGGTTTAAAAAATTTGTTCGGGATAAATACTCTATGTATATGATTTCTTTATGGTATTATATTAATAAAAATGGTAGATGGTAGTACATATTCGAAAATGTGTTCGAAATATATTTGGGAAATTCTTCAATTATTTTAAAATAATTTTTTGCTTTGGGTTAACTTTCATTTTTTTTTCAATAAAAGAGCAAAAACTACATTTCTCTTTTTTTTTTACAAAATTTTTAAATTGTAAAGGTGTATCTTATTTTGATAGTTTGCAGTTGTTCAAAAAGGGATTTAAACCTATATTAAACAAAATCTTATTCTAACTCTAATTATTTAAAATTAAAATTAAAAATATTCAAACGCCAAAGAAGGCATCAATTGTGAAAATATGAACATTCTAAAATGTCATAATTGTATCAGCAACATTATCGCATCGCATCATGAATTTTGTAGTAATGCAGTAGTGATACAGTATCAATACCACACCATTACTAAAAATGATGCATTTCCGAATTTACCCAATATTCAAAAGAATTTAAAGAAATTTTTTGTATAAAGCATTTAAAATCCAGTTACCTTTTTCTCTCCTAAAACTACGTGTAAAATTTCAAAATTTTGCAAATTTTTGGGTTTCTAATAAGGTTTTTTTTTCAGACCTCTTATATTCTTTAATATAAAACATTCTAGAATCTTAAAAAAAAAAACTTAAAAAAACTATTATAATATTATATGTTCTTATGTTTATTATAATTATCATCATTTGTATTATTTATGTATTAATTATTTATATTTCGTTTTAGGTAAAATGTTAAGCAATATTGATTATCATAATGAAAATAAAAAAATTGAAATTACGTTAAAACACAGTCCCGATGTTCCTAATTCAACAATACTTTATTTAAAATCTTTAATTCAAACAGCTATATCAAATTCAAATACAATACCTCATATCATTAAAAAAGATGATTCTGATGAATCAAGTAGCGAATTCAGTGATCGGAGTTGTAATAACAATATTTCATCTTTAATTCCATCATTTTTTAAACATTCTGTAGATCAGTCAGCAACTAAAAAAACTCGAGGACGTGGACGTCCATCTAAAAGTCACGAAGAACCTATGGATATTGAACAATTCCATAATGCTCCTCCTGAAAAAAGAAAATATTTAGAATTAAGATATAGAAATAACTTAGCATGTAGACTTGCTAGAAGAAAACGTAAGCAATTAGAAAGAGAGATTTTTAGTGAAGAAGTAAATGAAATTCAGCGAAATGAAAAATTAAAAATTGAATTTAAAAAATATGAATTGCAAGAAATAATGTTATTTAATTATTTAGAAAAATTAAAAAACATAAGCCATTCTGAAAATTCATATGAAAATATTCATAGTTTTAAAATGTTTAAAATGAAAGCACATAAAGTAATAAGAAGTCATTTGCAAGGAAATCAAAATTGGATATCACAATTAACTCCAAATGAAATCACCTCAAACTAGTAGATTATTATACCAAAAACTGAAGAGATGCGTACGATTTCAAGTTTTCATGGTAGAAATAAGTATCATTAAGTGTACATAATTGACAAAGAAACCGGCCCCAGTTGGTACTTTTATTTGAGAACTGAATATTTGATCAGTGAACATTTCGCAAAAAAGACGCTTAGCAAAATCGACAATTAGTAACAGAGCATTTAACAACTTTAAGAACTGGACACTTGACAACTTTTATAAGTAGGCATTTCGCAGCTTTTCGCACATTTTCAATTAGAATTTTATTACCTCTTTCATTAGCAGCATGAATCTGTGCCAAAATAATTAATACTGAAAACATAACATTTTTGAAAAAAAAAAAAATTTTAAATGAATTTGTGAAAGAAATTGTTGAAATAATTGTTATTTTTAATAGCCTTAATATTTAGACATTAGGCAACTTTTATTTATGTAGGCACTCTGTTCTGAGTGTCGATTTTGCCAAATGTCTTTATTAAGTGTCCGTTTTGCTAAAGGTTTTCGTTGTATTTTTTTTTTTTTTTTGCAAGACTCCACTGATCAAATATCAAGTTAGCAAAGTGTACGGTACTCAATTGATGCATTACATTAGAAAGCACGATCGCTGTGGAAATGTTGCGTACGTAATTAGCCCAAAACGGTTGTGCATCTGAGCTAAACCATAGACATTCACCAAAATGGGCATTTCTTTATACATTTATTTTTACTACGTAGCATTAAGTTTAACTATGTACATACATATCACCTCTAGTACTATAGTAATAATTGAATTATCCAAGATATATGTATTTTTTTCTTAAAGAAAGTTTTTCGCAATGTAAGCGCACTACAAATGTTGGTATCCAAACAAATCGTATGTTATCGCTTTAAAATAATAAATTATTAAATATATCTATGTATACATTTTATTTGTTTTATTATTATTAAAATGATCTGTGCGATTAAAATTCGAGACGTAAACATTTATGAAAATCGATAACATTTTATGACATCTAAGGTCCCAAACGATGCAAAGTTTGTAAAAAGACTGATGATCTGAGTATCTGACAAACAGACAAGACAACATATTCGTATAACAGCTTTTCGATTCTGCCGTGTCAAACCAAAAATTATACATACAAATGTAAGATATACCAAACCCAACTAATATGTTTATGCTGAAGTGTGTAGAAAAGTTTTCGATGAACAACAATTTTACATATGTATGTATGGTATTCTAAATCAGAATTTTCTTCACAGCTAAAAACGTCATTTTTATTTCTAAATTTTTTTGTGTATGATGTAGTCCGTCGAAATGGAAAATGTATAAAATACCTTTCGGCACAACCACTCGAAAGCAAAACGGTTAAGGAAGCGTCAAAATAGGTGCATTGTTCAGCGAAAAAAATAATATTTTGAGAAATTTTCTTTCCTAACGCAAATTCTTTGAAATTTCTGTTTCTTCATTTTTCAATTATTTTAAAGCCGCTACAAAATTTATCGATTTATAAAAATTATTTTAATGTATTTTACTTTTCAATTTTGTCTTTATACTGAAAATTGAACAAACACAAAAAATATTTTACGAAAACATATGACTTTGACATTTAAAAAGTGTTTGAGGCCGAATAGACTTCAGTTACAGTATTTTTTTTTATTTAAAGGCTTTGTAATACACAATAATTCAAAATTGTGACATTTCTTATAGATAATGTGACAGAATATTTTAAATTAAGTAGCACTAATGCTTGCATCATATGTATATACTTGCATCATATAATAGTATATACTTGCATCATATAATAGTATATACTTTATCTGACTCATGGCGCAGTGGTTTAGTCGCCAACCTTTTAATCGAAGTGTCTTGGGTTCAAACCCCGGTCAGGTCATAAATAAAAAAAAAATATGTGGTACTTTTATATCATAATAATGTATATCGTATAATTAATAGTAGTAACAATAACATTACAATTATTAATAATAATAGTAATAATAACAATAATTATAATAATAGTAATAATAATATTAGCTGCTACAGTGGAGCTATCTTTGGTTATATCATGCAAGTAAGGTGTTATATACTGCTGCACGTTGTAATCCATGGATGGCGCTGACTCTGTAGTAACATAATAATAATATTAATAAGAATACTAATACCAATAATAGTAACCGGTACAGTGGCAGTGGGGGTTGCCTTCAATAATTACCTCATGTAGTTACTATATACTGCTACATGTTGCAAGTGTTGTGACGGCTTTAGTCACTGTTAGCAAAATAGTAATAATAATAGGCGGATTCATTGTTTCCTATCCTTTCCTATCCCTACTTCCTAGCCAATATGCTGCGTTCGCTGGTAAGAGTTTCATCCCATTATATTGGCTAAAAAGGGAGGTGGGTTTAGTCAGTAAGAATCTGACACTACCAAGGGGGACATTCTTGGTGTCTTTGGAAGATTCCCACCTCCCTTAGAAAAAAAAAAAATACTTGCTCCCGTCATATTTACAACTATTAAAATATATAAAACTACTAAGCTACTACTAAATCTACTTAACCTAAAACTAAATCTACTTAAGCTAAAACTAACCTACTTAAAGGTAATTATATTTATTTTATGAAGCTATGATTAGCTTATATATATAAATATATATACGCATATTTTTATTTTTTACTAATATTTAACAATTTTAAATCATGTAGTATAAGTACTGTATATCAGACTTAATACAAGAGCCTGCCAAAGCATACCCAAGTTTTGTCGAATAAAACTAAAATTTTCCAGCTCTAAACGTTAACTCGTCATAAGCTCGTAAACGAAGACTCTCTTCAATCTGTTATCCTCTATGTTTTTTCATAAAAAAGAATTGAAATATTTTCAGAATTTTCCTGGAATAAATAAGCTGATCTTTCATTCGTAATATTAAGAGGATAAATTTAGTAATTATCTTGTATGGCACATAATGTATGGCCAAAGTTATGGCCAAATATTTCACTGTTCAGTTGATTTGGATGCGTTTCTATCTTACTAAGCATTTTTAAAGAGTTGTTGACTATTGTAGTCATTAGAGGCTTACACTTAGCCTTTTCATAGAGAATTTTATTGTGAATGGACTTTTTATTTTGCCTTCTATGTTTTCCTGTGCAATATCTTAGAAATTTCCTCTCGGCAATTTCCATTTCTTTTGCAGTTGTTGGTGATATTTGAAAGCAGTTTTGCGAAGCATAAGTTAGTATAGATCTTATGAGGCTTTTATATACTAAGCATTTAGTAGAAGAGTGAACATAAGATGACGATAGCAAAGGTTTTAATTTTGAAGTTTTTGACTGCTTTTGTTTTCTTAATTACCCTTCTAGCATGAGGATTAAATAAAAATTTATTGCTAAAATCAACTCCGAGATATTTGATACTTGTTTTTACTGGTACATCTATATTGTTTATTTTCAATGAAAGCCTTACTTTTCCTAACTGCTAGATGATGCCCTACCACTCGCATTTCTAAAGCATATTAAATTAAATTTACCATGATTTAGTTTTAAGTTCCATCTACTATAATATTCAGTTAACTTAGGGATCTCTCTTTTAAGTTTATCAATGGCATCGTAAGGTTTTTCGTCACATATAAGTATTATTGTATCATCTGCGAATAAAACTGCATCACAACCATGTATGTTTGGCTCACAAAATGGAAAATCATGAGTGAATAAGTTTGGGTCCCATAACTAATCCCTGTGGCACTCCTGTTTCAACTTTAAAAGGTTCAGACACATCTCTTGATAAGGACACTACTGTTTCTCTGTCTGACAAAAAGTTTCTTATTAATTTTGTTATCCAGTCTGGAAAATTTAAACCCATCATTTTATATATTAATCCATAAACTACATAAATATCAAGACCGGAACAAGACCCCCAAGAATGTATTAGTGCAAAATTTAAACATGTATTGTGAAAATTGACAGAGTTTTGACAGTTTCTTTATTTCATTTTTTTGCTTAGAAAAAAGTAGGAAATTATGAAATTTTAGCAATTTTCATTCACAACTTTAAATACGAAATACTGCCCTAAATACATCGAAATTTATATTAAAATTTCTAATATATATCAAAAATTCCAGGTTCAATTCGAATTTTTAACTATATTTTTCTCAAAATATATTTTCCAACTTTTTCTAGCATTTCTTGACTCCAGCCATTTTGAAATGTTTAAATTAAAAAAAAAATTTTTTTCTTTGCTATTTGTCAATTTTTTAAAAGCTTTCTAAAAAAAAGTACGATAAAGTAGGTAACAAAATTTAATTTTATATCGAGTTTTAATATATTTAATATAAATTTTTTTTAATATATATATATATTAAAATTGAAAATATATAAATTATATATTAAAAAAAATTTTAGAGTTTTTCCTAAATACTGGTGAAAAAATTAACTTTCTATCAATTTTTTTTAGTATCATTACAAAAATTTGAAAAAAAAACCTCAAATTTTTGGTAAGCAATTTTATTTTTTCAATACACACTATAAAAAAAAATAAGGTGCATTAAGAATAGTACAATATTTATATTTTAGAATTTAATATTTTTATTGATTTTTAATTATGGTTCGTACTTGTTGTGTCCCTGGGTGTAAATCGGATTATAAATGTAAAACGAAAAATAAAATTTATACAGTTTCAACTTTTCGATTTCCCAAGGAAAAAAATGGATAGAAGCAATTCCACGAATAGCTGTCTGTTCAATCACCTACATTAATTTTTAGAAGGCCTGGACATTGAGAGAGGAAAGCTAAATAGTAGTCCTTTTTTTCAAAAAAAATACACGTAGTCTTATGGAAAAAAATAGTAGTCCTCCTAGAAATCTGGAAATAACACAAAAACTACAGATTTTTTTTAATTTCGTTCTAAGAGAGCATTAAAGTTCCATCTTTTTTACGTTTTTTAGTAAAAAGAAATTTTTAAAAATTTTAAATTTTCATTCATAAATATACATTTTAAAAAATGTCTTCCAACTACTTTTCAACAAAAAAAAAACTTAAAAACTTTTTAAAAGAGCATTAATTTGGTACATTACTGAGCAAAAAAAAATGTTGAAAACAATTTTTATTGCAATATTGATTTGCTTTAATAAATATTGTAAATTTTTTAGAATGCATATAAAATTAAGTGCAAAAAAAAAACCATTTAATTATTTTTACAATAAGTTAATTTATGTTAACTTATTTAAAATTTTTATTACTATAATAAAATAAATTAATATTATAAGTTATTCGCCTTTTCCTTTGAGGTAGGGGATATGGCGATTATTTTTAAAGTGGTATCGCCTGAAGACTAGGCCTTAAACTAAAATAATAAAAAAAAATATATTAATACATACAAATAATACATAAATAATTTTTTAACTAAATAATATGATATATTTAAAATAAAATTTAATAAAACAAAATAAAGTAATTAATTTACAACAAAACAATATTAAAAAAAGTAAAAAACAAAAAAAATATCACAAAAATCAATATTTTCCGACCGGATAGTAATAATAGATCTTGAGTGGGCAAAAATGAAAAATGATATGACGATTGTATCCCAACTATATATAGGTACTCTATATACAACTATATATAGATTCATATCAAAAAGGTTAATTTAGTCAATAATACTATTTAATTTTTTGCGTTTTTCAATATCGTTCAATATTTTGAAATTGTTTTATTTCTGTATTACCTGTCAAATAGGTAACTTAGATCGTTATTAATTATTATTATAAATTTAAAATCACATTTAAAGTAATTATTTTCTATTAAAATATATAAAATAATATTATTTTGGCCTTTATGTAATTTCCAGTATTTTAAATTTATTTTTTACTAACATTTAAAACTAAATTAGAGAAATTTAAAATTATATTATCATCGCGTAAGTTTTTATCATTCGTTTCTATTAAATTTACCTTAATAGAAATATATAATATAATAATTAAGTAATTGGTGAATATACTTGGAACTGCATCTGGTATTAAACGCGGACTTTTATCATTATTTAATTTAAAACACAATTCTGAAAAATGCAATTTACATATGGAACTATAAGCTGTTGGTTGCCAGTCTGATCTTTGTACAAAGCTCTTTTAAACTTCTCAAAGGCTCTTTATCCGGAAATTTAAAAGTAGCTACAGATATCGTGCTGTTATTATAATTGGATTTACACCCAACAACCGAATATTTTCCACCCACTTTATTTAAGGAAATTAATAAAAAAGGCAATATTAGGCACTAAATAATTGAATTAATTTTTTTAAATAGGTATTCATACAATAAAATCTTTTAAAAATAATAATTCAATTCAAAAATTTAACTCTACAAAAATATGACTATATAAAATAAAATATTACTAAAATTTTGAGTTATTTAAAACAAAATATTACCTAATTTTTTTCTAATACTTTTCAAATAGAATTGCAATGTAAAATTTTATTCATAAAAAAATTATTATATTTCATGTAAGTACATGAATATTCTATTTACAATAATTTTTTTTTATAGACTGTATAGAAAAAAACGAAAATTGCTTAACCAGAATTTGGTACTTCTTTTTTTCTTTTCTTTAAAATACTGCTGAAAAATATGATTTGAAAGTTAATTTTTTTATTGACATAAAGATAAAACTTCAAACTTCATTTTTATATAAATTTTATAATTTTTTAATATAATTAAAAATATAAAAACTTAGTTTGAACTAAAATATATTTTCCAAATTTGCAGTACAATTTATTAGAAAGCTTTTAAATTATTAGGTTATGTCGAGACTCACATCAATTATCAGGCTATGAAGTGCAGAGAGTAAAAGCTTAATAAGGGGCCAGCTTTTAACAAATTTACACGCAGTCTTATGGAAAAAAATAGGGGGCCGACTATAAATCTTGAAATAATACAAAAACCATTTACTTTATTCAATTTGGTCCAAAGAAAAAATTAAAGTCGCATCTTTTTTACATAATTCATTAAAGAAAGATATTTTAAAATATAATATTTTCATTCATAAATATGCATTTAACAAGACCTAAGTAAACAGGCCAAGAACTGAAAACACATGAATGTAGTTGTGAGAGAATTCCAATCGATTCTCACGTATTGCGCGTATGAATAATTTAATAATTGATGTGAGTCTCGATTATAGCCATATAAGCGTGTACAAAATTTTAAAGTATGAAAGTAGCTCGACGTATACTATTACGATATTGAGGCAATTTATCTTAAGAAGCTTTTAAAATAAAAAATTTAAAGGAAGACAATTTTTTAAATGCATATTTATGAATGAAAATATTATATTTTAAAATATCTTTATTTAATGAATTATGTAAAGTTGTTAAGATTCGAGTCTCGTGAAAGTCAATGAGAGGTTTTTATAGTACACTACTGGTAACAAAAAAATTTTTAATGACAGTTTTGATTTTAAATTAACTTAGTAAAAATTTTTATTAAATTTTAAAAATAAAAAATTATTAACTGAAATATAAGTTATTGTGAAAAAAGCAATAATTAAATAATATTTATATAAGTAATAATTTATAATATCTAAAAATTTTTCCCATTCCCACACCACCTTTGAGGTAGGGAATATGGAGCGTTTTTTTTAATGGTGTTCCCAATAGGCCTAATCCCCTCAATTCTAAAAAAAACAGTGTAATATTTATGAAGTAGAAACAAAAATATTAATAAAAAAACAATAAATGAAAAACATATCACAAAATTCAAAATTAACAAAATATCACGAAATTAAAAATTAAAAAATATCACAAAAAATTATATAACCCTTCTTAATTTTGAAATATTTTTAATTTGCGATTTTGTCTATTAGATTTTAATATGTCATTTCCCGTTTTGTGTAATTATTTAATAAAATATTTGCAAATGTTTTACTTATTTGGAAAAAAATTATGCGGCTACTATTGCCGCATTTACACGTCGATTCCAAATCAATGTCATTCATACCCAAACAAAGACTATTTAACGTCAGTTCAATTAGTATTCTTTTTTTATTACTTTGCTCAAAGAAATTTTTTTTTTAATTTGTTTCCCGTAAAATCTCCTAAAAACTTGCTGTCATATGAAATAAAACATAATTTGTTTGATCCGTCGGTAAAGAAAAACCTCCTCTGTTAAGTTCGTCAAAGTAAAATTGCACCCAGCTAGAGAAGGATATAAACGGAATCTATTTTCTAAAGAATCAGTTTGTAATTTGCCTAATAAAACATAGTCCATTTGAAGCTCCGTAAAGGATAGATGAACTAAATCTATTAATGTTTTAGTAGTGAATACTAAAGTATTGAAAGTGTCTTTCGAATATCTATTTTTATTATCATTTGTATTCCAAACTGATAACCAATGATAATTCTAAATTTAAAATTGCAACCGAAATAATTATCATTTTGTAAAAAATGTAAAATAATATTAGCATATTAGTTTCATTTTACAGAGTTTATATGTATAAAAAAATAAAAAGGGCTATATAAAAAAATAAGATAAAAGACAAAAAAATATAACAACTTATAAAAAACAAAAAAACCGTAAATACAAAATTATTTATTTTATTTATTTATTTATTAAGGCTTAAAAAAAAAAAAAAAATTTTTGTGTACAAAAAAGCCAATATTTATAAATTCAAAAAATCATACTATAATAGGAGTATATTCAACTTTGACTTAAAATTAAGAGAAAAGAATTAATATTTATTATTGAAAAATTTAGTTGGTGTAGCAAAAATGGCTAAAAAACCTACTAACACTTTTTTTAACGACTTGTAACTAGATACTTAAAACTAACCTATAGACTAATTATTAAATTTAGAATTTACATATAGTTCACTTAGATTATACTGAAAATATTATTTATTAGAGGATTTGAATTGTTAAAGCAGTTCTCTTGAAAAATTGGAAAAAGTCTATCAATTTTGTCTTGACTTGTAGGCACTTGGACGATTTCATGTAACCTTGCGGTTGAAAAGCATCTGTTTTTTTTAGAATTAATTTTAGCACGGAGTTCTGCTTTCTTTGTAAAAGAAGTAAATGCGATTTTGCAGAATCCATCCATACGGCGAAAGCGTAGAAAAGAATGCTGCTAAATATCACTTTATATATTAATAATTTATTGTCTATGCTCAGATACGATTTTCTGTTTAAAAATATAAAACTAATTTAACATAAAAAACAAACAAAACTAATTATAATAAGTAATAATTAATTAATTATATCTTATAAAAAAAAATTTTAAATTACTTATATCTCCTACACCACTACTTTTTTTTAGTGTATCCAAATATTTAATAATTTGCTTACCAGAATTTGTGACTCCCTTTTTTCATGTGGTCGAAATATGGCTGAAAAATACGAGTTGAAAATTAATTTTCTTACAAGAGGAAAGAAAAAATTCTAAATTTTAATTATATGACATTTTTAAAATGTTTAAATAAAATTAAAAATATTAAAACTCAATTTGATTATAAAAGTACTTACCCATTTCATATACATTTTTTATTTAAATTTTAGGTTATGGTTGAAAGCTTTCAAATAAAACTTTCAATCCCACTCTTATTTTTTGAAAAAAAATTCTCTTTTTCTACTTTTACAAATGTCAAAAAGCAAGCGGAAAAAAATAACTAAATAGACCTAAAAGTAATTTTATTAAATATTAAGTTAAAATTACGAGTTGAAAGCTAATTTTTTGATATGTTGTAGGAAAAATTTCAAATTTTATTTTCATATAAAATTTGACATATTTTGGGGAATATTTCATAACGAAAACTCGTAATGAAAATTGTTAAAAATGGGCATTTTTTCGAAAAAAACAACAAAATAAAAAGAACAAAAAAAATCTTTTAAAATTAAATTTTAATGTCATTTGTTTGAAAGTATGAGAGACTCGATTGCCATTCTCTCACAACTACATTCATGCATTTTCAGTTCTTGGCCTGTTTATTTAGGTCTTTATTAAATGGCGACGATATGAAATGCTAGAGAAAAACTAAAAATTTTATTTTGTTGAAAATATGTTAAAAATTTCGAGTTGAAAGCTGAAATTTTCGTATGTTAAAGAAAAATTTCCAAATTTTATTTTAATATACAATTTGGCATGTTTGGGTAAATATTTCATATCAAAAACTCGAAAAGAAAATTGTTAAAAATCGGCATTTTTCTTAAACAAAAACAAAAACAGAAAAGAACAAAAAAATCTTTATGAAATGTCATTTTTGGAAGCTTTTTCTCACAACACATTTACAATTTGCACAAACACATTTAAGTATTTAGGCCAAGACCCAAGACCTAAGTCGAGACTCACATCAACTATCAGGCCATGAAGTGCAGAGAGTAAAAGCTTAATAAGGGGCCAGCTTTTAACAAATTTACACGCAATCTTATGGAAAAAAATAGGGGGCCGACTATAAATCTTGAAATAACACAAAAACCATTTACTTTATTCAATTTGGTCCAAAGAAAAAATTAAAGTCGCATCTTTTTTACATAATTCTTACATTTACTTAGGCAAGACCTAAGTAAACAGGCCAAGAACTGAAAACACATGAATGTAGTTGTGAGAGAATTCCAATCGATTCTCACGTATTGCGCGTATGAATAATTTAATAATTGATGTGAGTCTCGAATATAGCCATATAAGCGTGTACGAAATTTTGAAGTATGAAAGTAGTCTCGACGTATACTATTACGATATTAAGGCAATTTATCTTAAGAAGCTTTTAAAATAAAAATTTAAAGAAAGACAATTTTTTAAATGCATATTTATGAATGAAAATATTATATTTTAAAATATCTTTCTTTAATGAATTATGTAAAAAAGATGCGACTTTAATTTTTTCTTTGGACCAAATTGAATAAAGTAAATGGTTTTTGTGTTATTTCAAGATTTATAGTCGGCCCCCTATTTTTTTCCATAAGATTGCGTGTAAATTTGTTAAAAGCTGGCCCCTTATTAAGCTTTTACTCTCTGCCGAGACTCACATCAATTATCAGGCCATGAAGTGCAGAGAGTAAAAGCTTAATAAGGGGCCAGCTTTTAACAAATTTACACGTAGTCTTATGGAAAAAAATAGGGGGCCGACTATAAATCTTGAAATAACACAAAAACCATTTACTTTATTCAATGTGGTCCAAAGCGAAAATTAAAGTCGCATCTTTTTTACATAATTCATTAAAGAAAAATATTTGAATATATAATGTTTTCATTCATAAATATGCATTTAAAAAATTGTCTTCCTTTAAATTTTTTATTTTAAAAGCTTCTTAAAGTTCTTAAGATATGAGTCTCGTGAAAGTCGATGAGAGTGTTTTTATAGTACACTACTGGTAAAAAAAAAAGTGTAGAAATGAAATTTTAATGACAATTTTGATTTAAATTTAACTTAGTAAACATTTTTATTAAATTTTAAAAATAAAAAATTATTGACTGAAATATAAGTTATTGTGAAATAAGCAATAATTAAATAATATTTATATAAGTAATCATTTATAATATCTAAAAAATTTTCCCATTTCCACACCACCTTTGAGGTAGGGAATATGGAGCGTTTTTTTTAAAGTGGTGTTCCCAATAGGCCTAATCCCCTCAATTCTAAAAAAAAGAGTGTAATATTTATGAAGTAGAAACAAAATATTAATAAAAAGACAATAAATAAAAAAAATATCACAAAATTCAAAATTAACAAAATATCACGAAATTAAAAAATATCACAAAAAATTATATAACCCTTCTTAATTTTGAAATATTTTTAATTTGCGATTTTGTCTATTAGATTTTAATATGTCATTTCCCGTTTTGTGTAATTATTTAATAAAATATTTGCAAATGTTTTACTTATTTGGAAAAAAATTATGCGGCTACTATTGCCGCATTTACACGTCGATTCCAAATCAATGTCATTCATACCCAAACAAAGACTATTTAACGTCACTTCAATTAGTATTCTTTTTTGATTACTTTGCTCAAAGAAATTTTTTCTTAAATTTGTTTCCCGTAAAATCTCCTAAAAAATTGCTGTCGTATGAAATAAAACATAATTTGTCTGATAGTCGGTAAAGAAAGACCTCCTCTGTTAAGTTCGTCAAAGTAAAATTGCACCCAGCTAGAGAACGATATAAACGGAATCTATTTTCTAAAGAATCAGTTTGTAATTTGCCTAATAAAACATAGTCCATTTGAAGCTCCGTTAAGGATAGATGAACTAAATCTATTAATGTTTTAGTAGTGAATACTAAAGCATTGAAAGTGTCTCTCGAAAATCTATTTTTATTATCATTTGTATTCCAAACTGATAACCAATGATAATTCTAAATTTAAAGTTGCAACCGAAATAATTATCATTTTGTAAAAAATATAAAATAATATTAGTTTCATTTTCATTTTACAGAGTTTATATGTATAAAAAATTAAAAAGGGCTATATAAAAAAATAAGATAAAAGACAAAAAAATATAATAATTTATAAAAAACAAAAAAACCGTAAATACAAAATTATTTATTTTATTTATTTATTTATTAAGTCTTAAAAAAAAAAAAAATTTTGTGTACAAAAAAGCCAATATTTACAAATTTAGAAAATCATACTATAATAGGAGTATTTTCAACTTTGACTTAAAATTAAGAGAAAAGAATTAATATTTATTATTAAAAAATTTAGTTGGTGTAGCAAAAATGGCTAAAAAACCTACTGACACATTTTTTAACGACTTATAACTAGATACTTAAAACTAACCTATAGACTAATTATTAAATTTAGAATTTACATATAGTTAACTTAGATTATACTAAAAATATTATTTATTAGAGGATTTGAATTGTTAAAGCAGTTCTCTTGAAAAATTGGTAAAAGTCTATCAATTTTGTCTTGACTTGTAGGCACTTGGGCGATTTCATGTAACCTTGCGGTTGAAAAGCATCTGTTTTTCTTTAGAATTAATTTTAGCACGGAGTTCTGCTTTCTTTGTAAAAGAAGTAAATGCGATTTTGCAGAATCCATCCATACGGCGAAAGCGTAGAAAAGAATGCTGCTAAATATCACTTTATGTATTAATAATTTATTGTCCATGCTCAGATACGATTTTCTGTTTAAAATTATAAAACTAATTTAACATAAAAAACAAACAAAACTAATTATAATAAGTATTAATTAATTAATTATATCGTATAAAAAAAAATTTAAAATTACTTATATCTCCTACACCACTACTTTTTTTTTATGGAGTGTATCAAAATATTTAATAATTTGCTTACCAGAATTTGTGACTCCCTTTTTTTATGTGCTCGAAATATGGCTGAAAAATACGAGTTGAAAATTAATTTTCTTACAAGAGGAAAGAAAAAATTCTAAATTTTAATTATATGACATTTTTAAAATGTTTAAATAAAATTAAAAATATTAAAACTCAATTTGATTATAAAAGTACTCACCCATTTCACATACAATTTTTATATAAATTTTAGGTTATGGTTAAAAGCTTTCAAATAAAACTTTCAATCCCACTCTTATTTTTTGAAAAAAAATTCTCTTCTTCTACTTTTACAAATGTCAAAAAGCAAGCGGAAAAAAATAACTAAAAAGACCTAAAAGTAATTTTATTAAATATTAAGTTAAAATTACGAGTTGAAAGCTAATTTTTTGATATGTTGTAGGAAAGATTCCAAATTTTATTTTCATATAAAATTCGACATATTTTGGGGAATATTTCATAACGAAAACTCGTAATGAAAATTGTTAAAAATGGGCATTTTTTCGAAAAAAAAAACAAAATAATAAGAACAAAAAAAAATCTTTTAAAATTAAATTTTAATGTCATTTGTTTGAATGTATGCGAGACTCGATTGCCATTCTCTCACAACTACATTCATGCGTTTTCAGTTCTTGGCCTGTTTATTTAGGTCTTGTCTCTGCACTTCATGGCCTGATAGTTGATGTGAGTCTCGATTTAGGCCTTCTAAAAATTAATGTAGGTTATGGTTCAATCCATTTTTGTACGAAAAGTTTTCGTAGTCAGAATTCTGAAAGACCAACTTTATTACCTAATGCGATTCCAAGCATTTTCCCTAATATATTTTCCTTAATATAGATAGTTTCTTATTTAAAATTAGTTAATGAAAATTGTATTTTTAATTTTAATAATTTAGTAACTAAAATTGAAAAAAAAATTGATTTAAATACCGGCTAAGTTTAAAATTGAATCTTATATTGTGTTATAATGTTTAGAAAATAAGAATTATTTCGGTTGTGATTTCAAATATAGAATTAAAATGAATGAAAATTTAGAAATCATTTGTTTCTCGAGTACTAATAAAGAGTCAGCCAAAAAATTTAAGAATATTTTACCTGACCACATGAAACTTGTATTTTAGTCACAATTAATAGAATTAATTTCATTTTTAAATAAGACAAATTTAGATTCAGACCCTAATCCTTCGCTTTTTTTAGAAAATTCATTGATTCTCCTGAAGAAATACCAAAATTTAGAATATGACGAAAATGATGATCATTATTTTACTGCTGCATCTCAGTCCTTAACGGAACGTGAAAAATTTGTAGCTGTTTTAGTAGATGAAATTTATGTAGACCCAAATCTTCAATTTAAGGTTAATAATATGCCAAAGGTTTGGCCATACAGCATTCAATTGTAAGATGACATACAGATGTGTTAAAGGTTGTGAAAAGCACGAACTAGGTCAATGTCCAATTGAATATGGAGTAAACAAAGAACAACATTTATTTGGCGTGCTATGTAAATCAAGCGGACACCCTTCATCTTATAACGGTTGCCCAGTTTTTGTAAAGCTTAAAGCAAAGACTATACATATATAAGACATTCCAAGTAGAACAAATTTTTTAGTATAAAAAATAAAAATAAGGCTGCGCCCCAAATAGTCGCGACATCTATCAGTATGAAATGTATTCATCTTTTATGTTATACTAAATTCGTTTTTTTTATATTTTAAATATACATAAACGTTTTTCATTCTTTTCTTTGATATCCAATTATATACAATTTAACCTTGAATAAAAAAAAAAAGTTTTCTAAATAAAATAAATTAGTGTATATGTATGTACATTGTACTGCGTATTGCTATACTAGGATAGATAATAATTTGAATACTGGTAATTTAATATAGGTTTTTGTAAGTAATATAGATTCGATTGTTAGTTTTAAATAAATTTTATATATTCTAGTTTATAATATTACAAGTCATTAACATAAAATTTACAAATGTATTACAATAAAACAATTTCTAAAATGCAAAGAAAAGATTTGTTATCTGCATGCTGTGCTGTATGTGTTATAAACCGAATAAACGAGAATGTATGTAAATATAATGTTAAGTTAACAATTAGCTACGTTGTCAGATTTATTGTATGGTTTTTATTTTTTTTAAATAAAATGTAGTTTTTTTCTAGATACACGAAAAAATATACATGAGATTTCTTGATTTGTCACAGATAATTTGTGTATTTAAGCATATTTTTTTTTTGCAAAATAAGCTAAAGAGTATATAAAAATGTGTTATTTAGAATGATTAAGTAACTAATAATTCGTCGTTTCAATTGAAGTAAACTGTATTGACTATACATATATATGTATATGTATACATATTATATTATATGTATATGAAGAAGGATTTAAATTTTTACTTTATAAATTTAAATGTATAAAATTATTAATTAACATTCATATATAGGATTAATGTTAATTAGTTTCACTAAGTAGGTATATATGTATATGCATGTATATGTATGTATTTATACTTAGTTAGAATTTACATGTATATTGTCAAATTGAATGTAAAAAGTTATTTTTCTTTAATTTTTTTATTTAAAGTTTTCCTAATTTTTTTATAAGTCTTTTTTTGTTTAATGAACAAATTTATATTTTTATTTTTCTAAAATGTAAGGCACATGAATACACAGAAAATAGTGGTAACATTTGCGAAAACTCTCAAAGAAAGTAACAACAAATAATAGCTTAAGGCACTTAAAGGTTAAAACAAAATATTGGTTTTTAATTGTTACTTTGTTGTTGTTTTTCTTAATTTAAAAGCATTGAGTTATTGAGTAAATAAAAATAATATAGGAATATATCAAAAGGAAATATACATATATTTATATCAAAAGGAATAATAAAGGCAAAAAGGTAAATTTCTTACATTAATATTATGTATTTAACAAAAGAAAAATAAATCCAAATAAAATATGTACATAAGTACCTACATATACATGTATATCCCGTTACAATTTAAAATCATAGAAATTATGTATGAACATGTATGTATAATAAATTATTTTGACACCATCAAATTAATAACATTTGTACATATGTATGTACATACATATCTATGCATATACATTATATACATAGGCGAGACTCACATCAACTATCAGGCCATGAAGTGCAGAGAGTAAAAGCTTAATAAGGGGCCAGCTTTTAACAAATTTACACGCAATCTTATGGAAAAAAATAGGGGGCCGACTATAAATCTTGAAATAACACAAAAACCATTTACTTTATTCAATTTGGTCCAAAGAAAAAATTAAAGTCGCATCTTTTTTACATAATTCATTAAAGAAAGATATTTTAAAATATAATATTTTCATTCATAAATATGCATTTAAAAAATTGTCTTTCTTTAAATTTTTTATTTTAAAAGCTTCTTAAGATAAATTGCCTTAATATCGTAATAGTATACGTCGAGACTACTTTCATACTTCAAAATTTCGTACACGCTTATATGGCTATATTCGAGACTCACATCAATTATTAAATTATTCATACGCGCAATACGTGAGAATCGATTGGAATTCTCTCACAACTACATTCATGTGTTTTCAGTTCTTGGCCTGTTTACTTAGGTCTTGACATAGGTATCTCTTTTTTTATAAACATGGCCACATGTATGTATGTACATATGTATGTAGTTAAGGTCGTCATCTTTCATATAAATACAAATCTAAAAATTTATATCGCTACCTTAGTTGCAAAACTTTTATATGTTTAAAAATTATGAAAATTTTATATTATTTTTTCTAATATTTAGAATGCAAAAAAGAAATAATCAAAAAAGTTGCCTTGTGCCGGGTTGTCCAGTCAAGTCTGCAATGAATAATGTATTCACTAAATTTCCGACTTATGGAACTCCGAAATTTTACGAATGGGCTAAAATAGTAGGAAAAAATGATTTACAAAGAAAACGTAATTTTATATGTAAAAATCATTTTGCTCCTGATTGTTTTAGTTTTACAGGTAAGCTTCATAAAAATAGTATACCATCTCTGTTTCTAAACGCACAGGTAACGCCCCCGCTAAAAAATAGAATACCATTACCATCTCTGTATTTAAAGGAGTTATCGTTTAATAAACGAGTAAACCCACCAATAAACACCTATAGTGGGCCAAAAAGAAAACAAATAGAGGATGAACAACATAATGTAAGTAATAATGATAATAGTAATTGTAATTATTTACTCGGTAATAATATCGGTAATAATTATAACGAAATTTTCGATGATAATAATAATTGCAATATTTTCCTCAATAATATTTTTATTAGTCATAATAGTAATAATGTAAGTTATGAATTTTGTGATAATAATAAATGTAATAATAAAAGTGACGATTGTTCTACTAATTTTTCTCTCGAAGCTTCCGAAAATTTAAAAACATACCAAGGGCCGAAAACATTTGAAAATAATTTAAATATGGATGATTATGATGAGTTTGAACTTTTAAATTGTAAGTTCGAACCAAACTATCAAATTTCAAAGCATTCTGATTTTCAGAAAGAAAATGATATTGAAGATTCAGGAAGAAAAAATGTTGAAGAAATTTGTAAAGACTGTGAAAGGTACAAGAAGTCTTTACAGTTGTTAAAAAATAAATATATAAAATTAAAACTAAAATTAAATAAAAAAAAAAATAATTTAGAACAGCATAATAGTAGTAAAATATATTACAAGAGCAAAGATACATCGAAAAAATACAAAAATATTACTGACATGTTGAAAAATTTGAGAATATCAAATAATTCAAAAGTATTTTCCAAAATTCTGTTAAAAGAAATAAAAAAAAAACAGAAATTTGGGAGGAAAATGAACGTGAACTTTGTTTACGAATTTCCTTAAATCACCATCATTTTACATGTTCCTTAAAGAAAATTTAAAATTTCAGCTCTCATCAGCTTCATCTCTACACAGATGGTTACCAGTAGACAGCGTTCAACCAGGAATTAATGACACATTATTTGAAGTTATAGAAACGAAATTTAAAAATTCAAACATAACTGGAGAAAAATTAGGAGTGTTGATTTTTGATGAAATACATATCAGGTCAGAGTTAGAATACAACTCAAGGAAAGATATTATAGATGGATTTTGCACAGATGGGATCAACCGAGAAAATTGCGTTGGAAAAGAAATTTGTGTTTTCACCATTCGTGGATTAGTTGCGTCATGAAGTTATATAGTAGCACATGTTGTTTCTAGTTCTACAATACCTGGATCCAAATTAGAAATGATGGTTATGTCAATTATTGACAAATGTTTAAAATTGGGGATAATAATCAAAGCTACTGTATGTGACCAAGGATCAAATAATAAGTCATCTAATAAAATCTGCCAGAAATTATTTAATGGACAATGAATTAAAAACCGAAAGTGGAATTACAAAGTGGTCTGTAATAAATGAATTATATGAAATAGATCAAGGTGAAAATGGAAATAGTGTAACTAGAATGTTACCAAGAATAACCATAAACCATGTTCATCCAAATAACTTTGCCAAAATGAAAGTTTCATATACGACTCAAATTTTAAGTCGTTTTGTTGCTGAAGCTATTCGTACAACGGCATTTTTAGGAACACTCTCGAAAGAAGTAAGTGAACATGGAGAATCTACAGCAGAATTTTGTGAAAAATTTAACAATCTTTTTGACATTTTTAATTCACAAAACAGATTTACAGGAAGAATTTATAAAAATGCTATTACAGCAAATAATAAAGAACAAGAAAATTTTTTGATGAACATGGTATCGTACATACGAAAAATTTAAATATTAACGAAAAATTCTAAAGGAGGAAAAAAAACGGTATTCAATGGATTCGGTATTTATGTATTCAATGGATTGCTGCTAAACATAATGGCATTAATCAACATGTCGAATGATTATTTAACTCTTATAAGGATGTAGAATATATATTAACCAGAAAATTAAACCAGGACATTTTAGAAAATTTATTTGCAATTATTCGGGGAAAAGGAGGATACAATCGATATCCATCTGTACGAGAGTTCAATTATCATTTGAGATGTTTTATGAATACAAAAACTCTTGATCCCAAAGTGTTTCAAAATATGCCAACGCACTTTGCGATGCGGATCTTGTTATTGAATGTGAACGTCTAAATGATGCTGTTAAATTATTGAATTTTGATGATATAGAAAACAATGAAAAAGATGAAATATTCTGTTTTAATAATGAAAAAGACAATTTTTCGAATCATAAAGAGAACGAAGAAAAAACTAAAGAGAAGAATAACATTACTGTAAATTCAAGAAGTTATTTTATTGGCTACGTTGTATATAAAATAAATAATAGAATTATGTAAATGTGACACATGCAAAGCAAAATTGTTAAAAAAGGCAAATACATCAAATATGCTCCGTGAACAGTTAATTAGTGAAAAAACCTATGAAGGCGCCAAGATTGGTATAAAGAAGCCTACTAATGATTTTTATGATAGATAAATTAATTGAAATAACAAATGTTTCGTACCCAGATTGGTTCTCAGATAAAGGCAAATATAAATCGCATAGACTGGAAATATTAGATTATTTAATTCTAATTTTAATAAGAAAAAATTGCAAATGGTCACTCAATGAAAACAACAATTTCCCCGACAAATTAAAAGTTTTACGAAAATAATTATTTTTAAGTACATAAGTATGTACATACTTATAATGAATATCATAGTTTAAGTTGTTTATTTAAATTTTAAGATTTAAAATGTGATATAATAATATGTATGTACATACGTAATTTACTTATGTAATTCAATTTTGAAATACTAGTAATATTTATGTAATTTAATTTTGAAATAAAGAAAATAAAAAATTTTTTTAGTTCGTTTCAGTTTTATAATTTTTTAAATTTTCCATATTTTCGTTTCAGCTATGTACATATGTATAGGGTGTATATATTTTCGTTTCAGCTATGTACACGAAGGAACAACGTGTTTTTGTTATTACAACATTTTTTGAAAATGGTAAAAGTTTTCAAGATGTAATTAGGAAATTTCGAACAAAATTTGGTAGAGAAAATGCTCCAACAAATCGTGCCATCAAGCTGATGGTTGATAAATTTGGAAACTGGATCTGTTCTTGATAACAGAGGCAACATTTATCAACGTAGTGGTCGTTCAACCGAGAATGGAGCAGAAGTGTTGAAGAAGATCCAAAAATTTCCATTCGTCATCGTTCGCAGCAATTAAACATCAAACCATCCACATTATTCAACATTTTGCATCGTGATCTCCATTTAAAGGCTTATAAGATCCAGCTGACGCAAGAATTAAAACTAACTGACCATGCATTACGTCGGCAATTCGTTTCTTGGGCAATCGAAAAACAAGAAGAAAATGAGAATTTTTTTAACAAAATAATCTTCACCGACGAAGCTCATTTCCAGCTCAATGGCTACGTCAATAAACAGAATTGCCGCATTTGGGGTGAAGAGAATCCAAGGGTTATCTTAGAGCAACCAGTACATCCACAAAAAGTTACGGTTTGGTGTGGTTTGTGGTCAGGAGGAATCATCGGACCATATTTTTTTGAAAACGCAAATGGAAATGCGATTACGGTCAATGGAAATCGCTACAGGGAGATGATCCGAAGCTTTTTGTGGCGGAAAATTGATGACTTGGACGTAGAGAATATGTGGTTTCAAAAGGACGGTACCACTTGCCACACAGCAAGAGAAACAATGGATCTTTTGAAGGAAAAGTTCGAAGATCGCATTATTTCTCGTAGAGGAGGACTGATGTGGCCACCAAGATCGTGCGATTTGACACCGTTGGATTTTTTTTTTGCGGGGTTTTGTGAAATCGAAAGTGTACAGCAATAATCCCACAACAATTCAAGAGCTTAAAAACAACATTATCGAGCAGATTTCAACCATTGAGAACAGTTTATTGAACAACGTGATTCAGAATTTTGGTAAAAGATTGGAAGCCTGCCGAAGTAGTAGAGGGGGCCACTTGGCCGACATAATTTTTCATTATTAACCGGAACCTATTTGTAATAAATTAAAATGAAAATATATTTAATATTTCAAAAAAAAAGTCTTTTTTTATTAAAATTAAAATGATACCTCAATTTTGAACACCCTATATATATATCATTAGTTTTAATTTCTAATAATATTCTTTCTTACAGGTTGAATTGCTATAAAAAAATCAGTTTTTTACACTATTAACTTCTTTATTTTATAATTACTAATATATTTTATTTTTAGATTTTCTCAATTATTGCATGAGTAATGACTAGCTTCTAGAAATTAAATATTAATTATAAGTATATGTATGTATTTACATATTATATATTTATTTACATATAATGCACATATGTATATATTTTTACTTTTATTTTAAAATAATTTTTAACATTTTTCTTTGTTAATATGGATTTATTTTATTATTTCTTTTACCTATTTTTATTTATGTTGTACCTACATATTTATTGTAACCTTATGAATTTTATTAATTTTTATTTGTATCTAATAAAAAAAAGGGTTTTTAATGCCAAATGGAAAATTTATACTATTTAGGTATACATAATATTTAAATACAAATATCTACTAGGCAAATTTTCCAGTTGGCTTTTTCCCTTATAAAATTAACTTTATTCTTTTCTTTCTATTTCTTTAGCCTATTATATTTTCTTTTTTAGTGTATGCATATGTACACATACATATGTATATAGTTTTTGGATTACAGAAAATAAGTGTACACATATTCTTAAGAAGAAATAAATAATTTTACGAATAAAAAATTAAACTAAATTACTTAAAAAAATATAACATTTTAAATTTTATACGTTACTTCTCATTTTAATTATAATTAAAACTTTAGCCAATTGAAATAACGAATTTAATTCTTTCAAAACATTTATATTCTTATTTATTTTCTATCTTAGTTCTAACTATTATAAATACCAAAAGGTAAAAGTCCAAATTTTCTAAAGGTAATATATGTACACATACCTACTTAGTTAAACTAATTAACATTAATCCTATATATGAATGTTAATTAATAATTTTATACGCTTAAATTTATAAAGTAAAAATTTAAATCCTTCTTCATATGCATATAATATAATATGTATACATATACATATATATGTATAGTCAATACAGTTTGCTTCAATTGAAACGACGAATTATTAGTTACTTAATCATTCTAAATAACACATTTTTATATACTCTTTAGCTTATTTTGCAAAAAAAAAATATGCTTAAATACACAAATTATCTGTGACAAATCAAGAAATCTCATGTATATTTTTTCGTATATCTAGAAAAAAACTACATTTTATTTAAAAAAAAATAAAAACCATACAATAAATCTGACAACGTAGCTAATTGTTAACTTAACATTATATTTACATACATTCTCGTTTATTCGGTTTATAACACATACAGCACAGCATGCAGATAACAAATCTTTTCTTTGTATTTTAAAAATTGTTTTATTGTAATACATTTGTAAATTTTATGTTAATGAATTGTAATATTATAAACTAGAATATATAAAATTTATTTAAAACTAACAATCGAATCTAAATTACTTACAAAAACCTATATTAAATTACCAGTATTCAAATTATTATCTATCCTAGTATAGCAGTACGCAGTACAATGTACATACATAGACACCAATTTATTTTATTTAGAAAACTTTTTTTTTTTATTCAAGGTTAAATTGTATATGATTGTATATCAAAGAAAAGAATGAAAAACGTTGATGTATATTTAAAATTAAAAAAAAAACGAATTTAGTATAACATAAAAGATGAATACATTTCATACTGATAGATGTCGCGACTATTTGGGGCGCAGCGTTATTTTTATTTTTTTATTTTCTATACTAAAAAATTTGTTCTACTTGGAATGTCTTATATATTATAGTCTTTGCTTAAAGCTAATATAAAACAACGAAGAAAATATCAACTATTGAGAAATGATGAAAAAGCTAACATGTTTAATAATTTAATTACTTCATCAAAAAATTTTGCAGATGTTGTTAAAAATAATACCCAAATCATACAAAAAAATAATAACCACGACATAAACAATAACATTTGGTTAGATATAAAAAAATCGTTAGAATCATTAAGTAGCAAGTTCTCTAAAATTGAGAGTATCTTAAATCAACAAATCCAAAGGGTTGATTTTCTTTATGAAGTTATTACAAATGGCAACTAATACATATAATCTTTCATGCTTAAAAATCATTTCAATAAATCTAAATTCGCTAATAGCGAATTATAAGAGAACTTACTTGCTTAATTTTCTCAAAGAAAATAATGAAAATATAGTTTTACTCTGTGAAACGAAATTGAACTCAAAGCATAAAATTAATTTCGAAAACTATCAAATTATTAGACGTGATAGACCCAATTCTAAACAAGGAGGTGGTACAGCGATTTTAATTAAAAATATATTTAAATTTGAACAGATTTATGACCAAGTAATAGAATCGAATAAAATCATAGAGTCATGTACAATATCCATTGACCTGCCCAATAATAAAAAAATAATTTTTATTTATGCGCCGTTAGGCAACAACAACATATTCATAGAAGAACTTACTAATTTATTTACCAATCTAAAATTGAATAGATCAAGCAACTATTACATTATAGCAGGTGGCATGAATGCAAAACATTCAACTTGGAACAATCATTCTAACAACCCCAAAGGAAATTCACTATATAAATGGAATAAAAATAATGAATTCTTATATAAAACTAAATTACATCATACAAATAACGCTACTTATAAAACGGGTAACTCTGTACTAGATATTTGCTTAGCTGATCAGAGCGTATGACAGTGATCATGACGCAATTTTAATTGAGATAGAAGCAAATCCCAACTTCATATTTAACGAACAATTAACCTCGTATAGGCCAAATTTTAAAACAGTAAATTGGTTAGATATCCGAAATAAATTAGAAAATCACTACATGCAAGGTATAGGAAATAATTCAAACATAGTACCAGATAACAGAAACTTAACTAATTATGAAATAGATTGCTCTTTAAAAAAAACTTGAAGAAATTATCCTGAAAACAATAGATACCGATATACCATTAATAAAACCAGAAAATAGTACAGACAAATATATGATACCACTTATCAGAAAATTACACAAGAAAAAAAAAATTATTTTATCATATATGAACAGAATATACAATCAAAGTAATAATAAATATGATCCTAATTACATCAGACTAAAATTCATGTTACGAAATTTAAATACTTTAATAAAAGAACAAATCAGATTTAAAAGTAATAAAAGTTGGAAATGTCTGCTAAGTCAGATTGTCCCTAACTCGATTGTCCCTAATGTTCCCTCAAATTAACAACATTTTTCGTCAAAAAAAAAGTAATGAGGTAAACCTACTGAAAGTCCACGAAAGTGATAGGCAGATAATTAATGCAGCAGAATTGAACCAGAATAAGCTTCACAAAGATTGTAACAACAAATATATAATCACAAATAAACAACAAATTTTAAACACATTAGGAGCTCATATTCAAAATATGCATGGAGCAAAAGAAAATGATTTGATACAAGGTAATATTTTTGAAACTAAAGTGAATGAATTTATGTCACAAAAACTCGCAGATAGTAGGAATAATGTAGCAGTTATAACATTTATTAATGAGTTGAAATCTAGTAATTTACAAGAAATAAATTGTCATAACGAATATTTTACAACAGTAGAAAAGGTTAAAAATATACTTGGAAATCTGAATAACAAAACATCTTTTGAATTAGATAGGATCCCGAATATCATTTTGAAACACCTTCCAGGTAAAATGATCAGCGAATACTGTACCGTTTTAAATAACATTCTAAACAACTGCTACTACTCTAAAAGTTGGAAAAAAGTAATCGTAATCAAAAAACCTGGAAAAGATCCAACTGATCCAAAAAGTTATAGGCCAATCAGTATGCTACCAAATATTAGCAAAGTATTCGAAAAAATAGTTAATATGCATCTAACAAAAATAATGTTGTAAAAAGGAATTTTACCAGACAACCAATTTGGTTTTCGAACTAACCATTCTACAACACATGCAATTAACAAATTGACGTCAGACATATGTTGGCATTTGAATAACCGAAAATGTATAGGAGCTTGTTTAATAGATTTTGAAACAGCGTTCAATTTAGTATGGACAGCAGGATTGATTTATAAATTTTTAACTTACAATTATCCAAAACCGTTAATAAAAATAATTACAGAAATCATAACAGAAAAATCTTTCGTGATAAGCGCAGGTGATAATGTCGCTAACAAAATTTGAAATATAAAAAGTGGACTTCAGCAAGGCACCGTTCTCTCACCAATCTTCTTTAGCATAAATTTAAGCGCATTATTAGACCAATTTAATAATAATGTCCAACCGCAATTAAGTATAGCCTTCGCAGACGATTTGGTTATCTACTCAGCTGCAAAACAAGCTTCACAAGAACAACATAATCTACAGAAAATGTTTGATGAAGTACTATCTTATACTGACTTTTGGAAATTGAAAGTCAACTTTAAGAAGTGTGAAGTAATATTGTTTAGAACCACATTGGATAAAGCCAACATAGATATCAGAAAAAACTGGAGAAAGTTTCATATTCGAGCACCAGACAACTCTAAAATCTAAAATATAAAAGTAGTAAAATATCTAGGTGTCTATTTACAACACGACTTAAATTACTCAACTCATATTAAAAATAAAATAATAGCGGCACATAAAGTCTGCGGAATATCACAGAAATTGTTCAACTGTAAACATGTCTCTCGAAAAGTAAAAATTTTGGCCTACCAAAGCATAATGAAACCAGTTTTAACCTATGCATGCCAAATCTAGTACAACATCAGCGGGTCTCTCATGGAACTATATAGAAAATTTGAAAGAAGATGTCTTAGAGCCTGTCTTGGAAAAAGTAAAAAGCCTGAAACAGAATATATGGAATACATAAGCAACAGGGTAATATATGACCTAGCAGATATTTCAAGAATAGATGTTCATATCATTTATCTCACAAGAAAACACTTTGCAAAAGCATCAACCGTCAAACAAAATAGCCTAATAGCTCACACGGTTTACCCGGACAAGCAGTACATACTAAACACATTTAATACAGGATTTATTCCCCCAGAAGTTTTTCTATTGCTGGATAAAGAAAAATACATCCAAGGAGACAATACTAATGTAACTATTATATATCATGCGTATAGAAGGAGTACAGACAAACGTATATATTTCTCATCAAATTTGGATACAACAGAACCGCTAGAGATCTGGAGATACGAAATGTCACTGTCAAAAAAAAGACAGAAAATATTCACCCAACAACAATTTTATATATTGGTGATTAGCAGGCTAAAAGGATTGGCATTACAAAATTATATATTATTATAAAAAATTATAAATTAGGAACAAATACATTAGGTATTAGGTTAGCTAGCAGCCTATAAAGCAGTAGTATTTCTTAGTCTTAGGGTAGTTGTAGATAGATTTAGGTAGATATAAGTTAGTTCTAAGAATTTTAACAAAAATAAAAATTTAAAAATACTTTTCGGTTTTCTAGCCTTTTCCGATATAGAATAAAATAAATATAAAAATGTTAATAAAAAAAAATAAATAAAGAAAAACTAAGTTAAAATACTAAAAATTAAAGTTAAAAAATTCTAAAATATATACTTAATATTATATCTATCTTTAATATTATATCTATTGTTAAATTTTTTGTTTTAGATTTTAAGATACTATGTAATTTTTAAGGGCGAAATAAACAAAAAAAAAAAAAGAAAAAAGAAAGGCTAATAATATTGTAGCACTACTTGAAAGTAATCCATCCGAGCCTGCTAGAACAATTTTAGCTTTCATGATAAAATCTGTATTTGGAAGTTTCAAGGAAATAATTCGTTTATTTCCAGTAACACGTGTCACAGGAGAATATCTTACCAAACTTGTTAGGAGTGTGATTAAGTTGGTTCAAAATAAGGGGTTTCATGTTTTGGTTATTATCTCAGATAACCACAAAATCAATCAGAATATGTTCAATATTCTTAGGCAAAATAATGAATATTATTTTGCCAACCAAAATGAAAAGGGAAAAATCTCCTTGCAGTAGGATACTGTCCACTTGTTTAAAAATATTAGGAATAATTGGCTTAACACACCAGATAGGATCTTTTTATTTTCAGATTTCGAAATAGGTGAAATGAAATATGCCGATTTCAAACATTTTTGGCAATTATTTAAAGAAGAAGAAAATCTTCAAATTAGGAAGGCTTTTACATTAAATAGGAAAATTTTAAATCCAACTAGGCTTCAACGGCAAAATGTTAGGCTTGCTGATAATATTTTTCATCGCACAACAATAGCAAGTTTAAGGGGTAAAAAAAAAATGCAGCCGACTGCAGACTTTTGTAAAATTATTAGGAACTTGTGGAACGTCTGCAACATACACGACAAAAACCATGGTATTAGGAAGAGAAATAAATGGAGTGAACCTATTACCACGGACTTTCGTCTCGAATTTCTAAAAAAATTCTCAAACTGGTTGGAGGTTTAGAACACAAATAATAACAAAATTTCTTTGACGAACGAAACTTTTAAAGCCTTAGTTTTAACAACAAAAACTTTGATAGATTTAGTAAATTTAGCTCTTACAACCTTAAATGTAGAATATGTGCTATTAGGTAAATTTCAGACAGATGATTTAGAGAATAGGTTTGGTCTGTATCGTTCTTTAGCTGGGTGAAATTATCGAGTTTCATGTATCGAAATTTTAGAATACGAGGGTGGACTTTCATTACCAACCGATGAACTAGGATATATTCTATTTCACATGACTGCAATTTTCCAGCATATATTACGAGACGAAGACCTAAAAAATTATTTCTTTTCGACCAATAATTACAAAGCCATATTGATAAAATTAACTTTTTCAAGCCTTTCTTTAGGAAATTTTAATATTAACATGCAAAAAACATGTCATTGTGGTACTAAAAGTGCCCAAGTTTTTTATAAAATTTCTAAAACATTTTCAAATACTTTACTTAAAAGTTTTACGAAGCATTTTAACGATAAATTTAAAGGCAATAAAGAAAATAGAAAACTTTCAAAATTGAATTAATATTTAATAGCATAATTAAAAGGCAATACTAAATACTTTGTGATCATTAATGTAAATATGTAAATATCTTGTTTTAATTTATTTATTATACCCTACACATTAAGTATAGGGTATATTAACTTTGGTATAGTGTTTGTAACCACCAAAAGGAAGCGAGTTAGGTATAGACATGTATATATATTCTGAATCAGGATCACCGCCTGAGTCGATTTAGCGATGTCCGTCCGTCCGTCCGTCCGTACGCACGATAACTCAAAAAATAATGATGCTATCTTGATGAAATTTATACTGTAGATTAACAATGACTAAGGTAAGGCGGGGATTGTAAATGGGCGAAATCGGACCATGCGTTCGAGTACCTCCCATACAACTCCCAAAACCTAATACGCATATTTTCGAAATTAATAAAGATAGAAACTTAAAATTTTGTACGAGGGTGTGTTTTTCTGAATCCCTGATATCCCCATTTTGAGATGAATTGGAGTGGTTGTTCGGGTACCTCCCATACAACTCCCAAAACCGAACATGCATATCGTCGAAATTAATAAAGACAGAAACTTCAAATTTGGTACAAGGGTGTTGTTTCCTGAATCCCTGATTTGGCCAAAATTTAAGATGAATTAGAATGGTTGTTCGGGTATCTGCCACACAACTCCTAAGACCAAATAAGCATATCTTCGAAATTAATAAATATATAAACTTGAAATTTGATATAAGAATGTTCTACCCTGTTGATGTCTCTAAAATTTGAGATGAATGGGGGTGGTGGTCCGCGTGCCTTCACACACTTCCCAAGACCTAACAATCATATTTTCGAATTTAATAAAGATAGAAATCTGAAATTTTGTACAAAGGTTGTAACAGCATTTATTTTTTTTAGCTTGTATTAAATACCTAAATAAAATAACTTATGGATTTTTAATTTAATTTGAATTTTTTAGGTGTAGGGTATAAATAAGTCGGTTGCATCGACTTACTGTTATTTTTACTTGTTTTTTGTTTTGTTTTATTTATTTTTTTTATTTATTTATTATTTTTTTAAGAATTATGTAGTTTGAATTTTATTGTTTTAGAAATCGTTTTTTTACATCAATTAGCATTTTATTTTTAAAATTGTTTTTGTAATAGTATTGTTATATGTATTTATATGTATTGTATTTTGTATTATTTTTAGAATTTTGTTTTTTGAATTGCCTCTTGGGATACCACATTAAAAAAAATTATCCTTATCCTTTACCTTCAGGGTGGTGTGGAAATAAGGATATAAACTTAATTACATATTATTCACATACAGATCTACTATATGCACACGAAATAAATACCATATCAATTTTTCAAATTAATTTAATTCGCTCACTTTTTTTGTGCTATTATTGTACCAAATTATTGCTCTCTTTAAAGAGAAAAAAATGAAAAAATTTTACAAAATTCGGGTAGACTTTTTTTATCAACGTTTTTATAAATAAAAAAATTATAAATTGATTTTTTTTTGTATTTAGATAGTGTAAAAAATTATGAATTTTAAGGTTTGCTTAGAAATTTTTTCAAAAAAATCTCTATTAAAGATTTAAAGTTACCCCACTTTTCCCATAATAGCCAATGTAAATAGTGGGGTAAATTGAGTTTTCGTTCTCTTCAGTTCCGGTCTTGATAGTTTATGTAGTTTATGTATTAAACATCATGCCAAACTGAATCAAAAGCTTTTGATAAATCCAGTTCTAGTGCAATTGTACATTTTTTATCCCTTAGGTTATTTCTAACAAAATTTGATAATAGAATTGCGTGATTGGTTGAGTTACCTTTTTTAAAACCAAATTGATTTTTTTTTATTGCATTTTTTTGTTCGCAAAATTGATTAAATCTTTTTAAAATAATTCTTTCAAAGAGACCTTACCGACATTTGATAAAAGAGAAATGGGTCTAAACTCCATGATGTCATTTGTTTTTGGTATACGGATTAATTTAGCTTTATTCCATGTTTTAATAATAAATAAATTAATATTTATGGAAAATATCCATTGTTTAGGCAATGGTTAAAAAAAATTGTTAAAATTTTGTCAATTTCACTAGGGCATTTCCTTAAAACGTAATTTGAAATTTTGTCAAAGCTAGAAGATTTTTTCGTGTTAAGCTCCAATCTAATGCTACTTATTTCTTCAATATTAGTAAAAATATCCAGATCATTGTGATTATAACAACACTGCTTATAGAACTAAAATTTGTAATGTTAGGCGTTGTTATAAAGTCCAAAGTATTCACTGATTGATTAACATCTTCAGCAAATTGAATGTTAGAAGCAGGAAATTTATTTGTAAAAATTTCCGAAAATTGATTTTTGAATGCCGTTAATTTATCCGTTATTGAATTGAGTGTTGTGCTTCCGTTATATAAAGTATCTTTGAAAATATTAACCTGGAAATATTTGCGGCCAGATATTTTGTCAATTTCTTTAAAACAAGAGGAAGAAGGCTTAATTTTGGATTATTTTATTTGAAAAGCTTTATTTAACTCTATCCTTTATTATTTTATTTAAACAATTTAAATTAGCTGTTACTCTTTTATACTACTCGCTTTATTTAAATAGGCGTGATAAATTCTTTTTTTCCTTCTAAGCCAATTATTTCGTAATTTGAACAACTTCATAGTTTCCTCTGATATCCCTTGATACTTTCCGTTATTCCTCGTATTACGTTTTGAATGCAAAGCCATTGTGTGAGTCACAAATGGCTTGTTCAATTTCCGCAACATGGATATCTATTTCACTATTATCAATGATTCCTTCTTTTGCTACATATACTCTTTCAAGTTTGTAGGCTAAATCATTTCGGAAATTTTCCCAATTGGTTTCATCAAAAGAGTAAGAAATAGGTTTAAGAACTTCCTGCACTTTGTATGTACTAAGTTTAATATGTATTTTGATTGCAAAATTTATTAAATTCGTCATTTAGTTTCAAACATATCAGACAAATGTCTATTGATATCGAACTCATTCTTTCTTCATTAAACTGAAATTGATCTTTTATTAATATACCAGTTCCTCTTCCGAAATCGTTTCTTATGAAAATATATCCTTTAATTTCCACTTTATGAAAGCGCTTTAATCTTGTTTCAGAGATCAGCGCAATATCAATATCGTTTTCTTTAAGCAGGTAGTAAAGTGAGAGCCTTCTTTCATGAGACACCAGAGAGTTGACGTTCAGAGCTAGTACTTTCAGGTCAGTCATCACGGAACACATAAAGATCCAACAAACCCTAAGTACGTCACCGCCTTCTCATTCGCGTCACGAATATTAAGATCATTCGGCCAAAAAGTCTTAATTTTACTAATTAATAAACTCAGTGGCATTCTAAATAAATTCTCAGACTCTTTTACAAAGTCAGATATACAATCCTGTAGTATATCTCTGCAATTATTCTGTGAGGCTGACTTCAACACTGTGGCATAAGGCTTACCAGACATAATTGGCTCAGTCAACCGACCGCTAACCACTCCCTTCCTTTCACTCTCCGAATCTTCACGCCCATGATCTAGCCTATCCCTTCTCTCCTTGTATCTAAAGTACACTTCACATGTCTTATAGCTACCTATATGATTCTCAGAACCACAATTTACACATTGTATAACAGGCGATGCTCCCTCTATATTTGATTTCCCTTCGATATACATATCTCAGAATCGTGCACATCACCACATATTAAACAGCGAATCACATTAGCACAATAATTTTTTGTATAGCCAAATCTTTGGCATCTAAAACATCTAACTATTTCTCTATTCTTCGGCCTCTCCCATACAACCCTTGTGTATTGTAAGTAACTTATAGTTGCTAATTTTCTTAGATCTTGTTCTTAATTTAATTGTACCACAAAAATATTCGTTGGTATATTTTCCCTTCTAGATTTTGAAGTTATAAAATACGAAATATTACTAATATTAATATTCGGAACGTTGGAGAGTATTTCCAGTTTGATATCATCAACATTTGAGTCGGCATCAAGTTCTTTTAGAAAAATTGTAGGTTTTCTCAAATCCTTTGGTGCAAACGAAAACGCTTCAATCCTAGACTTCTTTAGTTCATCGATTAAAAATTTATGTAGTTTACTATTTTCAACAAATACTTTTTTTTTAAGAAACCAACAGAAATGAATTTAAACTTTGGCACCTCAATTTTGCATTCTTTAGCCGCTAATTTCATAAAATTTTCCAGGGAAGTAATTTTCATACCGGTAATAAAAATTGGGGGGCAAAATTTCACACCACCTGCCAGAATTCATTAGATTCATACTGTGATCTTCAATATTTGAACTGTCATCAAGAATCGCGTATCTGTTTTGATTTGTGAATTTTGCATCATCAACGGTATTGCTTTTTGAATTATAATTATTTTTATTTAATTTTTTATTTTTTACAAAAATAAATTCATCTGCACTCTGTTCTAATACGGATTTGACGTTTATCCACTTCCTTTTATTTGTAATTTGAGGGATTTTTGGTAAATCCTTAACAATAACATTACTAATAATTTGTGGTCTATCCATCATTCTTTCGTCTACTTCCTCATACTTCCTTAGCATTTGCCATTGTTTTTCTGTTAAAAGTCAATTTTATGTTTTTCATTTCGATCTTCATCTTCCTTCATTCCAGATGGAATGGCATAATTGCCAGGATCGAAATTTATTTTCATTGATTTTGAAATTTAAAATTTGATTAAAATAATGGTCTTCTAATTTTTTTGTAAATAAAATAAAATTTGTTTATATATTTGTTTTTTTTTTTCAGAAATTCAATTAAATTTAAATAAATAAACAGATTGAATTATTTAATTGATCTTTACTCAACGACGACTGAGTTACAGTATAGCATAGAATAATAAATTATATATAGAAGAGACACTGTAAGTAAAGTAAGTAAGTAAGTAAAGTAAAAATTTGCGATAACATTTTATTAAGAGAGCTTTTGGCTTGCCTCCACTTGTAGAAAGCTTTTAATTTTTTTTAATGCATGCCAATGCAAATATAGAATAAATAATAGTAATATAGAAACAGAACTATTAAGTTTTATTCTTGGTGTATTTCATTTTAATAGATCTTCTACTATTTGATATTTATATTTTCAATGTATACATTTTATTGCAATATACATACATATAATTTGAAATCCATAAATGTTAACAGATATTAGATTTGAAAAGCCAAATAGAATTTGACTTAAAAGCATTTTCAAATTGGATTATTTCAATTTAAAATTTTTCTTAGAATGTTTTCTATAAATACAAATGTTAAATCATAAAACGCTTTCTTCAATTTGAAGAAAACTTATCTTAACTAAGTAAAGTATTTTACACATGTTAATGTAAAATCTGGTAAAATGTTTGAACTTTATTTTTTGCATCTTAGCTTTAAAAATTTGTACAGGTGTTTTTAAAAATGTGCTAAAAAAACCATAACACTGATACAGGATAACTAATACTAGATTTACATACACGTAATCTTATTTGTATGTATGAGAAAATATAATAGTAAACCTACTTTAAATTCTAATAACTTTTCAGAATAATATTTAAATTTAAATTAATTTAAAGAATAAGATTGGTTTTATTGACACTATAAAATAGATTGAAATACATGGAAATTATTGATACTTTAAAATAGATTATGATTGATACTAAAAACTATAAGCTTGCTTAACTAAACAAAAATATTATTTTGATTTCATTACTTATTAACTTAAATATAATTATTTTGAAATTAAACGTTTTAATAAAGTAAAAATTTTTAATAAAAATAAAAAAATGCTTGTCATATATTTATATTTATAATGTTTAAATATATGTCGTTATTTATATACAACAAAGATATCAATTTTTCTTTTCTCCTCTTTCTAATATATTAAGTTAAGCCAAATTTTTGGACTCTTGATATTTTTGCAGACTCCCAAACACAAAACTTTCGCAACAATACCAGTATGAAATAGTCTAGAATTTTTAAATGATGGTAATAGCACTGGTTATTTTTTGTAAACCAATCAGAAAATTTGTTACAAGCGAATGTTTTTATAATACTTAATTCTACGATATTTTTCTTAATACCTTCCATTTCAGGTGTTTTGTTTGTAACTGCTTTGAAAATATTTAAATGCTAAGAACAAATTTCAAAAAAATTGTTTGTGGACGCTATCACTTTTTCAAAGTCAGTCTGTTTTGAATAATTTTTGTGGAATATAAATCTTGCAGATGTGCTATGTAACGATATTGTTTCACCCGTTTTTCTCATAATATTTTCACAATTCACACAGTTAATTTGAGGGAGTATTCTAAAAAGTACAAACTCTGCGAAATATCTAAGTGAAAGTTCTTCTGCAATTAAAATATCATCTTCAATAATATTGTATTCTGGCATTTCTTCATCTTTTTCTGTACTATTATTTTCTTCCTCTACATTTTCTTTCCGTTTTGTACTTCTAAAATTGATATCATAATTCGATTCAAAACTCAGACTTGTTTCAACAATACTTTCGAAGGAGAAAACATCATTATCAGCGACTGAGAATTTGAATTATTTGAAAAATATGATATTTTATGGCACATAATTTTGGCAAGTGTATTACATAGATTATAAAGAGAAGAGTTTTTATTAAATCCACCTTTATTTCTAATTGCGGAAAATAAATGTTCTAATATATTTTAGAAGATTTGTGGAAAAAGTACGGTTTATCTTTAGATACTCCTAATAAATTAAAGCAGTTTCTATTATTAGAGCCTTGGTCATTTCCTATACACCTTATATTAAAGCCCAAGTTACTGCAATAATCAATTACGCTTTTAATTTTCTCAACTAAAAGTTTACCAAAAATAAGTTTTTCTGTAGCATAAAAACTAATTATGTATTTCCAATCCGAAAAAAGTGATCTTAACATAAATACGCATACGTATTTAGCAACTTGGTTTGTTTTTTTATCACCACAATCTTGATATCCTACAATTAAATCTTGAGTTTTGCAATAAAACGTTTGCGTTTATTTCATCCAAAACTAACACAACCTCCCTTTTTGCCGGTGGTATATTAAAGAGATCTTAAAATCTCAATATCAATGATACCTGATGTAAGATTTTTAACTGGCTGCGACCGATTCAAAGTTCTTAAACAAGGTAAATTTAAATTATTTGTTAAATATTTATAAAATGAAGGCGATTTATAGTTCATGTCAAGAGCTAATTCTTTTTCCAACATAATTTTTTGGATTTTGGATATAATATCATCTTACTGAATATTTTGGCATTATTATTTACCCCCTTTAAACCATCAATAAAAAATGATAATGAACATTTCCTTTGTCTCACTTGCTGTAATCGTCTTTTTGCAGATGATACAAGATGCGCTTTCTTTATTGTGTTAAGTTTTTTGTATTTCTCTAGGAGTTTCGAATATTTTGACGTATAAAACTTTAAATTCTGTTGCGACTTCAAACAAAAGTTGCAGTTTACATCTGAGAATGTTTCTTCCATCTCTAAGCGATAAACTGGGGATTCGTAAATAGTTAATTCACTAAAAGTTAAATTCTCATTTTTTTTTTAAATATATGAATACGTTTTTCCGTTAAATAAAACGGGAATATGATCAAACGTATTATCTGTGTTATTTTCAATTAAATTTAAAGTAGGTATTGCTCCCTTTTGTAATGTTTTTTCCCCCATATCTGAAGTTTTAAAATGATGACTACAAACTTAAAAATTGTTTGTTTTCGGTGCATTATTTAATTTTAAAACCGAAAGCCATTCATTTCTAAAATGTCCCTTTTCTTTTTTCCAGAAGAAGGAATAAAGCAACTTACTCCCCAAACCTTTTTGCGATCCATAATATCTTAACTGAAATCGTAATATTAAATAAGTTATGAAACCAATTCATTTTTTGTACTCGTAAATACATAGATATGTACATACATATATTGGTACTTACCAATTAGAAAAGTATTTTTATAAATTTGATTGAAATGTGTTATTTAATTATCGAATTTTATTATTTTATATCAAGTTTAATTCAAATGCTGAGTAAACTAAACGAAAAATAAAATTACATATACATAGTTCCTATTTATAATATTGTTTGGTACCTACGTATGTATATTATTTTTACCTGTTACCTGGTATGTAATATTTATTAATATATTTAATAATAATATTTATTTACCTACATAAATAATATGTATATAATTTTCTAAACAATAAATGTATGTACCAGGAAACTATTATTAAAATTAAATCCCTTATCAATTTATATATGATCAATATACCTAACCACTTTTTTTTAACTTATTTTCTAGAAAACAAATTTACGAATTGAACAATTTTTCAATATTTTGAAATTATAAGCATCATAAATCATAATCCCACACAAGATCAATAAAAACAAGAACAAAATATTAGTAGTTTTTTTGTTCTGTTTTTATATTATTCTTATTTATTCTATATTTGCATTGGCATACATTAGGGGATGTGAATGAATGTATACATATATGTATATATAAATATATAAACAAAAATTAAATAAAAAAAAGAAATTATATTGTAATAACAAATTTTATTTCACTCATAAAAATTAACAATCATGATTTTCACCTTCGCAATATTTTAAAGTACAAACAGCTTGAGCTGATTATCTTCCCAGCCTTCGAGAATTTTGTACAGTCCTTTTGTAAACATGAATCTTCAACCAAAACAGTCCCCTTTACTTGTTTTCCTGCTTCTTTGCATTTTTTTTGACAAATTTCATCTATCTCACCTTAAATTAATAAAAAAGTTTTTTTCACCTTAAATTAATAAAAAAGTATTTTTAAATTAAATAGAATTATTTTTTAAAGTTAGGAATTAATTATAGAGATAATTAATACAGTCTAACCCTGTAATTCCTGTAAATCTATATTCTTTGATTGTAAGGTACGAGGAAACTTGGGCCCTAAAATGGCAATGAGTTCCTCTATTTTTTTCGCATTTTCAGTAACAAATGGTCTTGCCATAATTTAAAATAAAATATAAAGTTTTTCTCTTCAATTAAATCTAAACTTAATTTTTAAACCATTTGATTTAAAATTTATTAATAAAACAAAACAATACACTAAACCAGTTAAACCAATATTTGATTCAAAATGGATTGCAAACTGGCTAAACATACGACTTTTGACAATTTAAAAAATTTCATATGGCGGTAATAAAAAAAACTGGCGCTATTTTTGACACTGGGTGGAAGTACTTTGACTTTTCTAAAATTTTTGAGAAAAAAAAATTTGTTCTAAGTCAACCAACCGTGATTCGAACGATCTTTTCACCGGACATATTCATAATAACCGGCATTCAGCATAAAAATTATTAAAATTCTTTTGTCGTGTAGCGACACCTATTAGAAGTTATAAAGAATTTGAATTTAAGTACTAATGAAAGCTAAAAACTTTAAAAAGCATATATTTTATTTATCATTCATAAATTTTGGATTTAGTTTTAGAAAAATAGTAAAAATATCGTCCATTTTTTATTTTACTGTTTTCTGTAAGATAGCAAATGTAAAAAAAATTGGAACCTGGTATAATGATAAAATTTATGAACCCAAACAAAGACTATACATATATAAGACATTCCAAGTAGAACAAATTTTTTAGTATAGAAAACAAAAATAAGGCTGTGTCCCAAATAGTCGTGACATCTATCAATATAAAATTTATTCATCTTTTATGTTATACTAAATTCGTTTTTTTTATATTTTAAATATACATAAACGTTTTTATTCTTTTCTTTGATATACAATTTAACCTTGAATAAAAAAAAAAAAAAATTCGAAATAAAATAAATTGGTGTGTATGTACATTGTAACACGTATTGCTATACTAGGATAGATAATAATTTGAATATTGGTAATTTAAAGTAGGTTTTTGTAAGTAATTTAGATTCGATTGTTAGTTTTAAATAAATTTTATTTATTCTAGTATATTATATATTACAATTCATTAACATAAAATGAGGGGCTCAGAACCATAATGGCATTATTTAGCAGAAAATGCATTTTAAAAAAAGAGTAATTTTCAAATGTTATTTCAAAATGTTGGTTAGGTCACTTTGGCATTAATTAAATAAAAAAATTTAAAAAAACTAGTGGCTTAGTTCAAATATTTTTTAGAAAATTATGTATTTCTTTTAATTTTATGTTACAAATTGACAAATGTAGAAACAACAAAAAATAATAATAATAAACATCAAAATAAAATTAAAATATTTTTTTGTCTATTTTGTCTAATCTAATAAATTGTCTATTTTTTTAATCTTCTTCTACGGTATCTTTAAAAATAAAATCTTCAATCATACGTTGAGTTTGAAGATGTAAGTAAAAAGGTTGATGTATTTATGGTATAAAATCAACTAAATTCATCAAATCTTTCTTCTTTTAAGTTGAAATTTTTCTACCATTTGGGTAAGTTAGTAATTATTTGAGTTACATAGTCAGGTGTGTACAATATCTTTTTTGAACATTCAAAATTGAAAATTTTTCTTGTGATGAATATTTAAAAAATATTTTGAACAGTAAGTTTTTTTCATTCATCAAAGCCTTTAATTTCAAAACAAAAAAAAACCATTAAAAACGGAGTCGTTCGTAAAATATAATAAGAGGGGGCCTCGGTGGCCTAGTGGGTAAGAGCGTATTAAATACGCTGTAAATACCGAGGGAGTCTGGGTTCGAATCCCACACATGTCGTAAGGGTTCTTGCCCCTTACGACATTTACAGCCACGCCTGAAAGGCTGTGTAATTTCCTGTCCACATTTATATGGCAGAGAAATGCTTTAAAAAAAATATACATAATGAGAGGGTAACAAAAAATATTATTTTATTATAACAGAACTTAATTTTTTTTTATTTTAATTTTGTGCTCCATTATTGTCTATTATCGCACTAATTCGAAATTTCCACCTATTAAATATTCCTCTACAACAAACTGTCTTTGAACAGTTGTGTATTCCTTTTTTTTTTAACTAGCAATTTAATACTATTGACTTGTCTCTGCTAAAAAAATTTATTTATTTCTTACAATAAAATAAAATATTATTCAAATGACCACTTTGATTTTTGTTATTTTTATAATCAACTTTGATTATAAGAAAAAAAACAAAAGACAAAGTAAATATTAATTTAATTACAGAGACAGACAGAGGAGAAAATTTAATTATTTGGTGATCAACCAATAAATAATATAATAATTATTAAAATATAATGCAATACTTCATACATTTCTTCAAATTTTATTAAAAGCAAAGTGGCCTAGGCCACTTTATGGAGTAATATTGTGGGTTAAGCCACTCTGGCTTTGGCAAAAATGACTTAATAAATTTGTGCCAAAACAATTTTTTTTATAATTAAGTAGGAAAAACCTATTTCTAAAAATGGAAATTTTTTTTATTGATTCTAGATAAGTTATACGACCGATTAAAACAAAAAGAAAATGTTTTGCTCATGTTGGATAGGCCACTATGGTTCTGAGCCCTTCATTTACAAATATATTACCATAAAACAATTTTTAAAATACAAAGAAAAGAGTAGTTATCTGCATGCTGTGTTGTATATGTTATAAAGCGAATAAACGACAATGTATGTTAAATATAATGTTAAGTTAACAATTAGCTACGTTGTCAGATTATTGTATGGTTTTTATTTTTTAAATAATATGAAGTTTTTTTTCTAGATATACGAAAAAATATACATGAGATTTCTTGATTTGTCACAGACAATTTGTATATTTAAGTATATTTTTTTTTTACGAAGTAAGCTAAATAGTATATAAAAATGTGTTATTTAGAATGATTAAGTAACTAATAACTCGTCGTTTCAATTGAAGTAAACTGTATTGACTATAATATATGAAGAAAGATTTAAATTTTTACTTTAAATTTAAATGTATAAAATTATTAATTAACATATATTGGATTAATGTTAATTAATTTAACTAAGTAGGTATATCTGTATGTATATATATGCATGTATTACATATGTATATTAACTATAGTAAACTAGAGGGGAAAAAAAACCTTTTTTTGACTTTTATGATTTATTTTGTAGTTTTTTAATATATATAATACTATTTATGATCATATCAAAGTACGATTACATACATATGTACATATAAAATTTATTCACTTTTTTTCTCGATTCACATTCAATAATTAATATACTTTTTTATTTTTTAACCTTTATGGTCTACGTGATGTAAAATTTTCCTAATAAAAAATAAGACGTAAGTTTAAAATTTTATTAAAAATAAAATTTAAGGATTGGCGAAATATTTTTGTGTTTTTTGAATTTTGCCACATATTTCAATTAATTCGTAAATGGACCTTTTATTGAACGGTTATTTTCAAACATTTCTATTTTCAGCAATCAGATTTCTAATTTTTAACAAATTTTTAAGAAAAAAATATTTGATTTGAATAAAAAAAGTGCAATATTTTTTAATTTTAGAATTTTTGATGCATACATAATATACTTATATAGGTATAAATCATAATATTAATTTTGATGTAAACTTCAACAAATAATTTTGTGAATTGCAAGAAAATTATTTTGCACATTTATTATAATTTTTAAAGATCTACCATTAAATTTTATTTTCAAAAAGTTTAAAAATTATATACCTACATATGTATGTACAATGTACATAGTATATATAACTTGTTTTTTCAGATTTACAATTCAATTCAATTTTTGTAAAAATACAAATAATTTTTCATATTATATTTCCTTAATGGAAGCAACTAATTTTTATTAGAATAATCACTAATACTCATTCCAATAATAGGAAATTTCTGTATACAATCAATCGGTCCAGAAATTTTTTAGCTTAATTTAATTAGCTTAGGCGCCAGTTATAGCTATTATTGAAATGTTCCGGAAAATGTTTATTTTCAATTTTTTTGCAGCAAAGACATATGTATAAAATTTAGCAAAAGTATTGATTTAATGATTAAATATTATTAAAGAATAAATTCTGCTACGAATTTTTAAATTTTAAGTTAAATATTTAAAAAAAATTTTATGATTTTCCGGATTGGTAATTATTTTCCTGAACAACTGATCAGTAATGAACAACTCTGAACAACTGATCAAAAAATTCTGATGCAATTCTTGATATATTTCATTATGATTTTCTATTTT